>VMDO01000458.1:0-302700 GCA_007922755.1 Pedetes capensis
GATCCTCCTGCCTCTGCCTTCCAACCTGCCGGGATTACAGGCACATGCCACCACGCCCAGCTCTCCTTTCATTTTTTCAGTCCTGGGGTTTGAACCCAGGGCTTCCTTTATGCTTGGCAAGGGCTCTTCCACTGAGCTGCACTCTCAGCCCCTCACTGATTCTTCTCTGGATCCCCCTCTTGTAACAGCCTCCTGGGTTCCCCTTAACAACCTCCCCCATCCCTTGCCTCCAGCCAACCCATTCCAGTCCAGCAACCACTCTGAAAGGCAAGACAAAAGTGATAAAATTGATTTGGGGTTGGGCTCAGTGGCCAGATTAGATGGGTTCTTTTTCTAGCTCTGCTGTTTTCCAGTCCTTTGGCTTTAAGCTGTTTCCCTAACCTCTCAGTGTTGCAGTCCCACATTTATAAAATGAGGATGATGGTACTAACACCTCTCACGCCGGGTCTGGAGGGTTGAGAGGTTTGGAGAGACAGCATGCATAAAGTATATTATAAATGCGCATTTTTGCTGTTGCATTGTGCAGCTGTCAGATCTTGCTACCAGGTAAAGTAGATCCAAATCTACTAAAAACTGTCCCTCGGCTCCCAGCTGTTTTCAGTTTCTTCTTGGGCCCAGGGGCCCTCCCAAGCTGGTCTCCTTCTCTCTTGCCTGATATTGTCCCTTTCAGTCATACTGAACTCCTTTCTGTCCCCTCAATTTGTCATGCTGTTTCCCGCTCTGGCTTGGCCATTAGTTGCTTTTTCTACTCTTCAATGACTTATACTTGCTTTTTTACTCAACAAAAACCCCAGAGTTATTTTGCACATTCATATGTAGAAAATTCCCACATTCTTTTTTATTGCTGCATAGTATTCCAGCATAGGGTCATGCTGTCAGTTACATATGCATGATACTACCAAGGGTATTTCCAACCTCCTGTGGTCACAGGAGTGCTGCTGTGAATTAGCATGTGTGTATGTCATATTTGTGCAGGTCCTTGTAGGACAAATCCCCAGAAGTGGGATTGCCGGGCCCCAAAGTAACTAGCAAGGTGTGACATGCTGCCTTTTGCTACCTGCTCAACCCCAGCACGCTCCCCAACAGAGCTGTTTTCTTGACCCGGGACTCGGGGCTCAGAATTCACTGCCTCCCCTCTGTACCACCCTGCCTCCTCCCGAAGTAGGCTGAGCCCTGGTGGGTCGGGAGGCCAGCTCCGCTGTCTGCCTCAGTGAGGGTCGCTGACTTGAGCCTGTACTGGGGAAGGGGGAGGGCTGGTGGCACAGCTGGTGACGTGGGAGTGGGACAGCGGCCTCCAGTTCCTTCCAGAACATTTCAAGCCTCTCACAGGTGGGGGCAGGGCGTGGGCTCCGCCCAGCTTCTCCCCGAGGTGCCGCAACGGGTGCTGCCCCATGGCCCCCACGGGGACAGATGTGCTGGCGGAGGCCTCCCCAGCACCGGGGAGCCGGCCAAGGGCCGCTTCCCACGGGCCTTGGGGTCAGAGCCGTCCAGGAGGGACCGTGGGGCTCCGCGACGGAGGGCGACCCGGCAGAGGCGGCGCGGCTGCGGCCCTCAGGAGCCCACAGGAGCCCACAGGGAGGCATAGCTGAGTCAGCCGCCATCAGCCGCAAGGGGGGGCCCGGGGCCCTGCGCGAATGTGGAGGGTCTCGAGAGGCGCAGCCCTATGCCCCTCACCGCCTCGGGGAGCCTCCTGCCCCCTGGCTGAGCCCTCGGGGTCCCTGAGCGCCCACTTCCCCTGCTGCAGCCGTGGTGTAGGGGACAGGTCCTTGCGTCCCCTTCCACGGTGCCTTGACCATGCAGCCGCCCTGGGCTCCTTCCCTGCCCAGCTACCTCCTCTTCCACAAAGACGGAATTCAGGGATCACTTAGACCAGCCTGGTAGTACCTACGCACCAATATAGCACCCCGCTGGGTTTAAATGCCCCTCCCGGGGTCCCCCCAGAACCCCTATCTGGCACCTGCCTAGCTGGGGCAGCAGGGGGCGGGGCTTCCGCTTGGAGCTGCGGAGTTGCCTGGGGTGAGGGGGTTTCAGCCATGCCGAGCCCCTGACAGTGCCGGAATCCCCCACCCCATGGTGGCTCAGCCCCAGGGCAGCCCCTCGGAAAAGCCAAGCTTCAGAGGCCCCTGGCGGAGGACCAGAAACTGCCCCTGGAGCCCCATGGGAGCCCCGCGATGGGGAAGTCAGCCTTCCCAAGGCTCCTGGGGCGTGGCGGGACGCACATTAAGGGCATCACTTTCCGGACTTCCCCCCACCACTGTGTTCCAGCCTGAGGGCTTCTGGGGAGCAGACGAAAAGGTTATGGTCAGCCAGGTCAGCCCGAGGCGGCTGGGCCCTCAGATGGGCAAAGGAGGGGCCATCACAGGACACCAAGGCAGGGGGTGGGCTTGAGAGTGACACCCCCCTCCCCCAACCAGAGCCCCCCCAGCAAGGGAGGGAAGGGCAGGACAGAAAGTGCACCACGTCCCCAGCAACCTGGGTCCCTTCTGCCAGTGGCCAGAGTCCCCAAGACATCTCCCCAACCCTGGAGAGCCCTTCATCAACCCTAGCGATGGGCAGGTCAGCTGAGGCATTAGCAGGTAACCTGGACAAAGGGGATTGGAATTGACTCCCTCCGCTCAGCCAGGGTGAATGAAGCCAGGTGGGAAGCTGAGGACCCTGGTTTCCTAAGGGGCCCCATGCTCTAATCCACGTGGTCAATCCATTTACAAAACAAAGACCCCCAGACTCCCCTCATGCTGGGTTGCAGAGCTGGGGTGAAGAGCTGGGCTCTGCACGAAGGCTGATGTCACACTGGGGGCGCTCCAGTTCAAGTAAAACCAGGGGAAAACTGGGTCCACTCTCTTTCTTTTCTTCTTTTCTTCCTTCCTCCCCACCTCTTGCCTTTTGCTCTTCGTTCTCTAGCAATCCCGCGCACCCCTCTCCCTTCTCCCGAGCCTGTGTCTTCTCTGTTGAAGGTGCTTTTCCTCTAGCAGCCTGTTTAATTCTGTTCTGACTTCCTTCCCCTGAGAAATAGAGAGATCCTTCTGCAGATTCACCCCGGGAACCCAGTTTATTTTCCAGGTTTACCTAAGCTTCTCTAGGTACCTCAGCCTTCTCTGCGATTATTTGTGAATGGTGTGCTGTCTTTTAATAAGCCTTATCCGTAATCGCTGCTGTAACTTCCGGGTCAGGTATACATTCATTTGTACACCGGATACGAGAACCAGGGTTATGTTACCAAATTCTGGGAGCTGTGCTCCAGCCCTGCCTCCCTGCGCTCCCCAGGAATCTCCTGGAACACTCCCCACGGGGCACAGGGGCCCCTAACCAGCCCAAAGCAGTCCAAGGCCCCTTGCTAGGGCCACTTAGTAAAGTTGGGCGTGGGCTCTGGGTCCACTGACTACAGTGTGTGGAAAGTGAGCCTCCAGGCTCGGGCAGGGCCTGGGCTGCCAGTCTACCCACTTAGCACCCAGGCAGGCTGGGCCCCTCGCTCCCTTTACCGGTGCCCCAAGCATGTGAGGAGGACAGGGTACAGGAGGACCCCTGTGGCCACACTCTCACAGAGTGATGAGCAACTCACCCTGGGGCGCAGAATCACGAGGGTGAGTAAGCGGGAGGTGAGGCCTTTCACCTTCGCCCTATACAGTGTGAGCTCACTGAGCCGTGCTTGGGGACCAGCCTGAATCACTGGAGGCCCCAAGCCCCAGATAAGAAAGGAAGAAAGGCCAGGGAGTCTGTTGGCCATGGGGCTCAGGCCCACCCACCAAAGGGAGACCCAGCCAGGCCTCCAGCCCCCGCGCTCACGCCAGCCCCCACGCTCACGCCAGCCCCCTCACCCCCAGAGATCAGGATGGGCTTGGCTGAGAGGCAAATCTCCCCCACGGAACCCTGAGCCCCCAGCTCTCAGGGGACAAGGAAAGGGAACTGAAACTGGATAGAGGAGAAACCGGTCTGGGCAGGCCCAGGGCCTCTACCTCTCACCCCTCACCCACACACCTGACCTAAGTCTGGGAAAGTCTTCAAAGCTTGGCTTTCTCCCCTGGGCCCTCTGGGCCTCCAGGTTCCCTCCCTGCAGCGTGAGGCTGTGCAGGCCTGGCGCGCCCGTCAGAGTGAAGAGAAGTCAGGCTGGGCATCCACAGATCAAAGCTCTGGGCTTCCCTGGGCCGCTGCCTTCTGGGTGGTCTTTGGCGAGTCATTTCTGCCCTCGAGCCTCCATTTCCTCATCTGGCAAAGGCCAATGGCACTTGATCTGGAGAAGAGGCTGCAACACAAAGGAACAGGCTCTAGAGGGTACATTTCAGACCAGGATGGGACCCTGCAGGTCCCAACACCAAGGCACAGGGCATCTTGACTACTGCCCCTCCCAGGGACATGGGTGCTAGGAAGGCAGCAGAGGGAGACCCTGGAGCCGCAGCGGCCAGGACCATCCTGTGCATACACGGTGCCGCCCCTGCAGTCTGCCCCATTTATCTCACCAGGCAGCGGACCCCGTCACCCCATCTCTTCCTTTGACCCACTCAGCACCAGCCAGCACTGCTTTCTGTCTGTGTCCCCTCGGCTCTGCAAGATCCGCCTGCTCCCTAGATCCTCTACCCCAAGCACGGGCCAGGCACCAAACAGGACCTCAGCAAAATAGATGTTGGAAGAATAAAGGCCCAGAAAATAACAGGAGTTGGCGAGGATGCAGAGAGATTGGCACCCTCGCAGGTGGATGGTGGGAATGTGAAATCGTATTACCTCTGAGGAAAACAGTTCTGCAATTTCCCTAAAGGTTAAGCCGAGGTACCATATGATTCTGCAATTCCATTCCAGTTAGATAGACACGCCACAGAATTGGAAACAAAGAATCACACAAAAACATGCACCCAGATATTCACACAGCCCAAAGTGGGAGCAACCTAAATGTCCATCAACTGGGGATGCATAAACAATAGATGGTAGAGCCCTGCACTGGAGTATTATTCAGCAGTAAAGAGATGTGAAGTACCGATATGTGCTTCAGCATGGCTGACCTTGAAAACATGAAGCTAAGTGAAAGAAATCAGACAACAAAAGATTTCCGAGTGTGTGACTCCATTTGTATCAGATGTCCAGAAGACACAAATCCATAGGGACAGAAAGTAAATTAGCGGGAGAACAAGGGAAAGGGAAGTGACTGCTAATAGTTGGAGGTTTCTTTTAAGTGATAGAACATTCTAGAGTTAGATAATGGGAGCAGCCACACAGCATTGTGAACATACTAAAAACCACAGGATCATATACTTTAAAATGGTGAATTTTGTTACATAAAACTTTTCTCAATAAACAGCAAGTAAAAACTACAAATAAATAAAATTCAATTAAAAAATTAAAAATCTACAGCTGTACCACCCTGGCATCCGATCTCATCAAATCTTGGAAGCTAAGCAGGGTTGGGCCTGGTGAGTCCTTGCATGGGAGACCACCTGGGAATACTGAGTGCTGTAGGCTTTGGAGAAGGACCCAGCCGCCCACTCCTGAAACAATCAGCCATTGAAAACCCTATGCATAGCAGACCCTGATGTAGTGCTGGGCATGGCACAGTGTCGGGGAGTGTTTCGTTCTGTTGTACATAAGAGTTGCTATGAGTCTGACCCACCACCTAACAACAGCAACAACAAAATGCACAAACAATAAGCAAAGGCAAACAATCTCCCCAGGGACGAGTTTGGAGGGCCAGACCTGTCTGGCTAGCTGATTTGCCTGTATTTGTATCTGTCTGGAGACGCTCTGGCGCAAGCCACTCCTTGCCAGAGGAAGTCCCCCAACCCCCACAGGTGCCCCAGACTCATCCTCCATGGAGGGGGTGGGAGAGGCTGGCCTAGAGGCCCATGGCTCGCAGCACAGGGAGCCTCCCTTGTGTCCCCAGCTTTGGGGAAGGTGCCTGTGACAAGGGGACCTTCGGTCCAGCTGCAGCCCTAGCCCTGTCCAGGTTCCCTTCCCTCCTGCAGTTTCCCAGTCCATGGCGGCCTCACAGGGTCGCTCGGAGGCTGGGTGTGGGGTGGCAGAACCTCAAGATGGGCATACTCTCCCAAAGGCCCTCTTTTGGAATATGTTCCAGCCACATGTGGCCCAGCTGTTGGGAAGTTCTTCCTTTGGTCTGACCACAGCAGCCCACTTGGAGATAGTGGTGGGCAGAGGTTTCCACTGAGTCTGATTCAGCCTTACTCAGTCTCAGGCCCCCATGGGGGTCCTCAGCCCCAGATGCTCACCGCATCGTAATGGGGCAGGATGTGGGCACCCTCAGCCCCCAGAGCAGCTGCTCCCTGACAGAAATTTCCCTCTTTCTCTCTCTCTTCCTTTCTCTCCCTTCCTTTCTCTCTCTTCCTTTCTCTCTTTCTCTCTTTGTGGTGCTGGGGGTGGAAGCCGGGTGGAAGCCACATGAGGCAAGCGATCTCCCACCAAGCTACATCCCCAGCCCTCCTTGGGAGGTTCCGGTGGAAGCTGGTAAAAGAAGGCTGGGTCCCACCCCGCTATGGGGCTACCCAGCCAGAGCAGAGGGGCCAGGTCCCCACTCAGCCCATTCTGGTTCCTCAGAGGGCAGACTGGCCTGGTGTCTCCCGTCTCTGAGCCTCATGTACCTTTGGAACAGTTGGTCCCATCGCCTTCCTCTGAGGTGAGGATGAAGGGTGTTGCACGAGCCCAGCAAAGAAAGAAGCTGAGAGAAAAACTACACACAGTCAGGTGGTCTAAACCTCCCCAGATGCATCTGACACTGTGAAATTTCAGTTAACTGCCTATCCCTTTCTGTGCCTCGGTTCCTTTAACAACAAAATGAAGAAAAAATATCAACCTCAAAAAACTGGTGAGAAAACTAGGATGATTCACGTAAACGTTTTAGGACAATCCTAGGCAGCTGCGGGGTATACAGTATACGTTCACCCCTGGTGGTAATCGACCTTCGATGATTGCCTGTTGGAGCTGAGCTGGCCGGCTGGCCCCTGTCGCTCTCCAGAAAGGAAGGTAGAGGTGGCACATTTCAGAATGCTCTCGGGGCGCTGCTGGCTCAGTCCTGGCACCTGGAACAGGCCTGTGGGACTTCAGCTCCTGCCCCAGCTGGGCGAGGTGCCCCTTCCCTGGTGCCAGGCCTGACTCCACCTGCCCTCTGAAAGCCTCCTCCAGCAGAGCCCACACTAACTTGGTGCTTGGAAAATGGGTTGCTCTGAGCAGGCAGTGGGCCATGGGCTGAGGGTGGGGGCTCTGGGGACCTCCTGGACCCAGACACCCAGGCAGGGCAGGTCTCTGGTGACCCAAGGGCTTCCTGCCTGCTCTTGCCTCTGGGGGATCATAAAAGCACCAGCAAGGCTGGGCGTTCCAGGAAAGCGCCAACCTGCCCAGGAAGCCCAAGCACCTGGCGGGGCCTCATCCGGCCCATTGTCCTGCAGGGACAGGAACAGAAAAGCCTGTCACCCTGACTACTCACCCTCAGGACATCCAGTCCCCAGCTCTCTGTGGGCGGGGCACATGATCAGTTGCCTTCCTCCCTGCAGCCACCTTCCTCTGGGGCTTTCTGTGACCCAGTCATTCGGTGTCCCTGGCTCTCAGGTGAGTCACAGGAGACCAGCAGGAGAAAGGACATCCAATGGCCATCATGAAGTCCCCATGTCCTCTTCCTGTCCTGTCCTCCTCTGCTCACCTCCAGGGAGTCGCCACTCCTACCCATCCCTCTCAGTGTCTCTGCCAGCAGGTCGTGGCAGCCCAGTGATCCCCACTAGAGTCCCTGGCAGCAGTGGGGTCCCAGCCCAGGTCTCCTAGCTCCCAGCCTCTAGGGACAGGAGGCAGAGGAATGAGATGCAAGCCTGTCCTGGGCCTGTGAGCACACAGTCTCCCTCACTTTTTCACGTGCGCACCGAGACCCGAGGCCAGAGGGCCCTGTGCATGACGCCTGCGCACAGACAGCCCTTGTGCGAAGTGTGGGAGGCAGCTGGTGTGTGGTCCTCTGTGCCGGTGTTAAGTGCATGTGTGATTGCCTCATGTGAGTGAACACAAGGGAACAGGCCCGGGAGAGAAGCAGGAGGGCCACAGAGACAGGGAGGAGATTGAGGCAGAGCAGCAGGCAGTCACAGAGGGAAAGAACCCCAAGTTCAGCTTCCCCAGCCCTGGCCCCTGCCTGGAGGCCCTCCTCTCATTTTGCTGATGTCTACCTGTGTGTGCCATGACAGGGTGGGCCTGCAGAGGAGATAAGGAGGCCACGGGTGAGCTTCAGGAAGGGATGTAGCAGGCATGGATACCAACAGTCCCCAGACCGCTGCATGCGCAGGGCCGGTGAAGACACTACTCCAAGGGCTGCGGCCTCGTCACGTTGATACAGAGGTCTGCGGTCCCTGGCCCCCCAAGGTGCAGAAGAGCTCCAGGTGGCTCCGGACTCTTGAGGTGGCTGGGGGAGAGGGAACACCAGGGTCAGGGGCAAATGTCCTGAGGCTACCTGACACCTCATAAGGGGCCGTTATGCACAGTGGGGCAGCCTCACATCTGCGGAGAAGCAAAGGGCGAGGTGGACATGAGAAACCCTCCGGAGGCTGAAAGGTTCCCCTGCACTTCACCACAGAGGGCCGCTCTGCAGTCTCTGAGGCCCCGGTTCCATCCCCAGCACCACCAAAATGGGAGAAGGACTTAGCAGTCCACTCCCGAAGCAATCCTGAAACAATCAGCCATGGAAATCCCTGTGAGGGTCCCATGAGTCAGACATGACTTGACAACACCTAACACCTAACACTCCACCTTGGCTAGGAGGCATGTAGACTCTACCCACCCCTTTCCTTGGGGGTGTGTATCATGTGTAGGAGGGAAGTGGCAGGAGCCAGGCTCTGATGGCCACGTAGCTCCTTGCAAGAGGCCACCTCTTCCTGGCCTCTTTCCCATCTGTCCAATGGGGGATAACGGAAACTCCTGCCCCGGCACTCTGCCTCCACGGTCTGGTGGGAAGTATGGGGGGAAGAGCAGGCTTGCTGGCAGTATTCCCGGCACCAGCTGTGGCTAGACCTGCCCCATGAGCTCAGCATTTCCCCCTCAGCTTCCCCTGCAGTTGCCCTGGGGACAGAAAGGTGATTGTGGCTTCCGTTGCCCCCACTTCCTGCAGGAGGGACCCTGCTCAGCTCTGAGCGTGGAAACTGTCGTGGGCTCACAGTATCACCTGCACACTCATGATTGCCACCAGGAAAGCCTTCCGCAGAGCAGGCCTCCAAAGCACCACCTCATACTCAGACCATCATGTGCCCCCAGCAGTGATCACTCAACCTCAGGGGGCCTGGGTGGGCATCAGGACATGAGGGGTCTGGTCTCAGCTCTGCCACCGAGATTGCTTTGAGGACTTGCTTTCCCCAGGCCTGTGAGGAGTCCTGCCTGCCACCTGCAGTGCTCAGCAAGCAGGAACTCCAGAAGCGAAGAGCCGAAGAGCCGGAAGGCACAGGGGTTCCCGCAAATAATAGGTGTGGAAGCCCCCCAAAGAGGAGGAATTTCCCCTCCACCCTGCAGAGGCGGGTGTGGCAACAGCTCCGCAGGCTGCTGGATCTGCCAGGGGCAGCTGGCTCCCCACGGGTCAGCCAGAGACACCATCCCACTGTGGGGGGCCATGCAGAAGGCCGGGCAAGAGACCTGCCCCATTGCCTCTCCACTCCTCTGCTTCGCCAGCTCATACCCTCCCCCCTGGCTCTCTGCCGCTCTGTGTGCTCTGGGTCCTCTCACACACCCGGCTCTGCACTGCAGTGCACGCCCTGCAGCCCCCTGGCTCACATCTGTGCTGGCCAGCCTCCCACCAGAGCACATCTGATGGCCCAGGGGTCAGGTCCGTTCTGTTTGGGAGGGCAGAGCGGGAGGCAGACCCCTGCAGGTGCTGACTCAGGGTCCCTGGGGCCAGAACAGGCCGAGGAGATGGGCCGGTGGCTGGGGCAGATTGTGCAGACAGTCTGGACTGTGGAGGAGCAGGCGGGCGCAGGGCCCGGCTTGGCGCGGGTGGCTGTGGGGGAGGCTGGAACTGCAGACTATTTTTAGGTTCCTGTTCAATTTGAGAGACAAGGATGCTCCAGGCTACAAGCCCTTGTTCGTGGGGGGAAAACTAAGGTGCCCCAGTTCCCCCATAAGCCATAGCTCCCACTGTCAGCTGTTTAAGGGCTCCAGAATTTGCTCTTCTGTCCCCAGGGACCAAGGGCTGGGACCAAGGAAGTGGACCGCAAGCATTCCCAGCACCCCAGGTATGCAAATGTCAGAGATGATTTCCCCTGCCATGTGCACACTGCCCTGCTTCCTGATCAAAGGGAACTGAAAGTCCCATTTTAGAAGACCCTCAGCAGAACAGTGCATTCACCCGAGTCCCCCTCTCTCTGCCTGCCTGGGTGTCAGGAGAGGTGAGACAGGTAGACAGCACAAATGGGGAGGTTAGCGTGGAGGCAGAGCTGCCACATAGGGCCGGGATAGCAAGCATGTCCCATCGGATCATTTGGAGTCCCCCTGCAGAGCAATGTTGACATGGACTCATTCACTGGGTCCACGAATGATTTGCTGAGCACCTACTACGTTCCAAGCACTATTCTAGATGCTGGCGATTCCACTGGGAACAAACAAGGCAAAAGTCCCTGCCCTCACCAAGCGGATAGTCTACAGCAGTGTTGTCTACCAGAAATGCCATTTGAGCCACACATGTAATTGTAAATTTTCTGGTAACTCACTGTAAGTAAAAGTTTAAGAGAGAGGTGAAATTAATTTGTATATTTTATTTGGCACAGTATATCCAAACTACTGCCATTTCAATGTGTTGTTCATATAGCAATTTAAAAGAAACGCTTTTCTTTCCATTTTGGGTTTTCGATGCACTTACAGCACATCTCAGCTCAGATGAGTCATATTTCAGGGCTCCTGGGCCCAGGAAGAAGCAGTTCTAGAGGAAATCGCTCATCTGAACTCAGGAGAAAAGAATGCCACAATTGATTAGTGATGTCTGTACCGGCAGTGGCAAGAGCTGGATCAAGTTGCAGGTGGTGTGTTTTGCCCAAGGTGATAGAGGTGCAGCCCAATCATGTGTTCACCTCCACCCTTCTGAGCCCATTCATTTTGCCTGACCTGGAGCAACTGCCTGCCTGAGTTCTGACATGGGCACCGTCCTGCAGAGAGGCATCTGCAAGCACACAGGACAAGTGGCTCCGGGTGTGGTCCTGTGTCATCCTCTGCTGGGGCTGGCTCACGGCCACTGGTGACCCTGGGAATGTGGGTTTTGTTTTTGTTTTTTCCCAAGGTCTCTTCCTCCCAAAGCTAACAAATACCAACATAAAAGTGCTTCCTGAGCTTGATTTAGCTGGCTCAGCCCCTCTCTGCCAGCCCACACCCACAGACCTCCTGTCTGGCACCCTCACTGGGATCACCCATCCTAGCTGGGATTCTTGTCCAGAAAACGAGGGTCTAAAATTAGGCCACAGAAGGAACTAGAAACACACTCAAGGGTGGGGCTGCTTGGGTTGAGGCAGGTAGGGATGAGGTATGAGAAAAAGGTGGATTTCGGGCCCCATCATCCTCACCATCATCATCATCAAAATCTGCCCTACCCCTGCTCAAAATCCTTCCATGGCTCCCTAGTACCTGAAGGCTAAAGATGGAAGGCCTTAGCTCCCAGGATCTGGTGCTGACAGAGTCATCTAATCCCACCTGCAGACACTCCTTTCTTTGACCTCATTCATTCATTCAGCAAGTGTGCAGAGCCCTCGCCATGCTCCAGGCACTGGTTTCAGTGCTACAGATTCAGCTCTAAACAAAAGTGAGATGGATTCCTGCCTTTGTGGAACTCGCTGTGCTCCAGCCAGGCCCAGAACACCCCTGGGCCTCTGCAAATGCTGCTCCCTCCCTCTTCTATGGCCCCCTCCTCCTGGTGGGCTTCTATGCATCCTCCAAAGTCCCCGTCCCCCACTCAAAGCCTTCCGCAAGCACCCCTGGGTTAGGTGTCCCCTCTGAGCTCCCTCCTCGGGCCTCAGATCATGGCACAGATGGTCATCACTGGATCTGTCGCCCTCCCCTATCAGCCCTCAGAAATCTCAAGGACAGGACTGTCCCTTCTCGCCTGGGGACCCACGCCCTGCTTCTAGGCACACCCTCTGGAAGCCTTTGTCTTCCCCTGGCTCTGGGGTGAACAGGCAGAGGCCTCAGCAGTGGGGGATCCAGGGCTCCTCCAGGAAATTGCAGGTCAGCCTGGGCACTCCCTCCTCTTGGCCCCCGAGGGAGGGATCCCTGGGTGAGAGGCACGGAGGTTCCAGCAAGGGCAGCAGAGGACAGAGGAGAGGTGGGGGCACAGGGCATGAACAGGGACTCGGTCAGCTGGCCTGCAGCTGCAGGAGCTGGAAGAGGGGTTCAGAGAGACAAGCGGGCTGAGACTTCCCACAAAGGAGAGAACACGGCAGGAGTATAGACAGGGGACAGACCTGAGTGGCACATGGGATTTCTGGAGGGGGCTGGGGCGGGGCTCATAACGGAGCCTCCAGCTCCCTGCAGGCTCCTGGGGAAGGGGGACAGGGCACCACAGTCCTGCCCCTTCTCCACCTCCCTGGGAGGATGCACAGACAGAGGCAAAGGCTGGGCCTGGTTCCTGCCCTCAGCCAATGCCAGCACCATGGATCATGTGGACAGTCCTGCAGCAGATCTTCCCACCACCGGCTGCAGGACAACCCTTCCAACCACATGCTGGCAGCCAGAGGCCCCCCGGGGCTGCTGGCCCAGGAGGCAAACACACAGGAGCCTTGTGCCCAGCGGCCCCTCCCTGATGGCTCATTTACATGGGATTTACATGGGCTCATTTCATGCCTGGATGCACGCGCTTCCCGCCCAGCCTGACCCCTCCTAGTCCATCTGGGAGACAAAGGAGTATGCTCCATCACCCTAGTCCCCTCCATGGCCCTTCAGGACACCACAAGCACCCCCGAAGGGAGAGGGAGCCTGCCCAGGTCCAGACAGGGCAGGGACCACCCTGGAGGTCACCCAGCCATCCAGGAGGGGCCAGGCTTGACCCACCCGTTCTTCATTGGCTGCTCTGCTCACTTGGGGCTGGGACCCACTCCTCCTGCCTTTTGCTCTGCCCTTTGCTCTGCCAACAGCTGGGGGCTTATGGAGGGGGAGGCCCCCAGACCCCTCGGCTGCTGCTGCTGCTCCTTGGCTATGAGCCTGGGTCCAGACCCGATCAGCACACAGGGCAGTGAGGCTCTGGAAGGAGGGGCTGCCCCGGACCACAGTGGGCACCAGCAGCATCCCAGGAGAGATCTGCTCTAAACCAGGGCTCTCCCGTGCCCCTAGATGCCCAAAGTCTCCTACCCCAGAACACCTGCTGTCACCGTGGTCACCTTGGGAAGGCTGGGTACAGGGAAAGAACCAGGGCGAATCTCAGACCTGAGCTGGCCCAGAAGAGCCCAGGGCAAACCCAACCGGAAAGAGGGTGCTGCAGCTGGGAGCCATTCTAGGACTACGGGGCCAGCCAGATGTGACCAGAAGCTGGGCAGACTCAGAGAAGGGAACTGTCCCAAGCCAGCCACACACTTCCCTCCAGCTGTTACTGCTTGGGAGAAGCTCCCAACACACTCCAGGCCTGGGTCCCTGCAAGCAGGGGCAGGGGACAGAGAGCAGGGAACAAAATAGGGCAGAGAAGATGGGAGGGAAGGTCCCCCTCCACTCCAGAATCCATGGAACCACCTAAGACCCTTCCCCACCTTCCAGCCAGCTTAAGCTCCAGCCCTGTTCCCAGGGCATGAGGGCCTTTTGCCCAGAGCGCTACCCTGTCTGGCAGCCTGGCCTGTGGGAGCTGCCCTCCCTTGGGGCCCTATGTGATCAGTGGGCCCTCCCAGCCCTTCTAGATCCCTCCCCGCTCTCCTAGATTGGCCCCTTGAAGGCAGGGAGGCCTAAGGCTGTTTCTGTAGCCCAGGGCAGGTCTGAAGGGGAAGCGGTGGGGGCCGAGGCTGGCAAGGGGCGTGAGAGGCAGCCCCTTGCTGGGAGCCAGGGTTCAGGGCCCCATCTGTGCCTCTCCCTAGAGCCAGCCCCTGGGCTCTCTGGAGGAGATGTGAGGATGTGCGTGGGGCTCACCCGGCAGGAAGTACCCGAGTGACAAACAGGAGCCCCCTGCCCCCCACCAGCTCGCCCGGCATCAGAGACAGGGAGCAGGCACAGGTAAATAAATAGCTCGTTTATTAGTAACATGATACATTATTAAAGTGCATTGAGAAGAGATGCAGGGGCAGAAGCTGGAAGGCCACCGGCCCCAGGCCCTGCCCCAGACATGGCTGGAGCAGAGCCAGCTCTTTGCTGAAAGCCATGGACTAGGGCAGGGCCGCCCACCGGGAGAGCTTGGCCCAGGCCATCCCCATGGGAATTTTCACAGTTTAGCCTAAGTTATGACATGTCCTGAGCTGAAGGTGGGAGGCTAGGAGCATGGAAGCAGAGCCCCTGGGGAAGGGGGCGGAGGGGAAGGGAGCAGACCCCCCTGCCCCCCAGCCCCCTACGCCAAGGGCAGAGTCCTGGAACCTCCCCCCGCAGACCCAGCTCCTTCTCTGAAATAACCACAGCGAACCTAGGGCTCAGTGTTCTCCTTCCTTCTCCCCCGTCTCCCTCACCCGCCCCTCCCAAACCACCCCACGCTGGGGGTCTGCACCCTCAGACTGGGCTCCCGGGGCAGAGCTGGCTCATGCCACCCTCCTCGAACCCACAGCCGGGCCCTGGACTCTTGGCCTTGAACCCTGGAGACCCAGACTGGGCCCAGCCCCCACCCCACCCTTCCCAGCCCTCCCTCTCCCCCCGAGCATGTAGTTTTGGTATTTTCATACAGATGCAGTCGGAAGTAGCTATACATGAAATAAGCCTAACGTAAAAATAGAGCTTTTTCCGTCCTTCCGTCCGGAAAGCAGACATCCTTCAATAAACATGCAAGGCGCTGGCGGGTGCGACCCGGGCTGAGGGAGCTGCCGAGGGCAGGGCCTCAGGGAAGGCAGGGAAGGAGGCAGCTGGGTCCAGAGGCCCCAGGTCCAGAGATGGGGTCCCAACTCTCCTCCCCAAACCCCACTGCCCTGCCCCCGGGCTCTCAGGCTAGGAGGGTCCCTCTGTTTAGTCAAGTATGAGGAGTTTTGAAAAATATTTGCCAGAAGATAAAATCTTGGGTCACTGATGCCCCAGCTTCAGTCAGTGCCTTCATTCTTGGGCCCCCCAAAGCCCCCACCCACCTAGGGCCCAGCAGCCGCCTGCGGCTGGACATCTCCAGGCCTCTTGTCCCCACTGGGTCATTCAGTCCCCTGGAAGAAACGGCGGAGAAGGAGCTCCGGGCCAGCCGGCTGAGTGCGAGACTGTCTAGTGCCCCGGGCTTCAGGAGCTTGGGGCGTGCACAGCCCCGGGAGGCCCTAGTGGACCAGGAGGCCAAGAGCGAGTGTGGGCAGCACCCCAAGCCAGAGGGAGGTGGCCAGGGTGCAGGCGCGGCCCATCAGCTGTTCTGCCAGGGCCCTGTCTTCTGGCAGCAGCTCCCAGTGCTGGGCCTCGCGGAGGTAGGAGCCCTCCTGGACCTCGCAGCGGTAGTGGCCATACTGACGGGCCGTGAGGTTCTCGATGAACAGGATGCAGTCGGGGCTCTGGTGGCCAGGTTCACAGCTCTGCTCCACACTCTCCTCGTGGCGCCAGGAGTAGGTGGCGTGGCGGGACTCCATGGGGCAGTTCAGGTAGTAGCGTGAGTTCTGGGCCAGGGAAACCTTCTGCACAGGGGCCTCTTCTGGAGAGGTGGGGGAGGCAGGCATGAGAGAGGCCAAGGGTTTCCAAGGGAGGCTGTGTCCTCCCCCACAGGCAGGGCTGCTGAGCAGACAGGGAGACGGGCCATGTAGGCTCCTCTTTTCCCAGCTGCCTCACCCCAGTTCCGGCATAGGCAGTTCCACACCATAGTGGGCCTCCCTCAGCAGGACACAGTCCTAGAGCACCCCCCGCCCCTCCCCCCCACTCTCCCCACCCTGCAGGCCAAGCCTCCCTCTGACCAGAGCGTTCAGTTTGTTGTTGTTAGGTGCCTTCGAGTTGGTATCTGACTCATATCGACCCTCATAGGGTTTTCAACGGCTGACGGTTTTTGGGATTGCCCTGGGAGTGGATTGCTAGGCCCTTCTCCCATTTTTGCGGTGTTGGCAATTGAACTCAGGATCTCAGAGACTGCAGTGCAGTGCTCTACCAACTGAGCTAAATCCGATCAGGGCAGGGCTATATCTCCCCCGTTGGACTGGGGCCTGCGGGCAGATGAAGTACCTGGCTTTGGGCTGGGACATTCTTTGTGTGGCTCAACTGGATTAATGGCCTGCAGCACCGACCTGGAGGTGGAGGAGAAGAGAGGCTCAGGTCCTCGCTCATCCTCACCCCACCCCAGCATCCCTGGAGAGGAAGATCTGGCCAAAATGCACCCCCCCCATGACCCTCCTGCACCTCCCCCCGGGTTAAGGGGTCTGGCCAAGGTACCGTTGCGAGCTGTAGATGGACCCACAGTGGTCCTGGTCCCAGCCGCAGTAGGGGTCTCGGGACATGAGGCAGCCGTGGCAGCCCCCACCGTAGACCTCGCACAGGTCCAGTGGCACCTGGCTCACCTCCCACTGGGAGCTCACGTACAGCTTCCGCTGGAAAGAGAGCCATACGGGGTCAGGCCAGGGCCGTGCACTGAGTCCCCAGCCCCCAGGCCCTGGGGTCCTGCCACCTCAAAGGCCCTGGTGCCCCGAGGCTCCCAAAAGGACACAGAAACTGCGTGCAAAGGAACCCTGTCCTCTGCCGGCTGCCTGGGTAGCCTGGGGGAGTGGAGTCAGGAGGGGGGCTCACCCGCTCAGCATCCAGTGATATGGCCTGGATGGCGGCGGGACGGCGGAAGGGCTGGATCTCCATGATGTTGAAGACGGGGCTGCGTTCCGGCTCCCCTGGCTCCACCACCTTGTGGATGGTGCCCCTGTCTGTGGGCGTCGGGCACAGGGTCAGTGCGGGGGAGCCCGACCTCTAACCAGGCAGCCTCCCTCCAGCCTGAGCCATCAGGGAAAGGCATGGGGTAGGGAGGAGGAGGAAGTCATGACTCAAGCGAGGGTCACAGGACTGGGATAAGGTGGGGTGAGGCCAGCATGACTGGGAAGGAACGTGGAGCCCAGGGGCAGCCCGGAAGTTTTGATAGCTGGTCCAGGGAAGCTACAGCCCTAGGCCTATAGCCCCCTAGGGAGGGGCCCCAGCGTGCCCAAGGCTGCATGGGCAGCTGCAGCTGAGGAGCAAAGGCTGAATGCCACCCTCCCACTTCACCTCTCCCCCTCCTCAGCCCTGCGAGGAGGGCATTATCTCCCCTTCTTCGAAGATAAAGAAGGGAGACTGAAGGTCAGATTGTGGGCTAGCAAGCCAGTGGGAGAGACCAGCTGGGACCATCAGACTCCACCCCTCAGCCTCTCCCACCGTTCCCCCGCCTTCTGGACTTTTAGGGGATCCATTTTCTTTAAGTAAATTTTTTATTTTGGAATCATGTTAGATTTCCAGAAAAATTGCAAAGATAGTACAGCGCGTTCCCAGCTAGCCTTCCCCGGTCTTCCCTAATGTGGCTGTCTTACATAAGCAGAGGACATTTGTCACAACCAAGCAACTGACATCGGCGCAGTTACTATTTGCTAAACTACAGACTGCGTTTGGATTTCACGGGTTTTTCCACTGATGTCCTTTTGTTCCAAGATCCAATCTGGGATTCCACATTGCATTTAGTCTTCGGGGATATTTTAATTTCTACAAAATCTTAGATCTGAAAAGAACCTTCGATTCCACAGAAGGGCTCCCAAGGTCACATAAACCAGGCTGCCTGCTAGACTGACGCTCTCTCTGTTGGCACCTGTCGGGGACTAATGGGCATCCTGACCCCTCGTCCTCCTAATCCCACATTGCCTGCTGTCCCAGTTTCTAGAATAGCCTTCTTTCCTCCCTCCCTCCATCCCCATTTCCCAGGGCATCACCTGCCCCCAAAAAGCAGCCAGATGATTGGCTGCCTGGGACCTTCTTCTACACGTCTGTGGTTCTCACCTGCAGCCTCTGAGATGTGGCCAGAGGCTCTTTGGGCCTGACAACCTCCCAGCCCAGCCACTGCAGACAGACAGACAGACACACACAGACCCCCATACACCCCCAACAAGCCACTAGCCCACCCACTGCAGACACACACACACATAGAGCCAAACAGCCCCAGGAACAGCCTCCAGTCAGTGAACTTCGAAGGAACAGAGTCACTGGCTTCTCCCAGTTATGAGAGCCTCTGTTCTCTGTGAAAGACCTAGAGTTTGATATTTTAAAAAATCTGGCTCCTATATTCCCCCAAATGCTGTCTGTCCTGTGGGCTTCAGGGAGCGAAGAGACACCTCCCTATTCCTGGAGTGTGCTCATGCCCACGCCGGCAGGAAGGGACAGCGTGGGTGCCCCGAGGCCAAGCCCGGCCTTCCCCAGTCTTGACGGAGTGGCCTCTCCTTCTCCGCTCCCTAATGCCCAGTGGGAAATTCCTCTCCTCGAGGCTTCCAGGACCCAAACAATGGCAATGGGGTTCCAGCTTCCAGTCAGCCCCCAGATGAAGCAGCAGTAGGAAGTCATGTGGAAGAGTGTCAACAATGAGGGTGGGGTCCTGGAGTCCGAACCAGCCGTCCCAGGGCCCCTGAAAATCTCTCAAAGGTCTGCCTCAAGCCCACCCTGTCTCAGGACCCCTTCAGCCACAGACCGAGGCCAAGAAGCTGCCACAGACCCAGCTCAAAGCTGGCTCCTCCCTGTCCGGCGGCTCCACACAGCAGGAGCAGCTCCCAGGTTCCTCCCAGGCTCCCCCAGGGCGGGGCCTCCAGGGTGCAGGGGAGGCTGCCCCAGGCCTCCAAGAGGCTGCCACTGCTCGGCCACCTGGAGCCCCTTCCTCAGGCTGCACTAAATTCTTTGCTTCCTGCTAACTTCTCAAACATTTTCTCTCCCCCGCCCAATCCCAAAGTCAGGCGCAGGATCCATGGTCCTCATTCTGCCTGGCAGAGGCTCCCTGGAGGCCCAGCGCTCACGGCTCCCCATATCCCTTGCCCCCACCTTCTCCCCTGAATCAGACATCTGGACCAAAGTTATAGCTGGCTTTGTTCGCTTGCCACATTCCTGCCTCAAAACCCCAGCGCATGCTCTTCTCCCATCCTCAGATGCCTTCTCCTTTTCCTCGCCTCCACCTCCTCCAGGAAGTCCCCCCGACCTGCAGATCTACCATATCCACACACGCTAACCTCCGATGGCCCTGGCCACTCAGTTCTTCCTTCCACGTGGAAAGGTCCAAGCACTCGTCCCCTGCATTATTCTTCGTATCTTTCACACTTGTTTTTACAAAGTAAACCAGGGGGTTCTGGGGTAGCCCCTCACCTGTGGTTAAGTAAAGCACATGGAAGGTCTCCCCATGGCTGGACTGCATGCGGTGGACGACCACTTTCTGATAGTGGTACTTAGAGTGGAACAATGGTGTCTTCAATGGCCCCATGGGTGCCACTCTCTGCGACACCTCAGGGTGACTATCAGCCACCTGGAAAGTCTCCGTGGGTATTGGCTGCTTGTTTGGGAGGCACTGGGAAGGAGAACAGGCCAGGTCAGAGGGGAGGCTGGGAGGCAGGGTGTGGGCAGGGTTGGGGCATGGGGTGTGGATGGTGTCAACCGCGCACCTTGCCAGGCTGAGGGTTGGGCAGCTCTGTGTTGTAGCCCTTGAGTGAGGAGGTGCGGAAGACCTTGTCAATGTCGCTGAGAGAATACACACAGACAGCTGAGTAGTTCCTGCAGGGACACAGAGACCACCTCCATGGGGCCAAGAAACCACCGGCCTCCACTCACCCAGGCCAGTCCCAAGCCAGAGAGGACGCAGCGACAGGCCCCGGCCTGCCAGCTCTGTGAGCCAGGACGATCCTGTGAGCGGAGCCCAGTGCCTGACACAGCAGGGACGAACACCCCCGAGAGAAGGAAAGGAGGAAGGAAGGCAGCGAGGAGGGAAATTCAGCCTGATTCTTCTCCACTGCAGACCACAGCCATGACCTTGAGCTCTGTTTCAGCGTCCCTGAGTGCAGAGGCCATCTGCCCTGCCCAGACTCAGGCAGGAGGAATCCCAGTGGGGGTGGGGGAGTCTCCAACCCCTGTGCACTTGGGCTGCAGGACGCTGAGGCCCCAGAAGGTTAGACTCCATCCCCCTCCCCATTGATGGCTCCACCCACACAGCAGCCAGAGAGAGGGGCCTGGCTTTTCCTCCTCCCGCCCTCCAAACACTTCTGCCTGCCTTGTTTTCAATCAATGCGAGTGATTAGGAGCGTGAACTACCAGGGCAGTCAGTGCCCGGGCAGGTGTGATGTCGCCCAGCACCCAGTACCCCAGGAGCGCCTTTGGCGCCTTTCCCAGGGCCCAGGTTCAGCCCTCAGCACACAGCGTGCAGGCATGCGCTGTGTGTACAGACTCGTGTTACAATGGCACACATCGCACTGACTGCCCCCGACACCCCCAGCAACAGCGCTGCCCTTGAGTCTGTACTCCCTGCTCAGGTCACACAAGCCATCCCTCTGGAGGGTCCAACCCTTGGGTCCGTATGGGACACAGACCCAATGCCAGCCCCAGCCCCAGGCCCAGGATGAGCATCACTCACCAAGGGTTGGAGAAAACCCCGTAGACCCTGGTGTCTCTCCACTGGCCGCTGGGGTCAGGGAGCAGGAAGACGTCCTGCAGCCGGTTGAAATTCTTCTTGGTGGTGGAGTCACTGCACACCAGCATGGCCTTCAGGAAGGTGTTCCACTTGGAGACCGACAGTGAACTCTCCCCACCCTGGTCACCCTGAAAGGCAAGGGGGAAGGCAGGCCCCTCAGCACTGGCCGGGGCAGCCCCCCACGCAGGCAGGGCAGCACCAGGCTGCTGAGGAGGAGGCCAGGGGCCCACCGTGGGAGCCTGCAGCTGAGCACGCTGAGTGCCCCGAGAGACAGGCTCAGCCGCGCACCTGCCCCTCCAACACTCACACGAGGCACAGCACCTCAGATAAGCGGGACACGGGTGCGCTCATGGGCCAGCACCCCGGAAGGTCCCTGGGGGTCTCTTTGCCACTTCTGCCTAATTGGCAGAGCCTAATGAGGAGGGAGGGCCGAATGCCCCCACAAGATCTCAACAGAGGGATGAACGTTGGCTCCCAGGGTCCCCAAACTGGGTCAGAGCTTCCTCTGTCTCATGCATACAAGCTCCGCCCACTCAGACCCTGGGCACCCCGACAGGCCTCTGTGTCCGAGATTCCAGATCCATGCTCAGGCAGGTGCCCCCGCACTCCCTCCCTCGGGATATGGACAGACACCTCGCTCCGCCCCTCGGCCACCCGCATGCTTTGCCCACCCTGCACAGCTGGGCCACGCGGGACACGTTGAGGGGAGCCTCGGGGTTCTTGTCGGGATTGTCTTCTCGGAAGAAGTAGTAGATCTTGTCATCGTAGGGTTCGTCTCGGTGCACGATGGTGGCCTTGATGAACTGCGGGTCTGCCGGGGACACGCGTGAGTGGGTGCGCGGCAGGGGAGCCTGCGTGGGATCTGCTCAACCCTGCACACCTCCCCCCAGATCCACACAAACCGGGGAAGATCAGACCCGGAATGCACCCAGGGGACCCCAGAACTCCGCAGCCCTGCCTGTCCGCCTACGGAGATGTCATCGGCCCAGGAGCAATGACTTCATGCCTGGGGACTGGGGGATGGTCCCTGGGGGTCTCTTTGCCACTTCTGCCTAATTGGCAGAGCCTAATGAGGAGGGGCCTGCAGCTGTAGCCCTGTGGCATCAGATCCCATCAGATCTCGGAAGCTAAGCAGGGTCGGGCCTGGTTAGTACCTGGATGGGAGACCACCTGGGAACACCAGAAGCTGTAGGCTTGGGAGAAGGACCTGGCAACCCCCTCCCAAAAATCAATCTGCCATTGAAAACCCTATGAACAGCAGAGAAGCACTGACAATAGTGTTTCCCCTGTCGTACAGAGGGTCGCTATGAGTCGGATACTGACTCGACGGCACCTAACAACAACAACAACGAGGAGGGAGGGCTGAGCTGCCCCTACAAGATCTCAGCAGAGGATGAACGTTGGCTCCCAGGGCCCCCAAACTGGGTCAGAGCTTCCTCTGTTTGTTCCCAGCATGGGTCCAGCCCATCCTGCCTCCATGCTTTTTGTTCCCGCAGTTCTTATGCTCTCACTCACAGCCCAAACTCAGCATTGCCTGCTCAGGCCGGTGCCAAGCACCCACTTCCCCAAGTGACCCTCAGGAAGCCCTCTCAGGAAACATCAGGACGTCCAGACCCGCTGTTCCACCCTCCGCGGCCCAGGGCCTGACTCACTCCGCATGACAGTATCGCTGGTGTAGAGTTCACTCTCGCCCCGGATGCGGCGGAACCGGGGGATCTTGCCGTTGTATTCCTGCTTCCGGATTGTGGAGTACACCTCGTCCCCTGGGGACAGCAGGAGCGGGCACAGGTGAGGGCAGACAGCTGTATGAGGCCCTCCGCTGGGCCCGGGACACTACACAGGGAGCTGACCACCCCTCCCAGGGCCCCTACTCAGTGCTGCCCTACCTTCAAACAGAACCAGGGAGTTCTCATCTGGGCTGAAGGGGGCGTAGCCTCTCATCTCACCAAGCGGCACCACAGTGTCGTTCACCTGGGGGAGACACAGGGGGCAGATGGCCACATGATCACACAGCCATTGTCCCCTGCCCCCAGGGGCCAATTCCCCAGCCAGGAGCCCCATCCTCCGGAGGATTCCGCCCAAGGTGAGGCTAGCCTTGCAGCCCCCCACCTCCTTCCCCCCAGGAGGCACTGAAGCCCACCCAGGAGAGGGGGCTGCTCAGGCACAGGCGGAGGGGCCTTCTCACCAGGTTCCAGCAGCTGGGCCGCCGAGCGTTGGTGCCACAGACCAGCAGCCCCTCACTCCGCCTCTCCAGGAGGGTGATATAGTTCTCGCAGTCCTGCGCGGGGAAGAGAGAAGAGGGTGGGTGACAGGCCCTGGTAGGCCTGGCACTAGGACTCTCAGTCTCAGGGAAGAAGAAATCAGAAGGACCGGTCATGGGGGCAGCTTTCAGCCCAGCCCAGCAGGGGTGCAGCTGACTCCATCCCAGTAAAACTTCCGAGGCCTCTGTTCAGAGAAGGGGCCCTTAGGACTGGCCAGACCTCCCCCACCCGTCTGGGGCACCCTGGGTGGAGCCACATCTTCTTCCGCAGACTCTCAGGCTCTCCTCCCTCTCCCCAAGGGGTCCAGGCCCCGCTGCCCGCCCTCAGCCACTCACCCGCTTGTTCACGCAGGACCCCTTCGTGGAACCAATGCTCACCTGGGGAGGGAAGAAGCGTTAGTCTACCCTGCCTGAGGCCCAGGCAGGCTCAGGACCAGCCCGTGGGTGAAGCCACCATTTCTAAGAGAATATCCTCTTACAAACAAGCAACTGGGGCTCCAAGAGGGCCAGTGGGTTTCCCAAGATCACACAGGGTCCTGGGAGCCAGAGCCCAGCAGTCTCAGAAGACGGGCCAGGGGTTCTGGGGCCCAGCTTCCTGCCCCGGCTTTCCCCATCAGTGCTACTCACCTAGCCAGGTGTGTTGGCTCCCAGTTTTCTCTGCATCGCCTGACACCCTACTGCAGTCTGGACTACCTTTTGGGAGCATCCCCCAGGGAACCACTTGGGGGAAATGGAGGTGGAGGGGCCAGTTGAGGAGAGGCCAGCTCCTGCCTACTCTCTGAGGGTCTTCACCAGGGCCAGGGGACAGAGGAGAAGAAAGGTGGACGGGGAACAGGCTGAGGGGCCCAGGCTCACCGTGTGGACGGACGCGTTCTTGCCCTCGGGGAAGTCGAGGCGGTAGACCTTGCCACGTCCACCCACCCACACGGAGGAGCTGCCCGGTTCATGGAAAAGCACCGTGTATGGCTCAGCCTGGCCAAAGTCCACCCGGTCCTGCCCTGCGCGGCATGAAGAGGGGGCAACGGGGAGAAACATTGAGGCTGGGCCCTGAGCAAGGGAGCCCTGATCTCCCCCGGGCATGCCGACACCTGCTTGGCAGCTAATGCCTGGCGCTCAAGGCACTGAGGATATCAGAGATGAGGTCTGGCTGGGGCAGCACCAGGATTCAGAGAGCATGGGCAGGAGAAGAAAGGAGTCCCTGGGTGGGCTCCAGCAACCAGTTGACCTCTCCCAGAAACACAGCCTCTGCCTCCCCAACAATGTGTGTGACCACCGGCTGCAGGAGGGCTTGAGACTCTGGGAAGAGACCCCGCCCCTAAACACACACATACTCCGGAGGGGCTGGGCTGGCTGGGCAGGACCAGCACCCATCAGTTCTGCACCCTGAGGGGCTCTGCTGCCCCAAGAGAGCAAGCAGCCTCCTCCTCCACCTGGGCCTTTCAGCAAGCGGAGGCCCTCCACGCACCTCGCTTAGAGTCCAGGTCCCCGGGAACAACGTTGTTCAGGACCCTGAGCCCTCCTTCAAGAAACCTTCCCCAACCTGTCCCAGCCCACCTCCAGCCCCTTAGAAGGCAGTAGATCCATTTTTTGTTTGTTTGTTTATAGGACCTGGAGATCGAATCCAGGGCTTTCCCCATGCTAGGCGAGTGCTCCACCACTGAGCTGCGCCCATAGCCCCACTTTATTTTTTATTTTGAGGTAAGATCTTGCTAAATTGCACAGCCTGCCTCTAACCTCAAACTTGTAATCCTCCTGCCTCTGCCTCTCAGGTCCCTGGGATTACAGGCATGGACCACGGCACCCAGTTTGGGAAAGAATTGTAACATCTACCACTTTTTACTACACAACTGGGAAAACAGCAGTCTAGGGATGGATGGGCAGCCCAAGGCACATGGACGCAGGTGGGTAGCCGGCCCTGCTTCCATCCCCCATGCCAGACTCTGGAGCATAGACCCCTCTAGCCTGGCTTCGCCCACCAAGACACCAGTTCACACTCCCTCCCCAGCAACTCTGGGACAGGGGGACCTTCAGAGAGCATAGCCTGAGCCTTTCAGCAGAAGGGCTGACCCCGTCAATTTTGCCCAAAAAAGAAATTATATGCCTCCACCGCCTCCAGGGAGAGGCTGTCTCGTCTCCGGTGACACTGCTGAGCTGTCCTGGTTGCAGGGCTGAATTACAGGGATAGGACAGACTTTGGCTGTGTCCTCAGCAATCAGCCCCAGCCAGCGGCTTCCTACCTCACAGCAGCCTGGGGCCTCACCCCAGAACCTGGTCTGACTATTGTTTTTTCAGCTGCAGCATAGTCTGGGACAGCCAACTTGGCAGTGACACCCAAGTAGGACATGCCCCAGCCCAGAGAGAAAAAATCTGCCGTTCCCTCAAGGTCTGACCCAAATCCCTCTTGCTGCCACTTGAGCCATTTCCACCCATCCTGAATCGGATGGGGTGGGGGACGCTGCAGTGCACCCTGCGGGACTCCTGCCTTCATTCCCTTTCCTGAGTACACCCTCCTGGGAGGCCACATCACCCCTAGTTGGTAGTGGGAGGTTCCTCATTCTGCACCTTGGTCATGGCCTGGCTCACTGGGCTGTACAGAGGAGGAAACCGAGGCCCCGGGGACAAGCCTAGCCCAAGGTCACACCAGCAAGCAGGACGGATTAGCTCATCCAGACAGTATCAGTTCTCAGGAGCACTAGGGACATGTCAGCATGCTTGGCCGCAGAACGAAGTGCCAGGTTCGCTGCCCTCAGGCTGACCTCCCCTCCCGGGGGGCCACTCCACAAGCAGCCTGACCAGCAGCCCGGGGAGGTCATGCCAGGTGTTCCGGGCAGGGGCTGACAGCCCAGCTCTGTGCTGCAGGATGCTGGCAGACCTCGAGCACTGCCCGGCTCCGGCTCCCTTTGAGCTGAGGTAAAAGCAGAGTGCTGGGGTCAGCGGCAGGCAGACCCTGGGTCTTCCTGACTCAGCTCCCACAGCTCCCCTTTCTCCCACAGCCTGAGCAGCAGCCGCCCTCCCTGGGGCCAAACGCAGGATCCAGACAGTCTGCAGCCCCAGCCTCTCTCCCACTCCCACCACGTGCCAGCCTGGTGGCCAGAAAGAAGTTCATATCTGCGTCTGGCCAGGCTAGGCTGGTAGGACCACAGCCCCACAGACCAAGGGAAAGAAGCACCCTCAGGCCCTACACCGGAACCCAGCCACAACCCCAGGCCTAACGGAGGGGCAGGCAAGGCTCCAGAGGGGACTCTGGAGAGAGCCCTTGTCTGGGGGAGGCAGGGCTGTCAAAGGGAGGAGAGCAGTCCTGATGAAGGAGTCTCGGGGAGGACTCTGCCCTGAGGAGTCAAGTCTGACGGGGGAGGCCTGGCCTGGCCCAGGAAGGCAAAGCTCAAGGGGGACACCTGGCCCTATCTGGGAATCCAGTCTGAGGGATGAGACCGCCACATCACAGAAAGCTTCCACCGCTAGCGAAAGGGCTCAGTGGCGAACTCAGGGCAGCTCACAGAGGATCTTGCAGAAGATTCGAAGGGAGGGAGGTGCCAACGGCTGGGTGAGGGCAGCGGTGCCAGGGGCAGGCCAATCCCGGGCGGATCTGCAAGGCTGCTGCAATGCTGGGTGCAGGGAGGCAGGGCCTGCTCACCCCATTTTGCAGAAGAACAAACAGGAGCCCAGGACCGTTGCCTCCCATGACCTCCAGGTTCCTGCCCCTCCCAGCTCTGCGCCTGGTGATGCGGACGGAGTGAGGGGGATGGCACCGGCTAGGCCCCAGGACAAGACCTTGGCCCGTTCTCCACCCCAGCTCCAGCCCGGGCTCCCGCACTGCCCGAGGCCCTCAAAGGGCCTGATTGTGCCCGGGAAGTGTCAGAGCGGCAGCAGCTCGATGAATACATGAAAGGAAGCTTTGTTCAGGTCCGCAGGAGCGGGGGCTGGGGGCTCGGGGCAGGAGGGCTGCCTGGAAGTGAAGGCAGCAGCCAGCCATCACGGCCAGGATCTGTGGCCCTGCTGGATCAACTCCGGGAGAGCTGGGCCAGGGGAGGGGGTAGCCTTCAAGGCCCGGCCCAGGCAGAGCTATGGACAGCTGGGGGTTGCCTTAAAAGGGCCCAGGCCACGGGAATAAAATCTTCTCCCCTAATCACTCTTTGCCTGCCTTGGGTACCCAAAAGGTTGGGGAGACAGGTAAAAGCTAGATGGGCTAGGAACGGGGTGAGGAGGTCAGAGTCCAGGTGAAGAAAACAGCCAGAGCAAAGGTGGGGGCGCTGACTGCATGGGAGGTTCAGAGGACAGAAGCCACGTGCTGCAGCCTGGCAGAGTCCTAATGAGAGAAGAATCGAAGAATCAGGAAGGTGGGCCCTGTGTGGTGGGGGAGGGGAGGTGCAGCCAGCCCAAGGACTCGCTGACTCCCTGCCCATCCGGCTCCCCTGCCGCTTGCTCCCAGTGAGCAGGGCCAGCAGTGGGAATACCTCCCCGACCTCTGGCATCCCCCACCTCCTGCCCCCCCCCACCCCGCTTCCCATCCTGTATGTCTAAAAGGAGCACCGTCTGGCACCGAGTCTCCCCCCTCACTGCCCGGCCTGACGCATTAGTGGCTGACTAAGTGGTAGCTAAAAGCTCCCAGAATAACCAGGGGTTCAGGCAGGGGAGGGGGCTAGGGGCACACGAGGAGGCCAAGAAAAGCCACCACCCCCCATGTGACTCTATGCTAGTCCTCACTCAGGCTGCTACCCGGTGCCTAGCCCGACTCCACCACCCCCTAAGGCCCCAGCTCCAGCTAGGTGTGAGGGTTGGGAGGATGGCTGGGCTGTGGGAGGGGGTCTTAGGCAGATAAAGCCCTCCTGCTCCCCTGCCCAGGCATTGTGACCATGGGGCTCTGACCCTGCCGGGAACAATCAGGCCTGATTCGTCCCAGGAACCCACCTTCCCATTATTGTCCCAGGTGCAGGTTGAGATGGCAGGCCTGGACCCCTGCAGGATGGGTTTTCCCAAAGCAGGCTGAGCAGGCCCTTCCTCACTCTCTCGGGGTGCCCTCTCTAGATGCCTTCCACCCTCCTCAGGGCTTGTGAAAGAGGGGGGCAGCCTAAGGGGAGGGCGGAGTGGGGGCTGCTGTCCACAGAAAGACCATAAAGGGGTGGGCCATGTGGTCTGGCCTGGCAGGGACAGCCTTCCATTCTGACCCACTGACCCCACCAGCCTTGAATGCTAACCCCAGGGAGCCCTTGGAAAGAGGGTGGAGAGAATGGCGGGAATGTGGGCAGCCCAGCAGGAAATGCCTGAGCCAGACAGCCAAGGAGCAGGAGTCTGGCCAGTCGCAGACTAAAGACCCTACAGTGTCTGGCCAGAACCTCCTCCAGAGCTTGTATCCCACTTTGCACTACCAGGTGCCCCCACGCCCTCCCCTGACCACACACTGGCAGAAAGAAGGGTGAAGGGCCACGTGGGGACCAGGAATTAGCCCGTGGCCTCTCCATCCTTGAGAATCCCACATCCCACAGGCCAAGGTGGAAGGGATCCAAACAGCCACCATGCTGAGGGGCACAGAAGCCAGGCAGGCTGTGCCACTGGTCCAAGGGCACACAGCTAAGAAGGCTGGTGGTCCCCAGCACCCACTACCCTGCTGCATCTATCTGGGACCACAGCCTGGGCTTCCCTGAGAGCCCGAAATTGCAAAAAGCTGTCTCCTCAGCCTCTCTGTACTTCCCCACGTCACCTCCTCTACCCCTCCTCCCTTGCTCACCAGGTGCCAAGTCACTCATCTGACAACTACAGGGAATCACCCGCCCACCCACCTTCCAGGTGGGGCCCTCATCTCCCAGGGGCCTTTGGCAATCAGAGTCTTAAACCCAAAGGCATGACTAATGGCAGAACTGGAGTGCTGTGCCAGGGTGGAAGAGAGAAACCCTCCCGCCAGAGGCAGGTGCACAGAATACACGTCAACTTGGCTCTGCCAGGAGGGAGGGTGGGAGAAACCGTTTCCAGGTGGCACTAGCCGGAGCTAAGGTCATGGTTGCTGTTTAGGGTCCTGGCACCCCTCAGGAAGGGCCAGGTTGCGACAGCTGCCTGCGAGGGCAGGGCCTCAGTGGTGGTGCAGGTGATAAGGCGGCCCAGGAGTCCTCCCTCCTTATCAGCAGTGGGAGCACTGAGTCACGCGCTGGGCCCGAGTGGGAGCATCCACCTGCCTGTCAAGGTCAGCTGTGGGTGGGAGGGGAGTACACCTCACGTGGGGGCTCTGCCCTGACTCCCATAAAGCTCCTGCTGCCCGGGACCAGGAGCAGGTGCTGGGCCTTCCTGAGTTCAGTCTGTCATCCGTGGATTGCGCAGAGGAGAGGTTGCAGATACTTGTTTTTGTATTTTTTTTTGGGGGGGGGGTTTGTGGTACTGGGACTTGAACCCAGGGCCTCGTACTTGCATGCTTTGCAAGTGCACCCAAGCCGTTCTTCTTTTCTTTTTTTTTTTTTTTTTTTAACTTTTTGAGACACAGTTTCGCTAAGTTACGCAGACTGCCTCTGCTCTTAACCTTGCGATCCTCCTGCCTCTGCCTCCCAAGTTGCTGGGATTACAGGCGTGTGCCACCGCTCCCGGCTGCAAATACTCGTTAAGGCCTGGATTTTATGACCTGCCACGATTCTTGGAACAAATCACAAAACAGTCAGAGTTATTGTGGGTCATTTTGGAGGAGTGTGTCAGTGAGCGCTGGAGAAGTCAGAGACAGCAGAGGTCAACATCCCCATGTGCCTCCAGTGACTAGGGCCCAAATCCCCCAACCACCTTGCAAAGGAGGCAGGACAAGGGTCTGCATCCTCATTCTACATACAGGAAAACTAAGGCCGCCAAGCCACCAAGGACTGGGCATTCTCCGCACTGCGCCACTGTGCTCCAAAAACCAGAAGCCCTGGCTGCTGGGGAGACCAGCTGGGGCAGTCTTGGGAAGGGAGAGCAAACTTTGGGGAAGCTGAGCTGAGCAGGACTCAGGGGTTCAGGTAGGAAGAAAGGCTGGCACCGAGCCCCCCTGGCATCCGGAGGAGGCGCTAAGCTCAGGCCTAGGGAAAGCAGGAAGCCCAGGAAAAATGCCACCTCCCATGTAAACTCCCACCAGTTCTTTAGCCCAGCAGCTTCCAGGGCCTTCAGAGCGGGGCCAAGGTCAGCTGGGGGCTCCTTCAGAGCAGAGGATGGGCTGAGGTACAACGGCTGCCCTTGGGCCCAGAGCCAGGGGGAGAGGGCAGAGGAGGCTGCACCGGCCCAAGGAGGGAGGGAGGCAGGGGGAAGACTGTGGTGAAGCAGAAGGCTCCCAGCCTTAGCCGTTGCAGGGACACAGCGCGAGGGCAGCCAGCCAGCCAGCCAAGCCCGTTAGGGAGCTGGCAGGGGCCGGGCTGTCGGCACTGCATTCCTTGAGAAACCAGAGATGCTGGTGGAAGAGGAAGAGGATGATGAGGATAGCAAGGAAAACGCCACCCTGAACCCTTTTAAAGCATTTACTATGTGCCAGGCCTCCAAGGGACTGTTAGAGATATTAATTCATTTAATCACCACTGAACTCATATGAGGTATATTCTCTTATTATCCCCATTTGACAGATGAGGGCAGTGAGGCACAGAGAAGCTGAGTAACTTACCCAGGATCACACAGCTACTAAGTGGTGGGGCAGAGGTTGACACTTAGGCAGACTGACTCTGGAACCTGTGCTTATACACTGTTTGCCAGGGATGGACCCTTTGGGGCTCCCAGGGTAGCCCTTTCTATACAATGAAGAGACCAAAGCCCAGGAGGCCGGAGTCTAGCTGGAAGCTACTTAGCCACAGAAGGCCTAACCTCCACCCAAGACACCCTGAGGAGTGTGCCATGGGTGGGCATGGGTGTGCAGGCCCAGGTAGGGCAGGAAGCTGGGGGGAAGCACAGCGCCCTGAGCCTAAGTGCTGAACAGCCTGGCCAACTGGGAAGATCTTGGGAAGATAAGTCTCCCAAGATCTCTGTCCCCCCCCCCCAAAAAAAACCACTGTGTGCACAGGATATGCTCACCGGCCCCTCTTTACTGCATACCCACTTAGGTTCCCACCCAGCCAGTATACGCAAAAATACTCACCTCAACACCGGACTCCTTAGCTCAAGAACCCACCATTGCTCCCAACTGCCCATTCCAGCAGGGGATGCCACTATGGTTCCCAACTCCCTAGGGCAGGCAGTCAAAGCCTACCTCACCTCTGCACACCTGTTGTTGTTGTTAGGTGCCATTGAGTCGCTCCGACTCATAGCAACCCTCATAGGGTTTTCAATGGCTGATTGTTTTGGGATTGTTTCTAGAGGAGGCTGCCATATCCTTCTCCCATTCTTACAGTGCTGGGGATTGAACCAGGGCCCTCAGGTAGTGCAGAGCAGCACTCTACCAACTGTGCTAAACCCCAGCCTTCTGCACGCCTCACCACAGCTTATTCTGATCTCCACGTTGCCATGCTCACCCTCCCCTGAAATGTTCTTGTCTCTCGTCTAGAGCACGTGGGTTTCACCTGTCCTTGAAGATCTAGCCTAAATCTTCTGGCTCTAGGAAGCACTCCAGACCATTCCAGCCTTCACTGCTCCATCCTTCCTGACCTTGCGCCATCTGCCATCTGGCACACACCACCTCTGTCAGATCGCACTGGCTGGTGGGCTTCCACCTGGAGCGGGGGTCCTACCGGGCAGTCTACGCTCCTCCTGCTCCACCATCACCATTACCAGGGCAGGGCACGAGGGGGCAGCTCAGACAGTAAGGACGGCCACACTGGGGTGAGCCAAGCCCCCGTCAGAGAAGTAGCCATCTTGGAAGGGGTTCCAGACCACAGATGGGATGCGGCACTCGTCACAGTGACCTTCCTTCCTCACCAGGGCTGGCCACAGCCCTGGGCCCAGAAGACAGACAGCAGCAGGAAGGCTCTGGGCTGCCCCATGTCCGCCGAGCTCTAAATGGCTCCTGCCTTTCCCTGACCGCACCCCCTCCGCCAGCCTGGCCTGCTCTCGCTCCGACACGGTCTTGGCTATACCTACAGGTTACTCCAGACCACCTAGGGGTTCTCACTGCGCCCCAGGCAGGAGGCCTACCTCTCTAGCTCCTGGGAGGCTCCCCAAAGGAGAACCCAGGCTGTCTGCCTCTCTCCCAGAGGAGCTGAAGGCAGGGGGCAGGGATGGGATGGGGGCTCGGTGTCCTCCACAGCGAGGGTCCCCCAGGATGTCGGCCCAAAGCCCAGGGCCCTGATTAGAATCTGGGTGCAGGAGGCCCAGCAGGATCAGCCTAATCCATCCCAGACTGCCATGGCAGCTAAACCCAGATTAGCCCAAACCGTGACACAGATCGGCCTGCCCCCAAGACCTGAGCCCAGCCGTCCCGAGAAAGACCAGCCGGTCAAGATCTAAGGTCCTGGAGAGGATGGCCGTGGCTGGTGTGGCTCCTGGGCACAGACAGCTGTGGGCAGGAAGAGTCTGGACTCAGCTGAGCTCACTAAGGGGCAAATGGGCTCCAGGAGCCCCGGTCCTGAGTCTGGTCTTGGAGGAAGATAGCGGGGTGGAGAGAGGCTGGGCGCTGGGGCCAGGAGCAGGTTCAGTGTAGAAGACTCAGCCCTGGTCCCAGCTAGGCCTGTCTTGCCAGATGACCTTGGGCGAGTCCCTGTGGTCTCTGGGCCTCAGTTTCCCCATCTGGGGATTATGCAGCTGACCCAGCTGATCTCTGACATTTCCTTCTCTGACGTCCTAAGCTCTACGCTGTCAGACTGTGTGGGCCGAGGTCACCCCAGAAGGTTCTTCAGAGGAACTGAGAAAGAAGGGACAGGATTCTGTATGGGGGCAGAAAAGAGAAGGGCAAACAGGGTCTGGAGAGAGACGCACTGAGGTCATGGCGGGGTGGTGGAGGAGGGGAGGGAAGGACCCCAGGGCTAAGGTGAGTGTGGGGCCAGGCCACCAGCAGGCCCCGGGGAAGCAGTGGCTCTGTGGCCGTGTGTTCTGGGTGGAAGGTTCAGGACGATGTCGCAGAGGGACGGAGGGGGCTCGAGGAGGCTGGGGCACAGTCTGGAGAAGAAACAGCAGGGCCAAAGCCTAGGCCGGGGAGAGGAAAGGGCTTGGGAAATGGCCCTGTGTCCAAGGACAGTGCCTGTGACCTGGGCTGGCCAGGGACGGGGGAAGCCCCTGTCCTCTGAAGAGGTGGGGCGACTGTCCTCCCCCTCTCCTCTCTCTGGCCTGTTTGGCTCACTGAGGGCAGGACAGCTGCCTACACACGTGGCAGCCAACCATCCTGGCACAGCCAGGGCAGGTCAAGGGCCCCTTTCTTCCTCACTCAGAAGAGGGAAGGCTTCTGGGGCAGCCAAGCGTGGCCAAAAAAGGAAACCAAGAGAAACGGAAACCTTTCAGCCCCGAGCTGCCGGCTAAAGTTAGGGAAGTGTGGTCAGTCTCTTGTGACACAGTCAGTCCCCCTTCGTGGGGTGAAGTGGATGTCAGCTGAGGCCCCAGCTGTCAACTTGAGGGCCAGCCACCCCCATTATCGCCCCCTGCAGACTGCCAGACCCTGCCCCCTGGGCTGAGCCTCCCATCCTGCCTGGCCTGGCCCTCCTCAAATAGGGCTGTTCAGACTGCCCTGTGTCCTCCCCCCTCCGACCCCTGTGCCTAAACCCCCCCCTCAGCCCAGGTAGTGGTCCATGCCCACTAAGAGGCCGAGCGACTGCCCCTCCCCCACCACGGGCCATAGTGAGACTCCTGAGGAAGAGCCAGAGGGGGCGGAGCTGAGGGACAGGCCTGCTCGCCCCTGAGGTCAGGAGTCAAGGGGGACAACCCTAGTCTCCCTGGCTCCTGCCCCAGGCTCCCGTCCATCCGGGAGTGGTGTCAGGACCGCCGGATGGCCAGCACTGGAGAGGCCTGCCGGGCCTGCCCTGGTCTCCACAGGATGTGCCCTCTCCCCTACTGCTGTGCTGGACATGGAATGACAGGTGGCGCAGCTCATGTGTCCCCTCCTGCAAGAATCCTGCCTGGCTCCCAGGCCCAGGCAGACTCCACACTATTCTCTCAAAGGCCTTCCTGTGACTTGTCTCCTCTCTGCGATCCCAGCTGTGAGTGCTGGGGTCTGAAATCCTGTCAGACTGAGTGCTTCCTCCTGCCCCTTCCCTCTCCCAGCTCACTCCTACTCCTGCCCTCTTCAGCCTGCCACTTTGTCTGGGAAGCCCTCAGGGCAGACTCAGTTGGCGCTGCCCCAGCCCCCATGACTGCCCTCATTCCTTACAGGCCCTGCCACATTCCCTCTGTGGCATGTGCAGGTTTATCTGCCTATCTGCCCGGTTGCCCCATCTATAAGGGAGCCAACTCATCTTGTTTCTCACTGCAGAACCCCCAGGCCCAGCCCCAGAACCAGCACAAAGTTGGCCCTAGAAAACACCCGCCAAATGAGTACATCCATCCTGCAGGCCACAAGCCAACAAGCTGTTCCCTCCAACTGAGGCTTGAGCCCATGAGAGAAAAAGACAAAAAGGGCACAGAGCTCAAGGACATCCCCTGACCTCCCAGGCTTCAGTGACTCAAAATCTGCAAACACTGGGACAGGCCACCACGGCCTCTGCCCAGTCCTTTCCAAGCTAGAGAATCAGGACTCCTAGGGCATTATAGCCTGCAGCTGTAGCCTTGTGGCATCCGATCCCGTCAGATCTTGGAAGCTAAGCAGGGTCGGGCCTGGTTAGTACCTGGATGGGGGACCGCCTGGGAACACCAGAAGCTGTAGGCTTGGGAGGAGGACCTGGCAACCTCCTCCCAAAAATCAATCTGCCATTGAAAACCCTATGAACAGCAAAGAAGCACTGACAATAGTGTTTCACTTGTTGTACTCAGGGTCGCTATGAGTCGGATACGGACTCGACAGCATCTAACAACAACAACAACAAAGGGCATTATAGCTCCTAGGAGTCCTGAGCCCGTGTCCCAACATCTTCAGGCATTTGGGGAGACTGAGGCTCAGAAAAAGGCAAGGGCCTGCCCAGAGTCACACAGCAAATAAGGACCAAGCAATTAGGCCAGAACCAGGCTCCAGACCTCCCACCTCTTTCCACCCCTGTGCCAGGGTCCTCTTGTGCCTATGCCAGCATCCATCCTGCTTGCCCTAATTGCTCTTAGAATCTTCACTGTCCAGGACAGAGCAATCACAGAGCATGGTAGAAAGCTTCCGGTGACATCACCATCGCTGAGCATCTCTTCCAGCTTAGGAAACTCCCTTTTCCTTCTGGGAATTGCCCCCCTATGCAGCTCTTCAGGGGGGTTCACCGTGATGGCGGTGAATACATCGAAGTCCCAGAGGGAGCAAGGACTTCCACTGGAAATGCTGATGCTTGGGGAGCACCAGCTGTGACCTCATCCCCTGAGGAGATGACAACTCCCTACCCTGGGGAGTGGCCCCATAATGGCTCCCCAGCAGCCACCAAGTCAATAATAACATCCTGTTGTTTAATTGGACCAGAGAGGGCAGAAGCAGCTGGGCAGATAGGGACTGGGGACACTGGACTGTTTCCCCTCTGGACAGGACGGCTCACTTCTGATCTTGGCGGTCAGGACCTTTCTAGGCTTCTGTGTCTCCTCCAACTATTGATGGAGTGTGGGAGGGGGGCACAGTTTACACAGTCATGCCAACCTCCTACCAACCCCTCCCCTGACCTGCCATCCCCTCCCTTCCTGCCCCTGCCTGATGGGAAGTCAGGACCACACACTCACATCCTTGACCCACTCATGTCTCTGATGCCTTTCCTGCTCTGGCAGGCCATGAGGGCCAAACACAGGTGCAGAGCTCAAGGACACCCAGCAGGTCCAAGCTGGCACATCCTTCCTCCTGGCCCAAGCTTCTACGTACGAGGTCTTTATGGGGCTGCAGAGCAGCAACGTCCCCGGACAAGTGCAGCCTGGGACCCTACCAGAACCCCTTGTTCTAATCTTTCCCTAGGGCTTCGGAGTCCAAGCAGCAGAAAATGAAGAGTCTTCTACACCTACTGCAGTCTCTACACCTAGTCTGATACTAACATGCCAACCCATGCCTTGTTGAAAAATGGCTCTGGAACCACCACTGTCCCTGATGTAGTATTTCCTAGGGGCCGCGGTACCCCACCCACCCTCCAGTGCACAGAACTCTGGGCTTGCAGCAAAGCCTGGGAGGGCTCCTCTCTCACTCCACTCCTGGCTTTGTCCTACCCAAACTCAGCCCTGTCCGACTGCCATGTGTCACCCCACAGGAGACAGAAGGCAGCTGTCAGCCGGGCACACTGTCACCAGCTGGTGGTCCTGGGGGGCAGGTGAATGGCGGGGCCTATCGGGTCAGTGGGGCACCTGGCACTGCTGAAGGAGATCATACATTGTCCTTGGACAAGATCGGTGAGTGGCTGGAGGGCCCCAGCCAGTGGAGGTCAATAGTGCATCTGCCAAGCAAAGGACATAACCAGTGTGGTCACAGCAGTGAACTGCAGGCAGGGGAAGTGGGGTATAAAGCTGGGCTGGGAGCTTTGAAAAGTGGGTAAGAGGGCTGAGAGCAGCTTTAAATAGCCTCAGGGTGGAGACTAAGTGCCCAGGATGGGGAGGTGTGCGTTAAGTGCTCAGAAGTGGGTGTGCATTAAGTGGAAGGGGAAGACTTTGTGGGGCGGGGGGGGGGGGGCAGCAAGAGTTAAATGCAAGGGGTCCAATGCAAGGAGAGATTCCAGAACACTCAGACACGACCATTTGTCCCCTCCAGCATGCTCATGCGTTGTGGCGTCTGAGACAGCCAAGGGGACCGAGGCAAGGTAAGGACCCTGGGAGGGCAATAGAAGTCTGGCTGATACAACCGAGTGTGTGCCAGAGCTCCAGCCACGCGGCTCCACTCCCCCAGCGATCTCTCTGCTGGGGCTGGGTCGCAGAGCTGCAGACAGAGCACCTCATTTATCGCTGGAGTACTACCTAAATCCTTCTCCTCTCCCTACCCCTGGACCTGGACTGGTCCTGTGCCAGATCGCGGAGCCTCCCCCTGCACAGCGAGCGCTCACATTGCCCAGTGACCTTGGACAAGTCACACTGCCTCAGCTGCCGCAGCAGTTTGAGCCGTTCCGTTTCGTGTGTGGGGTTTTTTCCCCCTCTGCTAAGAATATCTGCCCCAGATAATGGTCAGACTCCCGCAATCCCTGCCAACTGCCAAAGGCATCAAAGGGTCGCCGGTGGGGACAGAAGGGCCAGAATCCCCCAGCCCCCAGCTGTGAGTCCCCCGCTACCACACAGGGGAGCCGCAGAGATGCCAAATTTGGGGACAGAGCCGAGTTGGCCTGGGGGTGGGGAGGAATTTGTGTGCAATGCAGGGGAGGGGAGCTCAGTCCCTAGCGGCAGAACGCTTCAAACCCCAGCCGAGCCAGCTTTCCGTCCCATTGTACAGGGATCTAAACTGAGGTGTCCTTGGGGGAGATCCAGGCCCCCAGCTTCTTATATCCACCAGAGCCTAAAGGCTGTACTTCCGCCCCAGACCCGCCGCCGGGGGTCCCGACAGCCTCGCCTCGCCCGGTGGGCACTACCCTGCGCGCTAGCGCTGATTTCTGGTGACACCTGCCACGTGCGGGCGAGGGGGGAGCGGCCGGTGCCGGCACTGCGGAGACAGCGCCCAGGTGCCCCAACCCGCAGCCCCGCACCTCGGCCTGGCTCGCCGCAGGGTGCCCAGCCCCTGGCCTGGCCCGCGCTCCGGGCCGGGGCGGGGGCGGGGGCAGGCGGCGGGGTCTTTGTTTCCGCAGCCGGAGCGCAGCGGCGGCGGCAACGGGTCCGCGCCCCCTTCACCAGCGCAGCCTGAGCCCCACGAGCCGGCGGAGCCGCAGCTCAGCAGGCGTCGGCCGGGGTGGGAACCGAGCTTGGGGAAGGGTCCTGCGTGGGGGACCCCGAAGAGGCTCGGGACCGAGAGGGGGGCCCGCGACTCCCCCGCGCCGGGCGCTGCGGCTCCGGGCTGCCGGCGGACTCCGGGCGACTCTCAGATCCAGCTCGGGCGCCGGGCGCCGGCGCGCGGTCTGCGGCATCGCAGGCGGCCCGGTGTGGCACACGCGCACTCACGCGCACTCCCCAGACCCACACGCTCCCCTCGAGGGCAGCCCGAGCCCCGCAGAGCTGCGCGCACACTCTCGCTCCGGGCGCCGCACGCTCCGCGCCCGCCCCGCGCGGCGTCCGACCCCGCGCCCCGCCGGCCGCGCGGCGCCGCCTACCTTTCCAGACGGCGGAGATGCGGGGTGCGTTCCTCGGGTGGCCTTGGGCGGAGGCGGCGGCCGCCCAGAGCAGCAGCAGCAGCCGCAGCGGGAGCCGAGACCGAGGCGGCGGGCTGAGGACGCGGGCGCGCGGTGCGCTGGGGGCGGCACGTCCGGGAGGAGGAGGCGTCATCCCGCAGCCCGGAGCGACAGCGGCAAGCAGCCGAGACTGAGCCAGCGCCCGGCCGCAGGCAGAGCCAAGCGCCAGGAGGCGGAGTCAAACGCCTGACCCCACCCCGCCCCTCCCCCGCCCCCGCCGCATTTCCTCGCTTTCCCGGCCGCCCCACGCGTGTGCGGTGCCCGCTGCTAGGGGAACCCTTCGCCCCCCGCTCTGGGGCAACTCCACCGGGAGAGCCCGGCTGTGAGCAAGGCAGACTCGTGGGCTTCTGTGATCGGCGCCAGGCCCCATCCTGTCCCTGGGCCTCAGTTCCACTCCCCTCACCCCGCCACAGGACTGGCCTAGAAGTCGTGGAGGACCTGAGCGCTCAGACAAGTCCAGCACCAGGCAAGCGCGCCTTGGCCAGCTGAGTGGTTTGTACGCTGAGAGCCACGGTTCTGGGTGGATGGGACTGCCTGAGTGGCCGCAGCTCGCTGGTGAGCCTGTCAGCCCGAGCAAGATGCTTTGGGGGTGGGGAGGAGGGTCGATGATGTGTGGGGAGCGTGCAGCGCCCCGTTATCGCTCTGCTTGCAAGAACACTGGAAATTTTTTCTCTTGGCCTGGCTCCTTCCCCTCCCTCTCCTTTCTCCTCCCTTCCCCAGCCAGCAGCCTTCTGGGCTGCCTCCCCCCAGCCAGCTGGTGTACGCTCAGAAAATCCAAACTCATTTCCATGCGGGCAGAGGGGGATATAATTAGGAAGGCCCCTTCCCCAAGTAGAAAGAGAAGGGACCATCCTGCATGCCCAAGACTTGGGGAGGCAGCGTTAGACCAAGCGTGAGGGGCTCTCTGTCCACCCGGTGGGGAAGGCAACCTGATGACCCAATGGTGACTCCCTTGGAGGGTCCAGGCCCAGTCCCTCTGCAGTTACCTGAGCCTCCCAGACCGCTCTGCCATTAGCTCATCCTCTTAGAAACACCTGCCTGCCCTTTGTGAAAGGCTCTCCTCCCTCGGGCCAGAGAGGGTTCCGGCCAACCACTTCTGTCACAAATGGGAAATGCACTGAGCTCAGCAAATCTTTTTCCAGGGCTCACTGGGTATCCAGCCTAAGGTGCACTGCCCTGAGAGATGGGGAGGAGGAGGCAACAGAGGTGAATGAAGGTTCGACCTTCAGAACCCACAGACCTAGCTTTGATTAACACACTGCAGATACCGGCGAAGACACTGGGCAGGAAGCCCTGGCTCGGGTGCATGCCCTGCTCCATGGCTCGGAAAGCTTTGCTTCCAGGAAGTTTAGCTTTACCACTGTACATTTTACTGCTAACTGTCCCTCCCTCCTTTCTCCCTGAGAGCACCAAACTACCCTAGCAGGCCAAGAAGGTGGAAAGATGCCCCCAGATTCCCAGAATGGTGGGGGGGGGGTCTACAGAGATAATGCAGGGCTATTTTCTTGCTCCCCGGGGTGGGGCCACCAGCTTCATGATCCCCAGAGAGAAGGAGTCTGTAGCTAGCCTAAGAGCTTCCCAGTCCTGCATGCAAGGCTGTGCCCCTAAAGCCACAGCATGACTTGGCCCAAGTTAATCTTCAAAAATGACAGTTGGTTTCTAACCTAAAAGTCCTCATCTGCTGGTCAGATATGGTCCCTGGTGTCTTCCCTCTCTGTGAAAAGTTAAAGCAAATTAAGAAATCACCTATTCCTGCCTTTAAGAACTAAGAATTCAAATGTATTCAAAATAAAAACATTACCCACATGCATAGCAACTCACAAAATGCAACCCACTTCCCACTGACATCATGCCTGCCAGCCCTATGTTCTTTCTGTCACCAAGGGATGAAGCATAACTCCGTTTTAGAGAAGAAACTGAGGCATAAGAGAGACAGGGACTTGCTCGAGGTCAATTGGCAAATGATAGAACCAAGATGGGAAGTCAGGTTTCTGAGTCCAAAACACTGCACTTACTAACGTGCTGCGCACATTTCACAGACTTGTTTTAACTCGGTCTTTGTAATCCAAGGAGACTATGCTTTTATTCACTTCCCTTTACGTGTGAGGAAACTAAGGCATGGAAAGGGGATGTGGCGTACCCAGGATCACTCAGCTGGCTGGAGGCAGGGCTGGCATTGAAAATCAGGTGCTCTCTCTAGGGCGCACACCCTTAACTTCCCTCAGTGTGACGCACCTTTGCACTGTTGCCTCGGTCTGTGACTGCAGACTGAGTCCAACCAATTCTCAGAAAGACCCAGACAGGAACCAGGTTACCCAGGTACTGGGCAGAAGGGCAGGCCAGGGGCCAGGCTCAGCCTCCCAAGCCACAGGGCAGCAGATGGAAACTGGGATAGATGCCGAAGAATTTTTTTCCAGGCTGGGGGAGTGGGGAGAGGTAGATAGTACTGAAGACTATCTTCTCCCCAAGCCTGCCAACCTGGGGGCAAAGGGCCAGGGCCAAATGGCAACCCACTCCTGGTTGGCTCCAAGCAGCCAGGAGAGCTGATAATTGGGTCCATGATTTGAGGCAAGTGTTCTATGGAAGGAAAGGCAGCTAGGCTACAGGGCCATAGAAGGGAACAGGAACCAGCTCTGATGTTGGGCATGCATTTTCCTGCCTCAGGCAGCACAGGGAAATCAAATCAGAATGGTATAGGTAGGGAAGGGGCCCGCCTACTTTATGCAGGCCAAGGCTGGCTCTTGGGCCTGGACCAAGGCACAACCCCCACTCACAGCCAGGGATGGGAGAAGGGCCAGTAGAGGAAGCAACAGATGTGGGTGCTGGCAGGTCTGAAGGGGAGGCGCATTCGTGTCCTTCCCCTCCCATGACTCCACCATCAGGGCAGTGCGAGAGGCTGGGAGACAGAAACGCTGCCCGCAGCCAGAGCTTCTACATGTGCAAGCCCTGTGGGCCACGGGGGCCTAGCCAAATCCAAGAAGAGCCCTTGGGGAATCAAGGAAATGGACACACACAGGCTTGAGCTTCATGGCCCTGGAGCCCCCGTCAGCTTTCCAGCCAGAGCCTCTCCCCTTTCAGGGCCACACTCAGTTCCTTCCTCCACTCTCTGAGCTTCCTGAGTCCTCCTCAGCCCTGATTCCATGGCACAGGAGCAGCCCACCCAATGGGCCTGTGGGAGGTGGAAGGATCCAGGGGGAAGGCAGCACAGGCATACGCGTGGTCACCCGCAGACTGCTCGCCTTCTCGTGAACACAACACCACAAGAATCCCTGTCCTTGGGGTCACGAGGAACTCTCAGAGGACAGTTGGCCTCCAGTATCCCCCTCACACAGGACCCCGTCCCTGCTGCGGGGCCACAGAGTTTGGTGTCTACCAGGCCTGCTACCAGCAATGACAGCTCCTACTGCCTGCCGCCCAACCCCCCATTCCAGGGGGCAGAGGTGAGTGAAGGGGGTGGGCTGGGGCCAGGGGGGCCCTGTGTATAGGACAGGTGCCGCTGAGCCCTTGGCGACCATGACGAAGGGCACCCAGCACAGACCGGGGATCTGATTTTTTGAGAGAAGCTGAAACTTGAGACTTTATTGAAACTCCCAGTTTAAGAAAAATCAGCAAATAATTCAAAAGTTAAAGAGAAGGAATATGGTCAAATAAAAACAGGCTGTGGGCCACATCAGGGACCTCCAATGCACCAAGTGCTTACTGAGGGCCAGTGTGTGACTGAGTCACAGGCAAGGCACAATAGCTTTAGTCACCACCCGGCTCTCAGAAGACTGTGTCAGGGCCCAGGTAGACTTGCCAAGGAGTATTTCAGGTTGCACGGGCCCTGGTGCCCTCTCACCCTCCTCTGTGCTCTGCCCACCTCCAAACCTCCGCCGGGATGTTCCCCTCAGGCACCTGCTTCCTTCGCCTAAGCCAGCTCAATACCTGCCACCTCCCAGTCATCCCCTCAGCCCACCGTGAATGCAGAACTTCTCAAAATGGCCACCAGCCTGCTTAGCCCCAGCCCCCAGCACTCCCCAGTGGCACCCAGTTCCTGCATCTCTGCTCTCTGTCCTAGTCATATGAGGTGCCTTTTTATTTGATTGTCCCTACCCTAAATTGCTAAGCCCTAAGTCTGGCCAGCCAAGTTAAACAAGGACAAAAAAGTAAAAATCCATAGTGGAATATTCAGTGAGGACAGGGGATTGGCAGAGAAGAGACAGGCTCTTTCTTTTTCCAGCAGGGCACTCACTTAAAACATGACAGGTTAGGGAAAGCCCAGCATCCTTAAACAGCAGTGGGCTTGTGGTGGGAGCGCCACCTGGTGTTCACTCTGGAACAGCCGCATTTTACAGACTAGAGGATAAATCCCACTCATGCCCCAAATGCATCCCTGCGCAGCCACTCTCAGTGTCCACAGCCTGGGGCAGAGCACAATTGCGTGAAAGTCAAATGGAACCCATAAAGACTAATAAAATCTCCTAGTCATATGGCACTGGGAGGCCAGAGTCCCTGCTTGGTCACTGATTTAAGCAACGTTCTGCCCCAGGCCAGGCTGGTTTCTTTGCTTACAAAATGAAAGAGAACAGCTAAAGCAGTTCTTCTTCTTATCTCCTTTCTAGACCAGAGACAAAGTATTGTCATGCTGACTTCTGCATTTCCTTCTCACTTGCATGTTATAAAAATGTGTTTTTACAATGCTCTACAGGATCGGTGTCCCAGGACCCACACAGTGCTGATGTGACCCTTGGGCCCCCTGGGGTCTCATCAGGGTATACATGTGCAGATCTGTGATCATCCACGAAGAGTTAAGTTTCTCTCATGAAGGCAGTGACCCAAGAATCTCATCTCTTGGGAGTGAAAGTAGCTCTCAGAAGGAATTCAGTCCAACCCAGGTGCCCCTCACCACAGCACTTAACGGCAGCCACAGGCTTCCGCTTACATGCCCCTGGATTCAGACGTACTCCCTTGCTAGACAGCTCTGCCCATCTTGTTGAGCTCTGACGCATAGCCTTCGTCCCCAGTGGAAAACTCCCTGTGGTCCTAAATCTGCCCCCTAATGCCACACAGACCATGTCTTAATTCCTCTTTCGGCAATACAGCTCTTCAGGGATTTAGAAGTCATATCCTTTTAAATCTGCTCTTTTTTTTTTTTCAGGGTAAATAACCTTCAGTTCCTAGTAAGGTCTCCTCTTGAAGCTTTCCTCGGAGTCTCTCTAAACCTGGCTGATTCCTAGGACATCACCAGTCAGTTAACAAACTTCAGCTGGGTGCTAAGCAGGTGCAAAGCGGTCCAGTTTGTGTCCATCCCTTTCTAAGCCCTGGCCCCAGATTACCACAGGACACCTAGGGGAGAGGCTGAACGGTAACGGGCTTAAAAGACTGGCGTCCTGGGTCCGGCACCCCCAAAGGAATTGCCTTATTGAGTGGAGACACCAGGCTGCTAATCCCGTTGCTTTTAGCCCAGGGTCATCCTTGGGCCAATTCCCAATTGTCAGTAGTGGCTCTCTGAGATGTTAGGTTGAGGATTCTGAGTTTGAGTCTGGCCCAAGAAGAGAAGAAATGAGATCCCATCTTGCATAAGACCAGTTAGTTTTCTGGTCCCCACTACAAAATTACACCCTCTGCACTCCTTTCTTTTTTTTGGGGGGGGGGGCTACTGAGGGTTGAGCCCAGGGCCTTGTGCTTGCATGCTCTGCAAGTGCTGGACCACTGAACTGCACCCTCAGCCCATTTTCTTACTTTTTTGAGACAAGGTCTTGCTAAATTACACAGACTGCCTCTGGTCTCGAACTTGCGATTCTCCTGCCTCCACCTCCCAAACCACTGGGATTACAGGCGTGCGCCACCACACCTGGCACTCCTGTCCTTCTTTATAGTAGCTTGACTTCATGTAGAACACTGCTCAACCCAGCTTTAAGCACTTGGCATCTCTGATGTATACATGTCTATCCTCGCACATACATCGAGGGAAAATGTCAAACAGGACACAGCTGAGGCTCCCCAAAGTCAGGTCATCTTCGGGAAAGGGACCTAAACCTTGGTCTGACTCGCCTCCCAGCCCTGAGCTGCCATTTGCCGGATAAGTGATTAGCAAATCCTTCAGCCCAAGTGACTTCGAGGCTGCCAGGCAGAAACAAGGCCCCAGGTGGGTGCGTGATGGGATTGAGGCTCATGCGCCCTCACCCGAGGCCTGGCAAGGCCAATTTCTCTGCACACAACCGATCTCCTAACAGCACTCATCTGCACAGGGGGATAATAGCCTCTCCTTCTCAAGGTTGTTATGAGGATCCACTGAGAAGGCGCATGTGAGTGCCAAGCGTGATGCCTTGCGCAGAGAGGGTGCCTGATGAATGAGCACTGTGGTACTGCATTGCTGTTAGCTGATCTTGCCAAGGTAGAGGCGGCCAGTGCCTGGGTCGCTGCAAAAGGCATCTCAAGCCTGGAGGAAGCTGAATTCTGTCACCAGCAATTATATAGCCTATAGAGAAAGACAAGGGGGGAGGGTCCCAGGGGAACCAGGAGCACAGCTGGGCTGACCTAAACCCAGCCCAGGGTCAGAGGGGCCCCAAACTGATGAAGAGTCTGGGGAAGCAGAGAGGGGCCTGAATAACCCCCCAACATCCTCACCATTCGCTATCTAGGCCTGTGGCAGAGGACACAAGAAGCCACCTCAGGGTAGGGATCTGAGAGCTTGGTCTGGGGCCCAGGCCAGATGGGGCTGAGGCGAGGAGCAGAACCGGGGCCCATGTGCCCAGCAAGCTGTGCCAGCCTAGCCCATGTCAGCCCAGCCAAATTTGAGTTATATCAGGAGAAGGGATCTGTTCAGAAAACTCACCCATCTCTGCATATTTGCATATTCTATTTTGGGGTCTCTCTTCCTTTTTTTTCCCCTCAGCTTCCTAGAAAAGTTCTCGTGATCAATTCCAACTTCACCTCTGCTGAACTGCAAACACTCACTCCTGTCTCCCCTCCAACTACTGCCCTTTCCTCCACCAGCAAGGCTCTGTGGGGGTCTCTGCCCTCTCTGCCTCCTCTGTCTTCAGGCCTCAGTCCCTGCAATCTGGCTCTGACTCCTCTGTCATCTTCCCAAGGTCACACAAATCTGTAGTCCAAGGTCAGCCCTTCTGTCACTAGGCTTGTCTGTGGCATCTGACACCACTGACAACAGCCTCTTTGCCCAGTTCCTTCCAGTCCCCTGGCTTTCGTGACTCCTATTGTTGCCTTCCCAGAAACAGCAGGTTTTGTCCCTTCCCTGTCTCCTACCTACCAGTCACCATTTCCCATAAGCCTAACTCTTTACCGAGTAGACATTTTCCTCCACAGTTCCTTTTCACAGGATGCAGGCCTAGTCTTGAACTTAAAACTTCCTTACCATTCTCAGCCCAAGGACTCTCGGCTGTGTTCAAGACATTCCCGCCTGCCTGTCCCACAGCACTTTAAGGCTCAGCATGTCCAAAACTGGTCTCGCATTCCAAATCCTAACCCCAGTTCCTTATTCTTGCAGCACCACCACCTACCCACTCACATCCTGCCTCTTCCTCGCCCCCGGATTCTGCTGTGTCCTTCACACCTCACATCCCTCCTCTCCACTCAGCTCCCCTGTTGCAGCTCTGGTTAAGGCCCCCACCGGGTCCCATCTGGAGATACAAAACTTTCTAGCTGGCCACCCACCCCCACTCTCACTTCCCACAAATGCAGCCTCCACGCAGCTGTCAGATGCTCTCACACACATATCTGGTCCCGCACTGCTCTGCCTGAAGCCATTCCAGGGGTGCGCTTTACCGTCCAGATAAAGCCAGACCTCTTGGGTCTGAACAGAGCTCTTATCACCTATTCCTGCCCGCTTCAGAGGCCGCAGACAGTGGCCGGAAGAGCACGAGTTTAGGAGTCACAGACTCAAGTTTCCAGTTGTCCACTTCTTAATCATGAGATCACAGACAGATGATCTTCTCCGAATCTTGATGTCCCCATCTGTTCAGTGGGGATGGTAAAAGTGCTGTCTCTCCCAAAGATGATACTGAGTTTAACCCCTAAAATCTCTCTCCCCGTCCCACTTCTCCTCTGCCAGACTAGCCCTCTGTCAGTTCTAAGTAGATCACCGCCTCAACTTGCTTGCTGGTGTCCCTCCCTCAAACCTGCCCCCAATCCACTTACCACCCAGCAGCCAGAATGACCTTTCTAAAATACAGATCTGACTCTCCTGCTTACAATTTGGACTCCTTCTTGGCCTCAGGGTAAGTCCAGACTCTACATGGCACCTATTTTGCTGCCCACTCCACCAGACAGGCCTGTGGGAGCCGTATTTTGTCCCATCTCCCAACCCACTCAATGTATACACCTGGCTGACTCTTCCTTGCCCTTCAGCCCTCAGCTCTGATGCCACTTTCCCCAAGTGGCTTCCCCTCCTTAATTAAGCCCCCTTTCCTAGACACCCCTCCCCCAGCCCCTGGATTTGTATTGCCTGTTTCTCATGGGCTTTAGTGTCAACATGTTTGTCTGTCTTACCAACAACACAGCCAAGAGCAAGGATGCCACCAGGTTTACCTGGCATAGAGATTCAGTCAATGTTTGGTGAAAGGGACCACAGTAAGGAAGGAAGCCTTGGCCCATGGAAAGCCCCAGGCTCAGTGGGGGCTCTTATCAGAACCAACATATACTATTTAAAACATGGCCACAGGAAGCCAAGCCAAGCCAAGCCCCAGGAGCAGAGCTGACAAACGGGAAACTGTGGGTTCGGCTCAATTCTGGGAAGCTGTGTGACGGGTATCGGGAGCTGGTTCCAGGGACAGGGCAGGATTACCAGGATGTTCCCCAGCATAATAGGCAGAGGGGGTTAGGGGGTCCGGGCAACTCTGAAGGGCCTTAGGGGCAGGGCGGGAGTTGTACAATGGAGGCTGGCCCCGGGCAGACTGTACCATGAGGACAAGAAAGGCTGTGTCAGCCCCATCTGACCACCACAGGCCCCTGAGGATGGCACTGGTCTTTGTTTCCACCACAAATAAGCAAGAGATATTGGGTTCAAAGACAGTTTTCTGGTCTTTGCGCCCAACCACAAGGCAGAGCCCCAGACAAACCACTGAGACACAAGAAGGCCTTGCACTAGACTCTGGGATGGGGAAGGAGAGGGGCAAAGAACAATGGGCTGCTCAGGACCTATCTGGAAGAGTGGGTTCTTCTGAGTGCTTCCCTTTAAGAATATCACTGATAAATGAGAGGTCATCCCTCTAAAGGAACAGGACGTGCCAGGGACCAGAACCAGGTGGGTCGGGCAAAGAGCATCTGAATCACCATCTACTCTGTAAGTGCCTAAAGCCCTGCTGACCTCCAAGAGGGAGCAGGCCCATTCTGAGTGGCTCCTTAGGGCAGAAAGGGGATCAAGAGGTGCACCTCATGGTGAGCCACTTGTGCCAGCAGGAGATTAGCAAAGGCCCAGAGGCCTGAAGGCCATGACTGGGGGCGATATGCAAGGCTGGGCAGGAAGAAACCTCTGAGCTTCCGTCTCTCCACCCAGGTCAGTTCCCGAATGAACGCCAACACCATCAGAAGTGAAGGCAGTTTTCCCCAACAAAGCCTTCAAAGCACATGAACCCCACTCTGTTAACTTGGCCATGTCTGTGATGCTGCAGGGAGCGCCGTAGGGAACACCATGCCAGGGGGAATGGGAACGAGAGCATAGGCAGATGGGGCAGCAGATGCGGGGTTCGGCCCTCTCTTCAATATTAAAGCTCTGGCCTGTTTGTGTTGGTGTTGTTATTTAGTATTGTTATTTAACTCCTCTTGTGTTTATGCCTCCGGGACAGAGAGAGGTCTGCCTCCTGGCACAGCTCTGAGGCCTGGATTCTGGCAGCATTACCAGAGTCACTCGGTAAAATGAGGCCAGAGCAGGGACAGGAATCCTTAGGCTTTGGAGAAAGAGTAAAGCGGAGGGCAAGCTACTCCCACCTGCTCCCCCTGGAAGTCCACCTGCCACTCTCCAGACTGTGGACACGTCAGAAGCATGAGCCTCCTCTGGCCATAGCTGTGACATGGCAGCCAACCTGAAGCCTGGGCAGCAGGCATGATCCAGCCTGGGGCACATCCTCAGGCTGCCATACCTGAAAGCACCAAAGAGTCTGGGGGCTCCTACTGGAAACCTGTCCCTAAGGTGAATGTGGGTATCATACAGCATCAAACGCCATGGGGATTAAAATCCCCAACTGGGGCCTGGCCCTAGGGGCCAACCCAGCTCCCTGATGCCATACACATCCCACTTGCCCCACTGTCTCCGTGAGCTCGGGTCAGTCAGGAAGGCCAAGCACTGGACAAAGCAGGACAGTTGACCATTAGGTGTATTGGGGAGGGGAGAGCTGGAGGCACCCTCACTCACAGGTGCCCCCCACCAAGAACAGCCTCTGCAGCTTGCTGGGGGCTCAGGAGGAGCAAGGAGTTCATGGGGCTCCTCCGGCAAAGATGAGCTCCAGGGCTGCTTGGATGTCTCCCCCAGTGGCCTGCAGGGCCCGCAGGCTCAGCTCATCATCCTGGATGCCCATGTCGCGCAGCTGCTGCAGCTGGGGCTGCCACTGGCTCTGTGGAAAGACAAGGTGGGCAGATGTTGTTAGCCAGGCTCCTAATGAAGATTCACCTAGGTCTGTGCTTTCAGGGGAAGAAAGGGAGGTGGGAGGCCCATAGCAAAGCTGCTGATGCTAACTAGGGTCCATGGGATAGGGACTTCAGGACAAAGAAAAGATAGGCATGAGGGTTTAAGAAAACAAACTTCAACTTCTGTAGCAAAAAAGGATCAAAAGACAAAACACAAATTACTCAATGTCTAAATTCGAAAAGATTAAATTACTCTTTCTGCTGCTCTCTGCACACACACACACATGCACACACACACACATACACACACACAAATGGGAGAATGGTAATTTTTTTTTCTTGCAGTACTTGGAGGTTGAACACAGGGCCTCTCACATACTTTGCAAGTGCTCTACAACTGGGCTGCACCCCCAGGCCATTTTTTTATTTTTTATCATGAGATAGGGTCTCCATGAATTACACAGGTTGCCTCTGGCCTCGAACCTGCAATCCTCCTGCCTCCATCTCCAGATCATTGGGATTACAGGTGCTGAGTCACTGCACCCAGCGAGAATAATAAATTTAAAAAATATTTTTGATGTACATGTGGTGCGGATGCCTACAATCCCAGCACTCAGGAAGCGGAGGCAGGGGGCTCACTAGTTCAAAGCTAGCTGGGCTACACAGTAAGACCCTGTAGGGGGAAAAAAAGTGAACCAGGCACCATGGCACACACCTGTAAGTGCAGTGACTTGGGAGGCTGCGGCAGGTTCAATGCCAGAGGCAGCCTACATAACTTAGTGAGACCCTGTCATAAAGTAAAAAGAATAAAATTTAAAAGGGGCTAAGGGTGCAGCTCAGGGGTAGAGCACTTGTCTAGCATGTGCAAGGCCCTGGGTTCAACCCCTACTACAGCAAAAAAACAAAACAAAACAAAAAAACCCTAAAGACTGGTTTTGTTAACATGTTATATAGTGACAAGTCTTTCTTAGCCACTCCCACTCCCACCCAATTTTTATTTCTTTTGAGGACATATAAATATATACGCCTATATTTACCCTTTTCTTGTATTCACGTTATACATCTGCCTCTACTTCTTTTTTTTTCTTTTTTCCTTTTTAAAACATAACCAAGTTATCCTGTAGATCATTCCATGTTGGTACTCAGTTTATTCTTATTTATTTATTTATTGTACTTGGGGGTTGAACCCAGGGCCTCCCACATACTTTGCAAGTGCTCTACCTCTGAACTGCACCATCAGCCCATTTATTTATTTGTTTGTTTGTTTGTTTGTGGTACTGGGGGTTGAACCCAGGGCCTTGCACTTGCATGCTTTGCAAGTGCTGGACCACTGAGCTGCACCCCCAGCACCCCCCCCCTTTTTTTTTTTTTACGTTTTGAGACAGGGTCTGTCTAAGTTATGCAGACTGCCTCTGGTCTCGAACTTTTGATCCTCCTGCCTCCGCCTCCCTAGCCACTGGGATCACAGGTGTGTGCCACTGCGCCCAGCTCTATTTTTAATTTTTTTATCTTGAGACAAGTTCTCACTAAGTTACACAGGCTGCCTCTGGTCTCAAATCTGCAATCCTCCTGCCTTCCTTCCCCTCCCAAGTTGCTGGGACTGGGATTACAGGCATGAGCCACAGTACCTGGCTTTTAATTAATTAATTAATTAATTAATTGGTGTTTAGGGACCAAGTCTTGCCATGTAGCCCAGCCTGCCCTTGAATTTAAGATCCTCCTGCCTCAGCCTCTCAAGTGCTAGGATCATAGGCATGCACCACCATGCCTGGCCACAAAGAACTTTTTAGTAATCATATAATATTCCAACCTAGGAGTATTCTCAAATGTACTAAAAGTATGCTGTTTCCAATCATCTGCTTTTAAAAGCAATGCTTCCGCGACTCTTGTACAACTGTCATTTTCTATGTGCACTACATCTCCAGGCCAAATTCTCAGAAATGGGATTGCTAAGAATTATATGGGCTTAACAGCCATCTATGAACAATCTATTCCTATCTTTTGCCTATTTTTCTATGTAGCAATTAGTCTTAAATTTCTAGAACCTCTACACATCAGTAAGACCCTGCTCTTTGTGTGGCAGGTGTTATAGACTTTTTCCTTAGTTTATTGTTAGCCTTAAGACTCTGCTTGGTTTTTGTTGGTTTTCTTGTTGGTTTTAGAGTTTGGTTTGCCAGGCAGAAAATTTCACTTTTACAAACTCAAAATTTATAACTGTTTGAGAGAGTCTTGCTAAGTTGCACAGGTGGTCTCTGGCCTCAAACTCTCAATCCTCCTCCCTTCATCTCTCAAATCACTGGGATTACAGGCATGTGCCATAGTGCCTGGCTCAAAATGTATAATTCTTTCATTTAATGGCTACTGGATTCTAAGTTTCAGCCATGAAAGCCCTTCTCTATGGTAAAAAATACCCACACTTTCTTCTAGTAGTTTCTTTTCTTTTTTTTTTTTTTTTTTTTTTTTTTTTTTTTTTTTTTTTTTTTTTTTTTTTCCTTTCCTACTGAGGAATTTAACCAAGGGCCTCACACATACTTTTAGCAAGCACTCTACCACTAAGCTGCATGCCTTGCCCTTTTTTTTTTTTTTTTTTTTTGCGGTACTAGGGGTTGAACCCAGGGCCTTGTGCTTGCATGCTTTGCAAGCGCTAGATCACTGAGCTGCACCCCCAGCCCCCCATCTTTTTTTTTCCTTTCTGAGACAGGGTCTCGCTAAGTTATGCAGACCTCCTCTGGTCTCAAACTTGCCATCCTCCTGCCTCTGCCTCCCAAGCAGCTGGGATTACAGGCATGCGCCACCATGCCCGGCTGTCGCCTCACCCATTTTTCACTTTTTATTTTGAGACAGGCTCTCACTAAGTTACACAGGCTGCCTCTGGCCTTGAACTCATGATCCTCCTGCTTCCACTTCCCAAGCCGGGACTACAGGCATGCGCCACCAATCCTGGCTCTTCTAGTATTTTTCTAGCTTCACCGATATCTCATGATGGGAGGAAGTGAACAACTTAGAGAAAACAGTGCTCAGGCTTCTAGCTGGGGAAGGTGAAGGCTGGAGAAGACGCGCTGTCCACGTGACCTGTGCCTTTCCCCCTCCTGGTCCATGAAGGCCACATGGTGTAGTGAAAAGCAGACAGGCATGAACGCTTATTTTTATCACTTATGACTCTGTGACCCCGGACAAGTTCCAGGAAGGATGCTCCTCACCAAAGCTGTGAGGAGCAGTGGAAGCAGACATAAAGCAAACAGCTCACGTGTGGAGCTGTGTGATGAAATGCTACTGCTCTAGGTCTTCCACTTAGCTGCTATGGTGATCCTTCCCCTCCTTTAAACCTTCCAAAGCTCTACCAGGTGGCAGGTGCCAGGGTGCCCGCCTGGAATCCTGTCTACTTGAGAGGCTGAGGCAGGTGCATCACATGCCAGAAACAGCTTGCCTAACTCAACAAGACCTTATCTCAAAACTAAAAAATAAAATAAGCGGCTCATTGGTGGAGAGTTTGCCTAGCATGTGTGAGGCTCTGGATTCAACCCCCAACACTGTAAAAGAAAATAAAACAAAACAAAATAACTGCTAGATTGCGACTAATTTCCTTAGGTGAGCATTCAAGGTCCCTCACACCCAGGCTTCTGCTCTCTTTCTCTGGTTCCATCTCAGGATGTTCTAGATTAAGATACTGTATTTTGTACCTTGTAGTTTCCTGTTTTGTTTTTTGTTTTGTTTTTTTTTCAATACTGGGATGTTGATCCCAGGGCCTTGCACATGCCAGGCAAGTGCTTTAACACTGAGCTGCATCCCCAGCTCCCTTTGAAGTATTTTTGATTTTGAGACAAGGTCTTATTGTGTTGCACAGGCTGCTCCTGGCCTCTAACTCCCGATCTCCTTGCCTCCACCTCCTGAGTTACTGAGATTATAGGCACGCGCCCTGGTGTCTGGCTAGCCTTGTAGTTCTGAGTATGTCACATATACCTCTACACACTTGCCTCTGCCTGGAAATTATCCCTTCCCTACCACAAATACCCCTTCCCTACCTGGCTAACCTCTAACTAACTCTATGACAGCAACTTAAACACCCCTTCCTGACCTAGGCCCTCACTTCAAGCAGCTGAGCTTCTTGCCTCCATGCTCCCCAGCTCTGTACCTGTGTGGTACCCCTCCATGGCAGGAATGAGCACCGGCTCACTTGGAGCCCCCGCATCTGTACCCAAGCCCGGTACACACATGCTCAACGCTTAGTCAGTATTCAGGGAATGAATGAATGAATGAACGAATGAATGCTTGACTAATGCCACCACGTCGTCAGAGGAATAAGATCATGGTCACTGATCACAGCAGTAGAAGCCAAAGGGGTAACTGCCCTTCCTGAGAGCACTGCTCACCCATCACACTGCCATTCATCCCCTGCTATTCCCAGAGTGAAGTGGGCCTAGTGCTGAGGACCTCCAGAGTGCAGAAAAAGGCTGCCCAGAACTCTGAAGTGGGGAAGACTGACCTGAAGGCTGGGCTGCCCGGAGGCCTGCAGGGCATGCTGGAGGGCTTGGCTGAAGAGATCATTGGTGATGGGTGTCCCTGATTGGACACCAGAGGACATCGGTGAGGTCCCTGAGGAATGGCCCTGGAGACAAAGTAGTAGTCAGGGCTGCCTTCTGAGCCATCTCAATCTCACAACAGATACTACTGTTGTGACATCACCCCTCAGTGCTCCTGGGGTACCCAACTACTGCCTCCCAATGCGGGTCTACTCTGAAACAGCCACACAAAGGTACCTAAAAGCTATGTATGTGGGTGCTCTCCCCCACTCCAGGGAACTGGACTTCAAGCCCCCGGACCCAGTCTAGGACCCCAGTACAGGGAGAGACAGCTTGGAAGCTGGAATGCTCTGTCCCTGGGAAAGCATAAGCCAGTGATGTCAGGTCCCCGTCAGGGATGAGGAAGGAGAATCAACCAGGCCTGTGCTAAACCCCAGACTTCTGAGCCCCGAAGGCAAGTGGGGAAAGGGGAGGGTGGCTGAGCTGCAGTGAGCAATCCCTACCAGGGCTCCAGGGTTTCGCTCAAGACCAGCAAAAGTAGATCCATTCCACCCCCAGGCAGTTTCTCCCCTGGGGGCCAGACCTGGGCGTTCCCAGTCTTCTCCATACCTGCGTGCCAGGCGTCGGGGTGTGAGAGCTGCTCTCTGGGGTACTGGCCAGGGCCAGGGCAGTGGCCAGCTCACTCTGAGTGATGGGCCGAGGCCCCGCAGCACCACTGTATCCTAGGGAGGCTGGGCGCGAGCTGGGTGTGCTGCTGGCGGGTGTGGACCGGGTGCTCTGGAGAAGGGAGGCACCCACAGTCAGGGAAGCAGCGCTGTGGAATTCCCTAAGGAACCCACCCCTCTCCAAAACAGCTCCTGGAGAGACGCCCTAAGCTCCCACATTCTGAAAGGAATATAAAGAAGGAACAGTACGTGGTCTTGGCCCCCCAAGGGCCCATGACCACCTCCCAACCTCAGGGGCACCAGGTCCCAGGGATTAGCTCCTTCCCAGCACTATCGCCCCCAAACGGCAGGTAGCCAGGCCACCTACAGGGTGAAAGTCGTCTTCATCATCTGAGAGCCCTTCAAACAGGAAACCACCTGGAGGAAAATGAACAGATTTTAGGAGGAAGAACAGAAAGGCACAGGCGCAGCTCCAGATCTCAGCTCAAGTTAGTCTCCAAATTCATATTTCATCTCTCCCCTTGGAAAATTACAGGACAGATGCACTTCCTGACTCAAACTGAGAGTTCCCAAGGAACATCTTCTGCCAACACTATACATAGCTGCTGAGCAAAGCAAATCACTGGGCCACTACCAGCTCCTGAGGGGCTGACATGACGCTCTTTGGGGCCTCACCTGGCATATCCCGGTATGAACTGGAGGGCATGCTCCGGGAAGAGGAGTCCGCTCCTGGCATTGGGGTGCTGCCTGCTACCGAGTGCAGAACCAGGATGATGGCATTGACCAGGGCCGGGTGAGCAGGCACCAATCTAGATAGGGGCAAGAAGAAACCCAAGGCTGATTAAGAAAGAAAGAGCACCCTTGTCCATGACATCCTGGGTGCCCCCTCACAACAACAGAGCCACCTGTGTCTGTCCTTAAATTCCTGTCTTCAGCATCTTTTGCCAGGAAGCTTTGTCTTCCTGCTAATCTGTTCTCAGCAATGACAGCAAGGCCCTTGTTGTTTGGGATCCATTGCAGACACATCCCCTTTGCTTCAGGCAAAGCATAATGGGAACGGTACAACCTAGTGGGTTCAAGGTTCAGTGTCCAGTCCAGATGCCATCCCTAGTGCCCTGGGCAACCTTTGACATCTCCCTTCTCTTCTCAAGATAGGGCTTTTTTCTTTTTCTTTTTTCTTTCTTTTTGCAGTACTGGGGGTTGAACCCAGAGCCTCGCACCTGCATACTTTGCAAGTGCTGGACCACTGAGCTGCGCCCTCAGCCCATATTTTTTACTTTTTTTTTTTTTTTTTTTTGTGGTACTGGGGGTGGAACCCAGGGCCTCATGCTTGCATGCTTTGCAAGTGCTAGACCACTGAGCTGCACCCCCCGCCCCCCCCCCCTTTTTTTTTTTTACTTTTTGAGGCAGGGTCTCACTAAGTTACAACAGACTGCCTCTGGTCTCGAACTTGCGATCCTCCTGCCTCCACCTCCCAAGCTGCTGGGATTATAGGCTTGCGTCACTGTGCCCGGCAAGATAGGGCTTTTTAAAAAAAAACAAAATAAGGAGAGGTAGCCTCCACCGTCCCTTTGAGCTCTGACATTTTACGGATATATACACTTGCTTCTCCTTTCCCTAGCTTAAAATCCTTCAAAGGCTCCCTCACACCTACTGAATGAAATCTGGACTGCACCTGCACACAGACCCCTCTAAGAATGCTGCTTTACCCTGACAGTCTTCACAGGCCCTGCTTTGGGCTTTGCCATTCTCCAAGCAGCTCCCGCTCTTCCTCACCTCCTGACAGATTGAGAAGGTACACTGAGCAGGGGCTCCAAGAGTAGAATCCAGGGTGACAATCAAGTCCCTGGCCTGACCACATGAGAACTAACATGCTCTCTCATACAATGGTTCTACATACGTATCCAGCATGCTGGGATCAGCGAAGACAGAGAAGAGATCCTTGTCCTGGAGAACCCCTGAAAGAGAACAGAACTCCCCCTCAAAGAGTGGAAATCTGGCCAGATCCAGGAGGGAGAAGGCCTTAGGTCTCAAAAGGACTAGCTCAATAAGGACACAGGATCCCAAACCTGGCCCCATGAGAAGATTGGAAACAGGGACTCAGGCAGCACAGCCCATGCACTCTCCATCTTGCTCCAGTGGATGTTCCTGGCTCCCCATCTACCTACCTGGAAGTCACACTGAGAACCAATACGCAAGGTCTCTCCCGTATCTCATCCGCCTAGGTGTGCAGAAATCTTCCCTGATTGCAGCAGTTCAGTTGCCATCCTCCTACCCTCACTCAGGATGTTACTTAGACCATCAAAACTCCAGAGAACGGAGCTCTCAGGGGCAGGGTACGCAAAATATATCTTTATCCTTCTCCCTGTTCCCCTGTTCCCACAAGACCAGGGATTCTTCAAAGGATGGAAGGAGTCTCTTTAAGGTCATTGCCTTCTCTTGGTTTCTCCTTTTCTAAGAACTGCTATTTCCTGAAATCCTTTCCACACTTACCCAGAGCAATGGGGTCGCTGCTGAGGCCTGGGGTGGCCACAATGATCTGATCCAGGGATTCCTTGTTGCTGAGCATCTTGAAGACCTGCAGGAGAAATGGGAGGGCTTACCACTCCAGCTAGTTCCTTACATACACCAAATGCCCACACTCTGCTGAAGGACTTCCTCCCTCTAAGGCACTCGCACATACACCACCACAACAAAACAACAGCCCTCGAAATAGAGGAGTTTCTTTTGCTCTGAGGTCATGGTTTACTGTAAAGGAAATAAAGAATTAAAAAAAAAAATGCAAGCCCACAGTAAGCCTCCAATCTTTATGGTTCTGCCCCCCACCCATAGTTCTCATACTTCTAGAATAAAAGCTCTCATTACAGGCCCAACAACAAAGGGTTCTCTAGGTTCCAAAAGCATTTTTCAATCTCCATACAATTACTATTTCATAGTCATATATGTTGGGACATTCATAGCTGTATTAATTGTGCCTATCAACTCTCTCATAGAAATACATCAACCCAGTGAGGAAATCTATGCCAGGGATGACAGACAGGCAGGTCAGCCAAAGTCAAAGAACCAAATCCACCGGGAAACAGCATGTGGATCATCTGGTTGTCATCCTATTCAGTCCATGAGGCCAGTTTGAGAAGAGACTATACCATTATCAGTAGAGGGAATCAACATCCAACACCTGGCTGAGACGGGCTCCAAGGCCTGCAGACATGGCAAAAACTCCTGGAGCAACTCTTGGTTGCTACAGCAACAGGCTTCCAGCTCCCACTCTACACCACTCACCAGCATTCACACCCTCTGCTGCAGTACAGGCGCACACTCACCGCCTCCCTGTAGGAGGAGCTGCTGTGCAGGGCAGTGTGCAGCACTCGGAACTCCCTTAGCGCAGCCACTTTGTCCACAGGTTCTGGAGAACGAGACACTCCCAGTTAGTTACTGTGTAGCTCAGGGCCTGTCCTGGCCACAGACCTGGTGACATCTTCAGGCTGCTCTGCACATTCTCTTCCCTCTTCACCCTCTATGAATGTGAACACCATTCAGGAAGATGCATTTGGGTCACAGATACGAAACCTGCACTTTCTGTGAACTATTTTCAGTCAATAAACAAACCCAGCAGAGGAGAATCTTGTCACATGAAAGAGACTGCTCTGATCAATCACCATCCCACTGCAGGAATTCTAGACTGCTTGTATTCATAAAGGAGGAATATATAATCAATGCAGCAGACTCTCATGCAAGGATTTAAAATAAGTGCACTGCAAACCATCTTACAATATAGTGCTAGGCTATGCTGACTTAATGTGTTAAGAGAACAAAATAGAACAGAGTTGCATGTGCACTCTCTAGCAAAACTATCCAAATACGAGAGCTTGGGATGTAGCTCAGCAGTAAAGCACTTGCTTAGCATGCACAAGTCCATGGGTTTGATCCCTGTCACCACTAACTACACAAAAAAAATAAATAATTAATTAAATTTAAAAAAAGACAAGAAAGAGAAAACACACTGTTCTTCCAAAGCTCGTAATAAACTTTGATCACATGGCAAATAGCAGGTGGTTACTGGAGGCAAAACTCCCTTTTGGTGTCAGGACACTAAGATTCATGTACACAGGCAAGTCTGGCAACTGAGTCAGTTGCACTTGATTAAATGACGATCTCAGACATCCTGTTTCACAGGGGAAGAAACCTGCGTAACAAGAGGGAGGACAGGTAGATCAGGCTGGGTCCCCCTTTCTACAATGTGGTTATCCACGTGAAAGACTACTGCTTAAGCTTGTCTCAGCCATATTGCCTGGCTTTAGGGGCACCACTCCCAAAGCAAAGTGAACTGCAGCCCTAGAATCCCGTGTGGCAGTCACAACCTCACCTACAGTTCCAATCATAAGGACTGTCTCTTTTGAAAAATATTCACCTTAAGTCCATTACTAAATTATTCTACAAACAGCATTCACTGTGTGTCTGGCTTGGGGCAAGTAACAGGAATGTGAAAAACAGAATCCCCGCCATCAACGAACTCTTGAGGAAGCAGAGACTAGATCAAACACATAAACGCAAAATGACAAAATACCATGCTGGGGACCTCAGCAGAGGTCCAGGATGCCAGACAGAGTGACAACCACCACTGAGAGGCAGGGCTAGGACTCAAGCTGCCTCTAAGAGACTGTCTGAGAGGGGAACTTGAGGAAGGGCAGATGCTTACAGGGGGGATAAGGTCTCCCAAGCCTAAGTGAGCACATGTACCAAGGAGGAGGGAATAAGAATTCCATGCTTTGCAGGAACAGTGAGTCATATGTTTGTGGCTGGAGTTTGGGGTACACATCCCTGCTCAAATAGCAGGTGACAGTAAGATCCTGGAGGGTTGAGAACCACCAAAGTGACCCAAGTGGGAAGGGAGGGTCTGACAGGTTCTCCTCCCACACACTCTAATCTAGTGGAAGAACAAGAAATGTCCAAACTTTTGGGGGTTTTGTTGTTGTTGTTTGACACAGGGTTTCACAATGTAGCCCAAGTTAGCCACAGTCTGGCAATCCTCCAGCCTCAGCCTCTCCAGTGCTGGGATTACAGGTTTACAGCACCACACTCAGCAATTTTTGGAAGAAGAGTGCTAAAGGAGAACATATCTAAAGTATTGTCACAAAACAACTTCCTTACAGATCTAAGTTTATTTTGTACCTTGAGACCTTGTACCTTGTACCTCACTTCCTCTCAAGGTCCATTGGTAGCTGGATGTGACAAGCACACCTATAATCCCAGCAATTCAGGAGGCAGAGGCAGGAGGACTGCAGGGTTGAAGCAGAGACAGCCTGCATAACTTAGCAAGACCCTGTCTCAAGATAAAAAAGAGGCTGGAGGTATAGTTCAGAGGTAGAGCACTTGCAAAGTATGTGTGAGGCCCTAGGTTCAGCCCTAAAGTACTTCAAGAAAAAAAGAAAAGCCCATTTGTTTAAAAAACAAATCTCCAAGCAGATGCCAGGAGGAAAAGGATTCTAAATATCCTAAGCCACAATCCACTGAGAGGAATGGGCATCTCTGTAGTACCTCTAAGCTAAATTCACTTGTGGAATGGGAAGCAGGTAGCCTGGTGGAAAACACATGGGCTCCTGAGCCAGGAAGAGTGAAGTCCATATCCCAGCTCTTGCACTCATTTCCAAGTTGTTGTTGTTGTTGTTGTTAGATGCCGTCGAGTCGGTATCCGACTTATAGCGACCCTCATAGGGTTTTCAATGGCTGAGTGCTTCGGGATTGCCTTGGGAGTGGATTGCCAGGCCTATTCTCCCATTTTTGCAGTGCTGGGAATTGAACTCGGGGCCTCAGAGACTGCAGCGCAGCGCTCTACCCACTGAGCTAAATCCCACCCCTCATTTCCAGGTAGGTGACCCTGAATCAATACCTCCCCAACCCCTTTTCTTCATCTATGTGATGCTAGTGCTACACCTACCCTGCAGGGCCATTCTCCTTATTAAGTGAGATACTGAAGGGGAAACACCTGGCTCACAGAACCCATAAATGTTTTCTTCCTTCTGCCAACGGCCTCCAGCCGAAGAGCAGAGGGGCACACCTGGATCTGAACAAGCTGGCTTTACTGCTCAGTACACAGAAGAGAATGTACACCACAGGCAACTGAGAGCCTCTCAATGAGAGGATTTTAGAAATGACAGATAGGATCTGGGCTTTGGCTGGGTGAGGTCTGGGGAAAAGAGGGTTTTGCTCTGGACTGGAAGCTTATCAGGAAGCAGGGGCAATCTTATGATTAGGATTCTTAATAATTCTTATTGAAAAGGAAGGAAAACTGGAGCAAGGTGAAAGCTATAATTGGTAGAGGCAGCATTTACTCTTTTTTGCAAGGAGTGAGGAATATGTGGCTACTTTTGTGACTTGGACAATGTCCAAGCTTTAGTCTCTGTTCAAAAATGTCAGGAATCTTATTTTTCTCCTTTTTTTTTTCTTTTTTTTTTTTTTGTGGTACTTAGAAGTCGAGCCCAGGGCTTCATACCTTCATACATACTTTGCAAGCGCTCTCCCACTGAGCTGCACCCGCAGCCCATTTTTTACTTTTTATCTTGAAGCAGGGCTTCATTAAGTTACACAAACTGCCTCTGGCCTCAAACTTAGATCCTCCTGCCTCAGCCTCCTGAGTCACCAGGATTAAAGGCGAGAGCCACAATGCCCAGCTTATTTTTGTCTTTCTTCATCATGGTGTCGGAATATCCTTGTCCAATGTTGGTGACCTGTGCAGTTGTTCATTTTCCCTGAGAGGACTCCAAGGCCTGGATGTCAAAGGCTGCCTTTCTTTTTTTCACTTCCTCTCAAGGTACCAAAGAAGATGTTTTTGTCTTTCATATTTAGAATTGTAAACTGGGTAAATTTCAAGCTGATAACTAGTCAGAGCAAATGAACATTATAAACATATCAAACTGCTAGTTTAACAAAATTAATCTCTTTCACATAGGGTAGTCATATCCTTGTTATTAAGTGGCATCAAGTTGGTGTCCAACTCACAGCAACCCTATGTACAACAGGTGAAACACTATTATCAGTGCTTCTCTGCTATTCATAGGATTTTCAATGTCTGATTGTGTTTTTGGAGTGGGTTGCCGGGTCCTTCTCCCAAGCCTACAGCACCTGGTGCTCCCAGGCGGTCTCCCATCCAAGTACTAACCAAGTCCAACCCTGCTTAGCTTCTGAGATCTGACAGGATTGGATGCCACAGTGGTATAGCTACAGGCAGCCATATCCTTAGGGAAGCTTTTAAAACGCAAATGCAAAATTTAAATTGTGAATTCTAAGCAGTACTTTCTATTAATAAACCAAAAAACAAAAAGCTGTAAAGGTTTAGTTTATGTTCTCTAAGAGCTTCTTTAACGCTGTAGGAATATCTTCTGGAGAATAAATTACCAGTTCAGCATGAGGAGTTAGCTGACTGAACAAATCACTACCTGAGGCAATTTGTAGGAGGATTTGCTACAACAGAAACTACAGTATTAGAAGAGTGTAAGAAGTTTCTAGCTTTTTTCTAATGAGAAGAACAATAAAGGCCAAAAACCAAAATGGCCATAAAGTTTACTGAGAAATAAACTGTTAATCTAAAGAGTTTAAGTAAATCCACATTCTCCATCCCATTAGAAAACAATGAGTAATGAACTTAGAAAGTAGAGAAATAAATCTCTTACTGTTAGTGGTCTTGACAGCAAGAAGCTGACAACTGGACTCTGTTTACCGATGTAGTCTAATCCGGGAAGTAATAAATCTATCACAATCTCAGTAAATCACCCCTTTGTTCCACGCAGGCCTGTGCTGTGCCCCAGGAACATACAGACCGTTCCTTTGAAGCTATTACAGAAGCTTGGCCAATAGAAAAGACAGCCTTCACTCACCTGGTTTCTGATCAGGCTCAGGCCAAGACTTGCGCAGAACGTGGACTGTGGACCCAGGCTGAATGCCATAAAAGTCAAGGGTCTGCTCATCTTTCAGCTTCCGGCCACAATAGATCAGATCTAAAAAAGAACTGTCAATGTACATTTTGTTCCTCAAAATATAGATGGTTTCTATCCCCTGAAGACCTCATTTTGATTGGACAGATAGCCAGAGAACGATACATACTTTAAAAGATACTCTTAGCTCAGTGTGGTGGCCCATCCATAACACCAGCTACTTAGGAGGCTGAGGCAGGAAGAGTGCAGGTTTGAGGTCAGAGGCAGCCTGTGCAACTTAGTGAGATCTTGTCCCCAAAATAAAAAAAGGATGGGGTTGGGGGTGCACCTCAGTGGTAGAGGGCTTGCACAAGGCTCTGGGTTCAACTCCCAGTACTGCAAAAAAAAAAAAAAGAAAAGAAAAGAAAAGAAAAGAAATAAGAAATATACCCACAGAAGAGTTCTACAACTTAACACTATGGAGACTGCTTGGTTTCAAGGAATGGAAAAATGCAACAACAAAGGATGAAACCAATCCAGCTGTGACAGAAAACACCCTTTTCACCAGTTGAAACCCTTGTTGTTGTCAGGTACCATCGAGTCAGTATCCGACTCATAGCAAAACAGATGAAACACTATTGTCAGTACTTCTCTACTACTCATAGGGTTTTCAAAGGCAGCTTGCATTCTTGGGAGTGGATTGCCAGGTCCTTCTCCCAAGCCTATAGCACCTTTGTCCCCCAGCGGTCTCCCATCCAAGTACTAGCCAAAGCTGACCCTGCTTAGCTTCTGAGATCTGACGAGATCAGATGCCACAGTGCTAAGGGTTGAAACCCTCACCTATCATAAATTACATGCACAATATAAGTTCATTGTACTATACTTAAATTCCTTCTTCCTCCACTAGGAATGCTCTTGACAACATCATTTCCTTTTTTGCTGCCTTGCCTCTGATCAATCAACCAACCAAAAAAAAAAAACCTTCTAAATATCCCTTAAGACTTATGGGATACACTGAGGAGCCTCGCCTGATCAACAGCCCCTTCCCTAGCCCACCCCAAACTTTGGTGCTTTCATACTTAAGGAACTTTGTGATGAAGTAGTTTAGTATGACACATGGCTAAGATGGCAGCCAATAGTTTTATTATATGGTTTGTGTTTCTAATCACACAGCACTTACTTCTCTGCAGTGTTAACATTATGAAGCAACAAATCACAAGTCCTTAACTTACTCTTGTTAATTCCAGAACTATCTTCCCCCCAAAAATATCAGAGTAGCAGCCCAACCCCAGTCCACAGAGACTCACCAATCAACTCAGGGTCTGGAACAGACTCCTGGAGTTTGCCAGCAATAAGCTGCTTTAGAAATGAAATACTATAGCCCCCTAGTGAATACTCTCCCAGTTCCGTCTCTGGCAACCGAAGAATTGACTTTGGGGCAAGTGGCTGGTCAGCCAGCTTCACGGCTAGATGCCAGTCTGAGAGAGACATCCTCTCTCTTTCGCGCTCTCTCTTTCTCCCTGTAAAAGAATAAGGCCTTAGTGGTTAAAGGACAGTCCACTACTCCACTCCCTCCCACCAACAGGGTGAATAAGAGAGAATTCAGTGTGACATTGTTAAACAAGCACAAGATGCAACATCAAGAGGCCAGAATTAGAATCTGGAGTCCTCTCTTGATCTCTTCTGTGATGGACAGCAAGGAACTTCAGCTCTCTAGGCCTCAGGTTCTTCACAAAATGAACACAAAATGCCATCCAACCTGGCAAGAATACTGTGAAGTTCAAGTGAGATCATTCAGTCCCGCTCCTTCTGTACACTCCTTATTTCTGATTTTCTTCAATTTTTGTTTTAGCTATTACAATAGCTTTATAAGTTCCCTGCCTTTTTGGTTTCCGTGTCAAAGGTCTATGCTGCCACCCAATGCATCATTTCAAAGGATAGATCTGACCAAGTGACTTCTCTTAGAACTCCTCCAATGGCTCCAAATCATCTCTATGAACAAGTCTGATTTCCACAGCCTGCTTTAGAAACCCATTCACTTTGTCCGCTGTCAGCTTTCCTCCCCAATAGAGCCCCGCTCTGCCCCACTCTCTCAACAGTTAAATACATTTCCTAACACGGATCTCCCCATCTTACACTTCTGCTCATCTCCCGACTTTGCATGTAACTTCTCTTCCCTTTCTGGCATCTTACCAAACTCCTAACCAAGACCCACACAAATACATCTACACCCCCTCATTTTCTTCTGTTCCCACATCCCACATCCTGTCAAGGTAAAAGAGCTACACATTATCTCTTTCCTTCTCAGTCGCCCATCACCACCGCCCCCACACGCTCCCAATTCTTGAAAGCCCTTGGAAGCAAAGACAAGAATTTTTCGCCTTTATTGTCTCCAGGCCTGGCACACATGGATGCCCAGAAAATAAGTCCAAAACTGTGAGGGCAGAAGAGTCCTGTAACGCAAGGCAAGTCCTCGTTAAAGTCGTTACTGCCTCCAAAGCGGCCTCTCGTATGGGAAGAGGGCAAGAAAAGGCCGTGAGGCTACCCCGCAGAGCTCAAGGTACCAACCACCTCCAGGATTAAAACAAGGAATGGGTCTTTTCGTGAGCTAATCTCCTTTAATTCTCACAACAGCTCCCTGGAACAGGCTTTAGCGTCCACATTTTACAGCTGAGGAATCCACGCTCGGAAAGGTGAAATCACTTGGCCCAAGGCCACAGACAGCGAGGACCCCATCGCTCCCGGGGGCACAGTTATCGACTCTACCCCCACCCAGCCCGCGAGGCCGGGGCCCAGCGCCCTCACCCGTCCCGCGGAAGAAGCCCGGCCGCAGCGCCGCCGGTGTAAACACTCACTCTGGCCCTCTCGCCGGAAACCGGAAGGCTCGCGCTGCATTCTGGGAGTTGTAGTTTCCGCCGCGGCCTCGCTTCGTATAAGTAGCCGGCCGGCAGGGGGCACTAGTCGCAGTGCTTCCGGTTCCGGGGAGGTGTAGCTGCGGAGCGGTTCGAACTGCTGCGCGCGAATGTCTCGGGGTGCGTCCGAGGGAAAGAGTCCTTTTCCTCGCGGGCTTCACGGGGCGCGCGTTGAGGTCGGGTCCTCGTCGTGGGTTTCCCAGAAGCAGTGAGCAGACGCGTGGTTCCCGCGCTCTCCTCAAAAGCGTATGAAGCCCTTCTGGTCTGCCTGGCAGAAAGCACGCGAAGCCGGGTGCTGGGCCCTGGGCCGGGCGGCGGGGTTCTAGGCCTCCCTCAGGAAGGGCCGTGTCCCAGGCGGCCCTTTGATACACCCCCCACCGGATCCCGGCGGCCTCCACAATGAACATGGCTGCCCAAGGGTGCAGTGAGCCCCTTCGGTGCTCCTCGCCTCCGTCTTCTCGCGGGGGACCGACTACGGGGGCGTTCCTGTAGAGTTCGGCTCTTGAGAGGAATGACTATGACGAGTTCCCGGCATACTCTGAACAGGCGGTGGTGGGGTTTAGCTAACAGTCATTCACAGAATCACTTTAGCGACGGGAGTTTCCACCGGCTTCTCAGAGAGAAACTGCCTATTTTGGATGATTGAAAAAGTTTTGCATGGCTCAGACTGAACTATGTTATGTTTGATCCGAAGTTGGAATTATTTAAAATTAAAGAGAGACTGCTGATTGAATTCTACTCAAGGAATTAAAGAACTAAGGAAAATTGTTGTTAGGAAATTGTTGTTAGGTGCCGTGGAGTGGTGCCCGACTCATAGCGGGCCTCATAGGGTTTTCAATGGCTGATTGTTTCCGCAAAGTTGCCATGGGGAGTGGATTGCCAAGTCCTCCCATTTTTGCCGTGCTAGGAATTGAAACCGGGACCTCAGAGACTGCAGAGCGGCGCTCTACCAACTGAACTAAATCCCAGCCCAAGGAAAACAATAACAAAAAAATAAATAAATAAAAATAAATAAAATATAAAATAAAATAAATGGGTATAAGAAAATAAGGTTGGTCATAATAGCTAAGGCTAGTCCCAGGTGCACAGATGTAAAAGCTGAATTCTTGAACATTCCACTGTAAGGCCTTGGACTAGGGCAGTAATTGAGCAATGTAGAACTGAGGAGAGCAGACAGACTAGATTTGGGCGGAGAATTATCACCCCTCCTGTTCTCATAAATTGTTGGCAGAAGTGGTTTAGTCATTTATTCTTCAGGCTGAAACTTAGGTTCTTTATGGCAGTCGTTAAGGTTGCCTCTTTCCCATCCTGTTGTTAGGTGCCATAGAGTTGGGTCTGACTCATAGCGACCCTATGTACAACCGAAACAAGCACTCTTCCACACTACTTTGCCCAGTACAATAGCTGATACCCTTCTCTGCTGTTCATATGGTTTCTGATGGCTGATTGTTTAGAGAGTAGGTTGCCGGGTCCTTCTCCCAAGCGTACAGCACCAGATATTCCAAGGTGGTCTCCCATCCAAGTACTAACCAGGCTCCACCCTGCTTAGTTTCTGAGATCCAACGCCAGGGTGGTATGGCTGTAGACACCTTCCCAATCCTACTCATCTTCAAGTATACCCCTCTTTCAGGAACTCTTCCTAACTACCCAACCTCTTATACTTTTTCCTGCTTAATAAGGTACTGGCATACTGAACCCTGTATGTTTAATATTATACCTTAATTGCATCATCATAAACTCCATGAAAGGTTGAATTATGTCTCTTTTGTCCACTTTAACTTCAGCAGTTGACCAGTGTCTGGCATGTAGTTGTTGTTGTTGTTAGGTGCCATCGAGTCAGTATCCAACTCATAGCGACCCTCACAGGGTTTTCAATGGCTGACTGTTTTGGGATTGCCTTGGGAGTGGATTGCCAGGCCCTTCTCCCATTTTTGTGGTGCTGGGAATTGAACTCGGGGCCTCAGAGACTGCAGTGCAGTGCTCTACCAACTGAGCTAAATCCCAGCCCCATGGCATGTAGTAGGTTAGCAATAAATATGTGTTGGATGATTAATTGAAACTAAAGCTAATTACAACTGTGACTGTCTTACAGTATGTAGCGTTTTGTTTCCAAGAGAAAGAATAAATCTCTCCGAATTCTCAGTCATGCAACATTCAGAAACATTGTAATGATAAATTATAAATGAGCAAATGAATAAAGCGATAAGCCAGGACCAACCAAATAGGTTCTTTAGAAACCAAGTTATCAAGTGTGTGATGTGCCTAGAAGCAAGGCTCAGGTCCTAGAGAAAATTAGAAACCTTAATGCAAGACAAAGATGGATGACTAGACCTTTGACAAGAAGGAACATGTCCAGGCCCAGTCCTTCATCCAGTTCACACTTGGAACCATCCATACCCTCATCAGCTCCCTCTGTAAGAAAGTGCTGGGTAATCAATCATTCATTAAACTTTGAAGAGGTTATTTGGCCTAGTCAGTAACATTATTGGATAAAGTGTGAGAATGGACATTTACATTTTTAAAATAACATTTTTTAAAATTATAAAATTAATATGAGGAGTTCTGGGTCTGGCAAGATAGCAAATGAAAATCACCTATAACTATTCCTGCCACAAATACAAACGATATGAAATAATACACATTAAAAATCAAACAGCTGTAATTACAGGAAAAACAGGAAATCCTAAATTACCAAAGGTAAAGGAAGAACTGAAAAGACACCAGTGAGCTTGAGAGCTGATGAACACCTCTCCAGAAAGTACTGTGGTCCTGGAAATCTTGCTTGGGAATTTTTAAATACCAAGGCATTTGGGCCCCTCAGAGGTTGATACCAATACTTCTGTATGAAGTTGAAACCCTTAAAATGTTTGCACCCTAAGTGACAGGGCAGACTACATAAAAAAGAAAGAAAGAGTCATGCATCAACATCATAAAACAGGTTCTCTCAGCTTGGTTCTGATTGGAAGCCACTAGACGAAACATGTGAAAAGAATTGGCTTCCCTGAAAATTTAAAACCTGAAGTCTGTGTGTTGTGTAAGTTTGAGGTTAGACCTTCCAAGGTTGTCTAGGAGTGACCGGAATTGGTCCTGGGGATCTTCTCAAAACAAATATAAATCCTCTTTGGAGCAACACCACCAACAACCATGCCATCTAATAGGAAAGAAAAAAGCCAAACTCAAGGTGATTTCACACAAAGAATTAGCAAATATTCGTAGAAATAATCCATTGTAAAAAAGCAGAAAAGCAAGACAACAACAAAAATGTTAGATATTAAGTCAATAAAGAGGAAATAAAATTTATGAAGAACATAAGATATTAAACCTTTAAGGATAAGGCATAATGAAAAAAATATTGAGTTGTATTTGAGAACCAAGAAGAACTTTTAGAAGTAAGAAATGTTACTGAAATTAATTCAACAGATACGAGTCCTTGTCAAAAATGGATATTGCAAATATCTTCTCCCAGTTTATGGCTTGCTTTTATCCCCACCCCCTGCCCTGTGCTGGGGTTGCTGAACTCAGGGCCTCACACATGGTTTGCAAGCAATCTACCACTGAGCTGCACCTCAATCCCTTTTCTTCCTTCCTTTCATTCATTCTTTATTTCTTTCACCTTGACACAGTCTTGCTAAGTAGGCTCTCCGAAAGTAGGCTCTTGGGCAGGCTGCCTCTGCCCTCAAGCTTGTGATCCTCCTGCCTCTGCCTCCCATATTGCTGGGATTACAGTCACATGCCACTGTGCCCTACTTATTTTTATGCTCTTGATGGTATTTTTAGAGAATTTCTGAAGTCAGGCATGATGGCACACACTTGTAATCCCAGCACTTGGGAGGCTGCGGTACCAAGGTCAAGGACAGCCTGGGCTACATAGCAAGACCCTGTTTCAAAAAAAAAAAAAAAAAAAAAAAAAAAGATTTTCTTAATTCTAATAAAGTCCAATTTATGAAACCTTATTTTGATGGTTAGTACTGTGTCCTGTTCAATGAATCTTTGCCTGCCCTAATGTTTTTATCAGTAATTTTTTTAGTTGTACAACTTAATGGGCTGGAATTTAGCTCAGTTGGTAGAGAGCTGCGCTGCAGTCTCTGAGGTCCCGAGTTCAATTCTCAGCACTGCAAAAATGGGAGAAGGACCTGGCAATCCACTCCCAAGGCAATCCCGAAATAGTCAGCCATTGAATACCCTATGAGGGTCTCTATGAGTCAGATACCGACTTGACAGCACCTAACAACAACAACAACAACAACATCTTAATGAGTTTCATATTTCCATACATGCATGGCATTGTACATTGCTCATGTTCACCTCCCCCATTGCCTCTCTAGACCCCCCCTTCCCCAGACTCCTTCTTCCCCCTCATTCCCTTCCTCCCACCAGTGGACTCCATTCTGTTTGCATGTCGTGTGTGTGTGTGTGTGTGTGTGTGTGTGTGTGTGTGTGTGTGTGTGTGTTGGGCTGTTGTTGTTGCTGTTAGGTGCCCTTGAGTTGAGTCCGACTCAGCGACCCTCATAGGGTTTTCAATGGCTGTTTTGGGATTGCCCTGGGAGTGGGTTGCCACGTCCTTCTCCCATTTTGCGGTGCTGGGAATCAAACTCAGGACCTCAGAGACTGCAGAGCAGCGCTCTACCAACTGAGCTAAATCCCAGCCCTGTGGGGGGGGCGGGGTGGGGGGGGTCCCTAATTTTGAAGATAATTTCCTGTGTTTTCCTTCATAAGATTTTTGGGATTTTTGTTTTTGTTGTTCTGGGGAACAAACTCTGGGCCTTGTGCATGCTGGGCAAACGCTCGACCTCTGTGCTACTCCCTTGCTTCTGTCCTCATCCTTTTCATAAGTTTTAATATTTTATCTTTCAGGCTGGGGCTTTAGCTCAATTGGTAGAGTGCTTGCTTAGCATTCATTGCAGCTCTGCTTTCAATCCCTAGCACCACACATGTATCTTTAACATGTAGATCTACAATTCCAAATTAATTTTTGTGATATAGGTGGCAAAATTCTTGTATTCCATATGGGTATCCAATTGACCCAACACTATTTTTAAAAATCCTGTTCCACTGAATTTCAGTGGCATCCTTGTCATACATCAGGTGACTGTGTATGCATGGGTCAATTTCTGACTATTTTGTTCTATTGGTGTGCCTTTTTCTTGGTGTGCCAATACCTCACATCTTAATTTTCTTTTCCCCAAGAGAGAGGGCCTTGCTGTGATGCCCAGGCTGGCTCACATCCTAATTCGAGTAGGTCTTGATTTCTGATAGTATAAGTCCTTCACCTTTGTTTTGCTTTAAGTTGGACATGGCTGTTTATCACCAATAGATGACAACTATCAACTATTTTTGTGCTTCTAAAAATGTAATTTTGTTGAATATTTATATTCAACAAAATTGAAACTACTCTCCACATTTAAATGAATCTGAATATTTCACTTAGCTTAAATATTTCCCAATGCCAAAATTTTCTTTGAGAAAGTGTTTTTACTTTTTATTTCCAAATTATTTCAAGTTTATAGTAAAGTTGCCAAAAAAGTACAAAATTACTCACTCCAGCTCTTCACCCAAAGTCCCTGGTTGATAACATTTTATAACATTTACCTTACCATTTTTTCTCTCTCCCCGTATGTACTAATTTTTTTAGAACACACCCACCAGGCCTTTTGCAGACAGGTTGCAGACATGATATCCCATTACCACTAAATATTTCAGTGGGTATTTCCTGAAAATAAGGACACACTCTATAGACAGTATAAACGATTAGATTCAAGAAATTAATATAGTACTACCATCTAATCCACAGATGTCATTCATGTTACACCAGTTGTCCCAGGTAGGTAGAAATGTTGTTGTTGTTAGGTGCTGTCGAGTCAGTATCTGACTCATAGCAACACTATTGTCTGTGCTTCTCTGCTATTCATAGGGTTTTCAATGGCAGATTGATTTTTGAGAGTAGGTTGCTGGGTCCTTCTCCCAGAGGTGAAAACTAGTCACCTCTTTACTGTTTTCATAAATTACATGGGAGAGATTTACAAAGTCTGTCATGTCAGCCTTCTCCAGGTCCTTTGGTTTCTGGTAGTGGAGAATAGTATTTAGAGTCCACATTGCAATGGTAGATGTGCTTATTGTAAGATGGCATTATTTCCAGAGTAGACATAGGAAACAAATGACTGCTTATAGATACACATTAACCTAATAGTTCTATTATGTATAAATTCATTACATATATGAATTCACTATATATACAAATTCATTATATATATAAATTCATTATATATATAAATTCATTATATATATGGTATATATGAGTCATATTGGTACCTCAAATTCCAATCTACCACCACGTGGTTTGTTAGAGCCTTTTCCTTCTCTATAATTTTCTCTCTTCCAACAGTAAGCAACTTGGCTCCCATTTTCCCCAGTATATTTACTTGCATTTGCTCATGTTGAAATCCATGATATCCATGTCAGCCTTCCATTCCTGTGACAAAATACCTGAGATAAGCAAATTAAAAGAGGTGAGGTTGTGGTTCATGGTTTCAGAAGGTTCAGTCCATGGTCAACTGGTTCCATTGCTTTGGGCCCAACTCAAGGAAAAACATCATGGTGAGGAGTGTATAGTAGAGTAAAGCTGCTCATCTCATGGCGGCCAGGGAACAGCAAGAGAAAGGCGCAGGGGACAAACCCTTCAAAGTCATGTCCCCAGTGATCTATTTCCTCCAACTAGTCACCACCTCCTGACAGTCCATTTCAATATAAGCTCATAAGTAGATTAACCCATGAATGAGGTTAGTACCCTCATGATCCAGTCACCTCTCAATAGTGCCACCAGCTGGGGACCAAGCTTTAGACAGGAGCCTTTCAGGACATTTTATATCCAAACTCTAATAGTACCAAAGAACATTGCCTTCAGTATGGGTTGCAATTCAACATCAACAAACAAAAATCCTTACGACTGCGTCAGTATTCAACTTCACAATAAGTGAAGAAAAGATGGAGGTTGTCCAAGATTTTGCTTCGCATTGCTTTGGGAAAAGCTGTGGCAAAAGATCTCTTTAGAGTATCGAAAAGTAAAGACATCACATTGAAGATAAAGGTGCGCCTGACTCATGCCATGGGATTTTCAGTCACAACATATGGTTATGAAAGCTGGGCACTGAACAAGGGAAACAGGAGAAGATGCTTTTGAATTATGGCGCTGGAGATGTCTATTGAATATACCATGGACTGCGAAAGGAACCGACAGATCTGTCCTAGACGAAGTACAACCAGAGTGCTCCTTGCAAGCTAGGATGGCTAGACTTCATCTTCCATATTTCGGACATGTGATCAGGAGGGACCAATCCCTAGAGGACATCATGTTTGGGAGAGTGGCAGGTCAATGAAAAAAAGGAAAACTCTCCACTAGATGGATTGACACAGTGTCTGCAACAACAGGCTTAAATATAAATAAGATCATGTGCCTGGCACAGAATCAGGGAGTGTTTCAATCTACTGTCCATAGGGTCACTATGAGTCGGACTCAACTCAATGGCACGTAACAACAATAACATCAACAACAACAACATAACCATACCATAACAATGGAGCCTCTTTGACATGATTTCTGAGTGCTTTTGACATAACTCTAGATATTTTTTATAGTTTTCTTTTATCTGGCATGACAAGAGTTCCAGGCTTATCTTGTATATTTCCTGCCCCAGACACAATAGTTAGTCATTTCTTTAAGAAATTTATATGCTTTTTAGTGGGAAATTGTATTTCAAAACCACAATCTTGGCACTGAGGATGTTTATTACTACTTGATTTGTCATTATTTCCAAACTACTTTAGTAGAGCAGAGCTGGGAAAAGTTCTGTATCTATGTATGTGTGGGCTGGAATTTAGCTCAGTTGATAGAGCTCTGTGCTGGAGTCTCTGAGGTCCCAAGTTCGATTCCCAGCACCACAAAAATGGGAGAAGGACCTGGCACTCCACTCCTGAGGCAATCTCGAAACAATCAGCCATTGAAAACCCTATGAGGGTTGCTATGGGTCAGATATCGACTCGATGGCACCTAACAACAACTATGTATGTGTACATCCATACAGATAGAAATTGAGATCACGTATACTGCTACTTCAATCCAAGACTACAAGGTTTTAATTTAATGTTTTCTATGTTGTTGTTGTTGTTGTTGTTGTTAGGTGCCGTCAAGTCGGTATCCGACTCATATCCACCCTCTGTACAACAGGGGAAACACTATTGTCAGTGCTTCTCTGCCGTTCATAGGGTTTTCAATGGCAGATTGATTTTTGGAAGGGGGTTGCCAGGTCCTTCTCCCAAGCCTACAGCTTCTGGTGTTCCCAGGCGGTCTCCCATCCAGGTACTAACCAGGCCTGACCCTGCTTAGCTTCCGAGATCTGACGGGATCAGATGCCACAGGGCTACCGCTGCAGGCATGTTTTCTATATTACACCTTTATTTCCTTTTTCCCACATTAAGAATCCTAGCTTTTGAGAACACACAGGGTTATAGAATTTTAATATCCCATAATTACTCATTTACTTAACCCCACATTATATTCCCAACAATCTCAGAATAACAATACTAATACTTCAATCACCGATGTAATTATTGAGAAAAGTTTTAAAAATCTGCATATGCCCTTCACAATCTACCTCCTCCATTCCTTTCTCCATTTTAATAGAAAAAGGAAGATCCAGATCCGTTATGTCAAATGTATGTTATCTGAGCCTATACCCGTTACTTTACCTCCTTCCTTTTAGTCCTTCTAACTCTACCAGGAATTCTACATTTAATGCTCAACACTAGTTCTTCTGATTAATACTCCTTCCCTAGGGAAGTTGTCAAGAAGGGCTATAGTATTCCCTGAGAACAGTATTTCCTGAACTTTTTCGTATTAAGGGCAACTTGAAAATGAGTTTCCAATATATAAAATTCTTTACTCACATTTTATTTCCTTGAGATATTTTACTTTCTTCTTATGGTGGAAATCTAATTTTCTTTCCCTTAGAAGCTAATTGTTTTTTTGTTGTTTGTTTGTTTTGTTTTGTTTTGTTTTTTGTTTTGTTTTTGTTTTTACTTAGTTGCCCAAATATTTTTTAATTTTTTTTTTCATTTAAGGTCCAGTCATTTTACCGGAGTATGTTTCAATATTTGTTCTAGGTTAGTAGTCTCAGTCTTATGAAGTGCTCTTTCAAAATGTTGTTTCATAGCTGGGCGTGGTGGCGCGCACGTCTGTAATCCCAGCGGCTTGGGAGGCGGAGCCAGGAGGATTGCAAGTTCGAGACTAGAGGAAGTCTATGTAATTTAGTGAGACCCTGTCTCAGGAAGGAAAAAAAATAAAAGGGCTGGGGGTGCAGCTCAGTGGTCCAGCACTTGCAAAGCATGCAGGCGTGAGGCCCCGGGATCAACCCCCAGTACCACAAAAAAAAAAAAAAAATGTTGTTTCATAATAGCAAGAACTGACAAGTGGGGTTGCATGAAATTAAAAAGCTTCTGCACAGCAAAGGAAACAATTATCAAAGTGAAGAGATTGCTTACAGAATGGGGGAAAATATTTCCCAGCTATACCGTCACATAGGGAATTAGTATCAAGAATATATGAAGAACTCAATAAATTAAACATCAGAAAGAAAAACCATCCAGTCAGAATATGGGCAAATGAATTGAACAGACACTTGTCAAAAGAAGAAATATAAATGCTCAATAAATACGTGAAAAAATGTTCAACATCCCTGGGCATTGGTGAAATGCAAATGCAAACTACATTGAGATTCCATCTCACTCCAGTCAGAATGGTTGTATCAGAAAACAAAGAACAAATGCTGGCAAGCATGCAGGGATAAAGGAACTCTTATATTACTGCTTGTGGGAATGTAAGTTAGTTTAGCCATTATGGAAATCAGTGTTGAGGTTCCTCAAAAAACTAAAAATAGAAATACCATATGATCCATCTATACCTCTCCTAGGTATACACCTGAAGGATTCTAAGTCAGCATACTACACATCCATGTTTATTATAGCAATATGTGGAATCACCCTAGATATCTATCAACAGATAAATGGGTAAAGAAAATGTGGTAAATCTACCCAATAAAGCTTTATTCGGCCATAAAGAAGAATGAAATTATGTCATTTTCAGGAAAATGAGTGGAACATCACGTTTTCTCTCACATGTGGATGACGTGTGTGTGTGGATCGCATATGTGGATGACGTGTGTGTGTATATGGATATGGATATATGTGTGTATAAATATATGTATGCCTACAGCTGTACCACTGTGGCATCCAATCCCAACAGATCTTGGAAGCTAAGCAGGGCTGGACCTGGTTAATACTTAGATGGGAGACCGCCTGGGAACACCAGGTGCTGTAGGCTTGGGAGAAGGACCTAGCAACCCACTTCCAAAAAACAATCATCCATTGAAAACCCGATGAATAGCAGAGAAGCACTGAGAATAGTGTTTCATGTGTTGTACATAGGGTTGCTATGAGTCGAACACCAACTTGACAGCACCTAACAACAACAACAACAACAACAACAACAACGTGCGTGTGTGTGTGTGTGTGTGTGTGTGTGTGTGTGTAATGAAAGCAGACTATGTATATATTTAATGCAAGGGACTATTGGTGGGGAGGAAGGGAGGACTGGCAGGAGGGAGGCGTGAGCTGGGTGGGGCGTGAATGTGAGCGATGCGCAATGGAATGTGTGTGTGAAACTGTCGTCATGGAACCTATCATTTTTATGCTAAAAATGCCAATAAAATAAGAAAAAATAGCTTCTATTTTTTAAAATTTTCAGTAAAAGTTTGTTTTTAGTTTGGTTAGATTTGGTTTGGTTTTTGTATTTTTTTCAGATAAGATCTTACTGTACAACTCAGGCTGGCCTGGAAAACTCTGTGTAAGGCTGGCCTCGAACTTGTGATCCCCCTGCCTCCACCTCCAGAGTGATGGGGTTAGAGGCATGCACCACAACACCTGGATCAGCTTTTGTTTGTTTTGGTTTGTTGAGTTACAGGTTTAATGATAGCTCTATTCTCTTGTTTTGGTTTTCTTCTGAAGAGTATTCCTGTTTTCTGTACATCGGATCTTTGTCATTTCTCTTCAGCATTTGTCACTTTTCTCAAATCTTTTATATCTAGTCATCATTTCTTTTTTATTTTAAAAATATTTCTCCTTTTTACTTATATTAAGACATCTGTTGTATTTACTCCTTCTGTGTTCCTTTCTGTTTAGTCTTAGTATTGTATGGACTTTTTCTGTTATTTATAAATTCTGGAGTCCTGTCACCTCATTTCTGAGTTTTCCTAGTTCTAAGAGATGTTGTGCCTTTGTATCATATCATTTAAAAATATTTTAGTTTATTTTTAAATAGGTGATTATAGTTTTTATCTGTTCCCTGGCCATGTCTAATTGGCATGCTTTCATTGTCTATAGGGCTACAGTTTTGCTCCTTAGCCTTTCTCTTATAATAATTTTGTATGAGATTTGACTTTGTTTCTTTTCTGTTGTTCTTTTTTGTGTGGAATTACTTTTCCTGAGCTTTTAAAAAGAAATATGATTCAGAATAGTGTTTCAAACTTTGCAAGAGCTCCCTCATTTATTGTTCCCATGTAGTGTTAAAAAAAAAAATGGGCAGTTTGCTTTCTGAAGTTCTCCAGTTCTATTACTCTTTCCAGCTTTTATCTAAATCTTCTCTTTCCTCTGTTTCTATCTCTCCCCTGCTCAATTTTGATTCCATTACCAATAGTTTCTCGTTGGTGAGAGGCCCTGTCCTGAAGGGAGGTCTTAGAAGGTCAGCTTTAGGGGGCATACAGGCTATAGTGCTCCAGTCCCTTAAAGAAAACCCCTTGCATGTAGCAAACTGGAGTGAACAAAAAAATTTTTCCAGTTTTAGCTGTTGTCCCAAATTAGTGAAGTATTCTAATGAATACCTGCTGGCTAGCTAGAGGAGCTCCTATTCTCTCCTCTCTCAGATGTAGCCTCACCTCCCTCTGCTGCTTTCTGCACAGGGGCTGATACTGTGCAAGGCCTCTGGCTCTGAGTAGCTTGTCCTTACCAACTTGTGTTTTGGAGTTAATGGGGAAATCTGGTCACCTGTTTATTAGTCTGTTCATGCTACCATACAAAATACCACAGATTGAACAGCTTAAGCCAGCGGATATGGAGGCTGGAGAGTCCAAGATCAAAGTAAAACAGCATTCTGTTTCTGGTGAGGGTTTTCTTCCTGGCTTGCAGAAGGCCACCTTCTTACTGTGCCACCACATGACCTTTCCTCAGTGTGTGTAATGCCGGGGTGGGGGGGAGAGGTATCTCCCCCTCATCTTACAAGGCCACTAGTTCTATTTGATTAGGTCCCCATCCTCATGACCTCATTTAATCTTAGTTACCTCCTAAAAGCTGTATCTCCAAATCACATTTAAAGTTATTTGGGGTTTGGGGGTTAAGGCTTCAACCTGTGGATTTGGGAGGGGACAGACAATTCATTCTGTAACACCTACTTTTGTTACGAATGTTGTCCATGTATTTTTAGCTTTTGTCAATCCGTCACCCTTTCTGTTTCTAAGTGGGGATCCAAAATGATTTTAAAAACTATGTCATTCAACAGGCTAAGTAAAATAAGTCAATTACAAAGAGACAATTAATGTATGATTCCATTTATATGAAATAACTAAGAGTAGTTAAAATGGTAGAGACAGTAAATAAAGTGGATGTTGCCCAGGGCTGGGGGTACAAGGGGATGGGGAGTGGTTTAGTGAGACACAGTTTCAGTTTGGGAAGAATAAAAAAGTTCTGGAGATAGATAGTGATGGTTGCACAAGAATGTAAATATGTTAATGCCACTGAATTATACACTTTAACATGGTTAAAATGACCAGTTTTATGTTATGCATATTTTACCACAATTTTGAAGAGAAAGGAAGAAACACTTCAAAATTCAAATGATTCCACTTCTCAATCGCTGGGCTGGAACTCCAGCAACCCTTCCCTTGATTAGGGTCTCTTCTAAGAATGGAGACTATGTGGGTGTCTTTCTTCTCCCGGACCTGGAAATGAAAATGGACCAAGAAGAAATGACTGCCTTTATGACTGAAATTTTATTTTACAAACATCCAATTGCCTATTCTATGCAAAGCATTATGCCAGGAGCTGTGAAAATGTGCAAACGAAGCATATACAAGAAGTTCATGGCCCTTGAAGGGACATGTCAATGCCTAAGTTTTTCACGGAGTAATGTTAATACAACATAAAATATAAAGCATGCCTTCTCCTGTGCCCCTAAGGTGCCCTGTGCTTCTCAGTTATTGTATGTGTTCATTACGTTGTCACTAACTACTCACTTTTCTTTCTCCTACATTGTCATAGATCATATTGATGACCCCATTCATCACCCTCTCTGCGTCCATGCCCTTTACCATGTAACATGACAGTGTCCCTCCCTCCATGAGTAGAGTAGCCTGCCCCATCCCTTGAGTCTAGTTTCTACCATGTGACTTTCCTTGGCCAATCGAACGGTGGCAGATAGAATGGAAGCAGAGATTTGAAATGGACTTGAACATTGGGAGCCCCTCTCTTGCACCGCTGCTGTTACCATGAGAACATGACAGACATATGTTGTAGAGCTGAGTCTCCTGAGTTCCCCAGCCAAGGCCAGCCTGAGTTAGCTGCCTGCCGGACCACCTACAGACATATGAGGGTGCCCAGCCAACTTGATGGATTTTCACGAGTGAATGTACCTATATAAGCACTGCTCAGATCACGAATAAGAACATTAGCAATACTTCATGTGTTAGTCAGCTTGTGCATCAAATACCTGCCAGAAAAAGGCATATGGGAGGAATGACTTATTGGGGCTCACGGTTCAGAGGATTTCAGTCCATAGAGGCAGGGCAGGTATGATAGCAGGATAGGCGGCGGGGCCTGTGGTAGAAGACCTCACGTCATGGCAGATCAGGAGCAGAGGGAGATTACTGGAACTGAGGGTTCAGTTAAAATCTCCAATGGCCAGTCCCCAGTGACCTATTTCCACAAAGCTAGGTCCCACTTCCAAAGTTCCATAGTCTTCCAGGACACCACCACCACCCGGAGACCAAGCGTTCAAACACAGGTCCTTTGGGGGACATTTTAGATTCAAACCATGACGCCAGAAGCACCTCCCATGCTGCTCCCAGTCATCACTCAGTCCTCCTCCAAAGGTAAATGTGACCCCTGATTTCTAAGCATATATTAGTTTTGTCTGTTCTTGAACTTCAAGGCAAGCACTGTACCACTGAGCTATATCCCCAGTCTTTTTGAACTTCTTGTAAATGGAATTGTACCCCGTCCACATAGTCTTTTGTGTCTGGCTGCTTTCATTTACCATTATGAGAATTTGTTGTTGTTTTATTGCAGTGCTGGGGATTGCACCCAGGGCTTTATGCATGCTGGGCAAGTGCTCAACCACTGAGCAACATTCTCAGCCCTCATCTGACATGTTGATGAGATTCTTCCAGGTGGTTGTGAACAGCAATAGTTTCTTCATTTTCATTGCTTTATGGCAGGTATGTCCAACCCACAGCCCAGGGGCCACATGCAGCCCAGGACAGCTAATAATGTAGCCCCCCCCAAATATTTTAACATCATGTGTTTTTTAGCATATATTTCCTGACCACCCTTATGTGTGTACACTAACTGTATCGTATAATTTATGTGTAGCCCAAGACAGTTCCTCTTCACTCAGTGTGACCCAGGGAAAGCCAAAAGGTTGGATAACTCTGCTTTATAATATACCACAGTATGGTTACAACAATGTATTTATTGATTCTTGTGTTGATGCACATTTGGATTACTTCCCACTTAAAACTATTAAGAATAATGAGTACTCTTGCACTCTTGTATTTTTTCTTTTTCTTTTCTTTTTTCTTTTTTTGAAATAGGGTCTCACTGTCTATCCCAGCCTGACCTGGACCTCCCTGTGTAGCCCAGGCTGGCCTCAAACTCCTGTTCGTCCTTTTGCCTCAGCCTCCCAAGTGCTGAGTCCAGTGTCTTATACAGGCACGTGCCTCTGCACCCAGCTTTTGTCCCCATCTTTTGGCGAGCACATGACTGTTCTTGTTGCATTACTGTTGTATACTACAGTACTTAGGAAAAGAATTGAGGAATATAGAATAAGTGTAGTTTCAGCTTTAGTACATGCTGCCAAATAGATTTCCCGAGTAGCTGTACCAATATGCACCCCCATCAAAATTGTATGAGTGTCCCAGTTTCCCCATGTTGTTGTTGTTAGGTGCGGTCAAGTCAGTATCTGACTCATAGTGACCCTCACAGGGTTTTCAATGGCTGACTGTTTCAGGACTGCCTTGGGAGTGGATTGCCAGGTCCTTCTCCCATTTGGGGGGTGCTGGGAATTGAACTCGGGACCTCAGAGACTGCAGTGCAGTGCTCTACCATCTGAGCTAAATCCCAGCCCCCAGTTTCTCCGTAACCTTACCAATACTCAGTATTATTAAACTTTTTAATTTTAGTCATTCCAGTGGGTACAAAGTAGCATGTCATTTTGGTTTTCATTTACATATTCCTTATGACTAATGAGCCTGAGTAAATTTTCATATGGAACCTTGGGTGTCCTCCTTCATGGGCAAAGTGTCTGTACATGTAAGATCCAAGTGTGCCTCACAGTGTCTTCTCCTATAAGACCAAAGGTCAGGTAGGCAGATCTTGAGGCTCGTAGCAAAAGATACTAAAGATGAAAAAGAACTTTGCATTAGCTCAAATCCAGCCTTATCAACATAAGGAATGACACATAAAATGCATTTCCAGTATAAGACACTGAACTCTGTGAGGCCTTAAACTAATACTCGAGAGGTAGGTGATGGGTTGGGAACATAGCAATGTGGGGGAGCTTCAAAGGAAAATCTATCATCTGGTTGCTTCCAAACTCACAAGTTGACATATATCTTGAAAACATCAGTACTTCTGTGGTCCTCAGCAACACAGGCTCAGAAAGTAGCTTTTGCAGACATATTGAGTCAGAAATTAATGTAAACATAAGAATGATGTATTAATTCGCACCATAACCCAGAGCTCCCAAGCATTCCAGTGCCAGACTAAGACACTCTCTCCCAATAAGAAGGTGCTGTCGTGTCAGTATCCGACTCATAGGGACCATCATAGGGTTTTCAATGGCTGACTATTTTGGGATTGCCTTAGGGAGTGGATTGCCAGGCCCTTCTCCCATTTTGGGGGTGCTGGGAATTGAACTCGGAACCTCAAAGAGACTGCAGTGCAGTGCTCTACCAACTGAGCTAAATCCCAGCCCAAGAAGACACCATAGAAAACCAATATAGGCAGTAGGCTGCATAGGGATCTGCAATCAGAGCACTAGCATGGGGCAGAGGACAGGAAGGATTAGGAGTGTGCCTCGAAGGCCCTCACAGTAATGGATTTGTCACCGGAAGTGGATAGGATATGACCCTGGGCCAGGGCTTCCTCTCCCCAAACAGTGCTCAGATGAACATTGCCAATGTCAACTCAGAGACTGTCCTGTTTTCAGTGTTTCCAGAGGTAACTAACCCCCTCTGATTGATGCTTTAGCTGTCGTGGAGGATATTTGTTGGTTGTTGTCTAATCTCTTCCCCCATCTCACTACTCACAGGTCCTGGGTCTCTTTTCAGCAGAACATGCTTTCCCTTTGGGGAGCAAAACATTTCGCTCCTGGAATAGTTTCATGCCAGACCACCCAGGTGAAGCCAATGAGCACAGTCCCTCCTCTGAGGCCAGTCATGAACTCAGCATGTTAGCTACACAAGCTGAGATCCGGATCTTCCATGTATTGAGTGTGAATGAGAAAGACGCAGCTCTTCAAGCCATCTGAGGACTGTTAGGGGAGCCAGCCTCAGAAGATGCTCACGTACAGTAAGGCAGAGTGGAGAGTTGGAGAGAAGGCAGATTCTTGGTGATTTCAATAAGCCTTTAGACCAAACCAGCACAGCCTCTGGACTTTTACTTGAGCTAAGAAATTCCTTTTCTTGTATAGATCAGTTTGCGTTCTGACAGACCTAGCTGACCACCTGATACCAATCCTCCCCTTACAACTTCCTTCCAGAACCCACATTTTATCCAGAGTTTAAAAACATCTCCCCACACTCACCTGGAGCTATGGGTAACATGCCCAATATAATGGAAATGAAAGCCACTAGCTAGAGATTCTGGAGTAGATATTGATTTAAAAAATAATTTTAAAAAGGGGGCAGATTCCACTGTCTTATGCTGCTTTCTTCCAGTAAAGCAGATACCATATCCAGATCAGTTACAGCTTGTGATCATGAAGCCAAAGGACACGGCTGAGGATGGCTGAAGAGAAGAGGACTTGACTGTTGGAGCTGCTGCACCAGCCCCAAGCTGCCTGTCTCTAACTCCCTGTAACATAAGAGAACTTAACCTCTTATTGGTCAAGCCATTTCTCCCAGTCTCTGTTAAATGCAGCTAAATACAATCCTGTCAACTAGAGAATTTAGTACACTGGAATGCAGTGCAGCAAGTCACATTTGTTGAGTGGTAGATATCAGCCTTTAGGATGTGAGGCTAGAGAGATTGCAGACTACCAGGCTGATAACCTCGTTAGGCAGTAGTGAAACGTTAGGTCATCCTGCTATTTGATGAGTGACACCAAATATGTCACCACACGTCTGTAGTGTTAGGGAAAACAACTGGAAAAATTCAGAATATTGGCATGTGTCTTCAACAAATTCCTGAAAGAGACCAATGAACTAGTCTTCCAGGCTGAAGGAAAAACGGAAGGAAGCACTACTTCGCTAATGAACACACTCTCTGCCATGACCTGCAAATCTACTTTGAATGAACACTTTATAATCCAGAAACATGCAGGGCTGAAAAAGATCAGTGCTACTGCGCTCCAGACAGGAGTGGTGGCTGCCAAGCAGTACTTTGAAAAAAGGTGAGACTGCCGCCCTGCGCCTGCCCTCATCCCCTTCCCTTAAGAATTCATCGCTCGCTTTTTTTTTTCTTTTTTTTTCCCTTGCGTCCTGCCTGGTGGGCGTCGGCTGTGAACCGCAGGTGCGCACAGTTCCTTGGCGGCTTGGGCGCCCTCCAGAGGAGATGGCAGGCGTGTGTGGGGCCTCTTCATCAGCCACTGCATCTACTGCGACCTCCAGAGGCGGAGTGACCCCACCTTCAAGAACAGGCTTCGAGATCCTAGAACCAAACAGAAGCTGGCCAAGGAGCGAGCTGGGCCTTCCAAGTTTACCTGATCTTAAAGATGCGGAAGGTGTTCAGAAATTCTTGCCTGAAATACAGCGTGGTGAAGAGTCGCTAGCTCAAGGTGACCACTGACAAACGCGATTCCTGTGTGTGGACAGCCGCTGCACCTGCTGCAGGAATCACCGCAGGCTCTTCCCCCACCGGTGCTCCAGACACTTCTCACTAAGCTCCCAGCCATGAGTCAGGGGATTGTAAATGCTCCCAGCCTGGCTGGAGATGATGTGGAAGGAGAAACAAATACCACCGCAACAGAATCTCAGGGAAAAGGACTTTTTAAATTCTTGGAAGCTGAGCAGCGCTGGGGGAATAAGGGCAAATACACTTGTTGTGGGCTGTCCTACACTAAAATCTACCAAAGTTAATCTTTACTTTGTGTAGATCCATTTGTCTGTTTTATTTATTTTTCCCAGTGGGAAGTGCCTTGTTTTTTTTTTTTTTAAATAGGGAGCTTTTCATTTTATAAATACACTGTGAGTTACCAAAATATCATGGATTTCTTTTATTTCTTAAAACATGCAATTAAAATGTACATGTAATAGAACGTCACGTTAAAAAGAAGCAGCGATCAGTTTTAAAAGATAGGCAGAGAGAGAAAGAGAGAGAGAGAGCGAGAGAGAGAGAGAGGTAGCCCAAGAGTGCACATTCTTTTCCTTTATTAGTAAATGATGATGGGGTACAGAATAATACAGCATTGGCTTTTTCCACTATGCCTCCTTTACATCCCTTCTGGCAACACCTTCATCAACCCATAAGGTTTATGGAGCCTATGGCTAATATGTGGTAAAACTCAAATGCTTATCTGGGTTATGTTCCCTTGTTTTTCCAACATACTCATGGAGTTGTGCTGTTTGCGTTGAGCTGGACCTCTCCCCCTTCATCCCTCCTCATTGACCCTCCTCTCCATCCCATCTTCTCCAATCTTCACTTCCCTCTGCTGGTTCCCTCCCTCTTTCTTTCTACTCTTTGTATTGTCCCTTCTATGCTAAGTTTAATTGAGAGTGCACTTTTTTTGAGCTAGTACTTTTTATTACAAATCAGAAAATTGGATAGACTCTTGTGTACATGAAAGCCAAGCATTAAAATCTTTGAGCTATCATTTCTTTCTGTGTAATCTCTTACTCGAGAAGTGTGCTGCTGTGCTGTATTAAGGACTTCATCTCCTCCTTGTGTATCCATCTTGAAATATTTTGCTCAAGTCGGTGGGCTTAATATGCTCTGGGTACTTATCTCATTGTATTTTAAGTATGTTGTTGTTAGGCGCCATTGAGTTGGTGTCCGACTCATAGCGACCCTACGTACAACAGGCGAAACATATTGTTAGTGCTTCTCTGCTCTCCGTAGGGTTTTCAATGTTTCACCACGCTGTATTGGGAGGGGGTTGCAAATAGCAGCAGGGACAGGATCTATGTACACCCTAATCTCATGGGGTGAGCTTTGCAGCTCATGTCTGCTCACTTATAAAAGGAGCAAATCCATCTGGTGACCTCTGAAGCGTCCCTTTCAGCTTCCAACTCATTTGGTTGTGTTCGGCAGCTTCAGCTGCACCTTCAACCGGGGAGTGTTTTGGAGCAACCACACCTTGCGTTATTTTTATATTCTGAATTTTGCATGATTGCCTGATTTAGTATTTCTGAATTGATCTTATTTATAATGTTATAACTATCTTTTTGATTTTCACTGAAATTAAATAATTCTGTCACTATTCTATAAATTAAACTGAAATTTAACCTGTAAGGTAGCTGATATGATCTGTTTATAAAGATGTTCATTCTCTTTTTATTTTTATCTTCAATGTACCTCTTTAATTCTACTTCAGCTTGATCAATTTATCTTGTACCATGCGAGTGAGGTGTAATCTTGTGACTAAAGACTTGATTGAAGCTGGTAAGGCTTCTTATTCTCATAGTGTCAAATTATCTGCAAACACAGACTGTTTCTGAATTGAGAATAAAGACCCTTGGTGTGTTTAAAAAAAGAAAAAAGAAAAATGAAAAAAGGAATTCATTCTAGAGTGCTTGCTTCACATCTGAGGCCTCGGATTCAATCCTCAGCACAGGAAAAAAAGAAAAAAAAAAAAGAAAAGAAAAGAAAAAAGGAATTCCCCACTCAACAGAAGAGGTGGGCTCTGCAAAGTGATCTCTCACTAGCATCTTTTCTTTTGAATTGTTCCATCAGTAAGTATGAAGTTAAAGGCCAGAGGGAAGGATACAGCACAGCAGCCAATAGGAAGTAAGCAGAGAAGGACTTTGAGGTCTAGCAGACCACAGCTATGTAGGAGTTTGGGTTATGATTGCTCACACAGAGAACTGACCAGAGGCAAATGTACTGGGAGCCCATTACACCTTCAAGGGAATTCTGTCACCAAGAATGAAAATGTAAAAACCTGGTTGGAAAAAGCTTGTCATTTTTCAACCTTGTACCCCTCATCTCACATAATAGAAAAGGTATCCCCTTCTTCAAGATTCACTTCAGATATGGTTAACAAACCATTGTGGTTGTTGTTAGGTGCTATTGAATCAGGTCTGACTCATAGCAACCCTATGTACAACAGAATGAAGCACCCCCCCTCTGCTACACATAGGGTTTTCAATAACAAATTGTTTCAGGAGTGGGCTGCCAGGTCCTTCTCCCTACCCTGAAGCACCTGATGTTTCCAGGAAGTCTCCCATCTAAGGACTAACCAGGCCCAACTCAGCTTCCGAGATCAGGTGGAACTGGATGTCAGGGTGCTATGGCTGCAGACCACAAACCATATAGATAACAATAAGTCATCTCAATAGAAGATGAGCCTGGAATTATGGAGTGTGAGAGAGAAGAGAGTTCTTCTTACAAAATAGGATGGCAGAGTAAGGGAATTACTCTGTATCTGTGAGGGAGTCCTGGCCACTTTTGTCTAGCACAGTTTGAAATTTTCTATCGAAGAGATATTTGCTATAGTTTTGATGTGCTTAGAACAAGGATTCTTACTTTTTTTCCCCATTCTTCTCTTTCCTGTATACAAGTTTTATTTGTTCCTTCTCCATTTTTATTTTCTCTTTCTGGGAGAGGGTTTGGCTATGTAGCCCAGGCTGGCCTCAAACTCACAATCCTCCTGCCTTTTACCTCCCAAGTGCTAGGCTTATTGGTGTGCACTACCATGACTGGCTCCTTTTCCATTCTTATATAACTGGCCTTTTAGTTTACAGATTCTACACGATGGGGATTTACGTTAATATTAAATAGAGAAAAATGCACATCAACTAGAGATTCTGGGTTTTGAGATGGATATCTTATCTGGATGAAACTTCAAAACTGTCACCCTTAGAGAGAAAATATATTCTATGTATGCAGGGGTGGATGATCAAAAGAGGGAACTGGTGCCGTGATGCACACCTGTAATCCCAGTGACTCGGGAGGCTGAGGATGGAGGATTGTGAATTGGAGGCCAGAGGCAACCTGTGCAACTTAGCAAGACCCTGCTTCAAAATTAAAAATTAAAAAGGAGTGGAAGGAGCAGCTCAGTGGTGGAGCACTTGTCTAGCATGGAAAAGCCCCTGGATTCAACCCTCAGGGCTGAAAAAAAACTATGTGTTTATTTTATTTATTTATTTATTTATTTATTTATTTATTTATTTATTTACTTATTGAGACAAGGTCTTGCTGTGTAGCACAGGCTGGTCTGGAACTTGCTATGTAGACCAGGCTGGCTTCAAACTCACACCAGTCCTCCTGCCTCAGCCTCCCAAGTGCTGAGATTATAGGTGTGCACCACTATGGCCAGCTTAATGGGGTTTTTTATTTTGAAAATTAAAAAAAAATTTTTTTAACTCAAGACTACAGTTGTTGTTGTTGTTGTTAGGTACTGTCGAGTCGGTATCCGACTCATAGCGACCCTCATAGGGTTTTCAATGGCTGACTGTTTCGGGATTGCCTTGGGAGTGGATTGCCAGGCCCTTCTCCCATCAAGACTACAGTAGTACCCCTTTTTCCACTGGGATTCTTTCCAAGGCTTGGTGCCATATAGTACCTAACCGTATATATATATATATGAATGTATTTTTTCTAATTCACATGCACACCTACGATAAAGTTTACTTTATAAATTAGGCATAGCCGGGCGTGGTGGCGCATGCCTGTAATCCCAGCAGTTTGGGAGGCGGAGCCAGGAGGATCGCAAGTTCGAGACCAGAGGAAGTCTGCGTAACTTAGTGAGACCCTGTCTCAAAAAGTAAAGAAAAAAGAAAAAGGGCTGGCTGTGCAGCTCAGTGGTCCAGCACTTGCAAAGAATGCAAGCGCGAGGCCCTGAGTTCAACCCCTAGTACCGCTAAATAAATAAATAAATAAATAAATAGGCATAACAAGACATTAACAATAATAACTGTCATGGTTTGGACCTAAGAGGTCCCCCAAAGGTTACGTGTTCTAATGTCTGTTCCCCAGCTGATGGCGCTGTTTGTTGAGGCTAGGGAACATTGAGAAGAGGGTTCTAGCTTTGCAGAAGTGGCTTACTGGGGACAGGCCTTTAGCATTTACCCCAGGCCAAGCTTCTGATTGCTCTCTCTGCTTCCTGATCACCAAGATGTGAGGAGGTCATGGGATGCCTGCCCCATGACCTGCCTTGCTGCCATGCCTGCCCTGCCTCTATGGACTAAAATCCTTCTAACCATAAACACCAATAAATATTTCCTCCCATAGTTTGTTTCAGTTGGTTTTCTTTGCCACAGCAACATACCAGCTGACTAATACAAAAATTAATAACAAAATAGAACAGCTATAACCATACATTGAAATACAAGTTTTATAAACATGCTCCCTCTCTTTCTTTCAAAATTATCTTACTGCACTGTACTCACCTTCCTTCTTGTGATGGTATGAAGTGACACAGTGCCTAGTAATGAGATGAGGTGAGGTGAGTGACATAGACATTGTGGTATAGCATTGGGCTACTGGGTAAGGGTTACTTGAACACAGGCATTTCAATAATAGGACAGTCAATTGGATAACCAAGGTGGCACTAAGTGCCTAACCAAAGTGGTTACTAAGTGCCTAATGGGTTGGTGACATACACAGTATGGATATGTTAGACAAAATAATGATCCATGTCAAGGGCAAGACAGAGCAGGATAATGTGAGATTTCAGCACACCACTCAGAATAGTGGTTGTTGCTATTGTTAGGTGCCATCGAGTCAGTGTCTGACTCATAGTGACCCTATGTACAACAAGCAAAACACTATTATCAGTGCTTTTTTGCTATTCATAGGGTTTTCAATAGTGGATTGATATTTGGGAGTAGGTTGCCAGGTCCTTCTCCCAAGCCTACAGCACCTGGTGTTCCCAGGCAGTCTCCCATCCATGTAATAACCAGGCCCAACCCTGCTTAGCTTTGGAGATCTGACGGGATCCAACACCACAGTGCTACAGCTGCAGGCACTCAGAACGGTATGCATTTTAAAACTTATGAATTGCTCATTTCTGGAATTATCTACTTAATATTTTTCAGACCAAAGTTGCCTATAGGCAACTAAAACTCGAAAGCAAAGCCATGGATAAGGGGGCACTACTGTGCTGTAGCCTCTTAGTTTCTTTAAAATGCATGTGGCTTTTGGGGGGCTGCTGGGAGAGGCAGAAACCAGAACCTAGCTTATGCTAAGCATATGCTCTAACACTCAGTTACACCTCCAGCCCCATCTGGCTGTTTAAAAATAATGTGGGAGTTTTCCTTTCTGTTCTCTGGAACATTTTAAGTAGGTTTGAAGGTTGGTAGATTTTCTTGTGAATTTATGTGGGCTTTGGGACTTTTTGAGGGTAGTTTCTTAATTTGTTTCCATTTTTTGTGTTTACTGGGTCCATTTTGGTAAAATACTTTCTTAGGAAATTATTAACTAGATGTTCAGATGTATTTGTCTAGACTTATAAAAATAGTACCTAAATTATTAAAATTTTTCTGTTTCAATAGCTACATCCTTATCTCTTCTTTTCTTGCATATTTATGTCTCTTACTTTTTGTTCTCAAGGTAGCTAGTGGCTTTGGCTGATTGATTTTTTCCCTAAGGAATAGTGATTGAATTTATACTTTTGAGATTTTTTTTCTGTTTTCTTCCCTTTTTCTTGTTTGGAAACTAATCGTTTTTTATCCTGACAGAACCACAGTTAACAATCAAGATGACATGGTTTAAAAACTTCTGAGCTGGGTTTCACACTCAAGCCTTCCTTCCATCATGTTGTGACTCGCATCATTTCCTTTCCGTAAGGCTTTACTTGATCATTTCTTATTTTTTTGGAGACTCCCCAGATGGTTTGTCAGCAACCATTAAAATAATGTGTCCGAGCCAGATGTGGTGGCGCACGCCTATAACCCCAGGACTCCAGGACCTGACGCAGGAGGATTATTGAGTAGCTGAGGCCAGGCTTGGGTACATAGTGAGACCGTGACTCAAAAAAGCAAAATAAATAAATAAATACATATAAATAAAAAATCAAATCATGTTTCTGATCTAGGAGCAGAGAAACAGGACATAAGCAATTTGTTTTGATTGATTTTTCTACTATACAGTAAATTTCATTCAGTAATAAGTGTTTTCTGAAACCTTTCTGTAAATGAAACAAACTTTCAGAAACACAGTACATATAAGGAAAGCTGCTACACAATCAATGCCAGTCATCCTACAGAATATTTTTATTGTTTTTATGGCGTAAAATGAAAGTAAGTCCCAGTCTTGTCCCAGTGTTGCATTTGCCTCTTGAGCCCCTACACCCTCTCTGTTGGTCAGACTTTCATCACTGTGACCACATACCTGAGAAAACAGCAGAAAGGGAAGGGCTTATTCCACTCACGGTTTCAGAGGTTGCAGTCCACTGTGGCAAGAAGAGGGTGGCAGAGCAGAGCAGCTCACATCATGGCAGCCAGGAAGCAGAGAAAGATAATACCCACACTAGCGGGTTTTTTCCTTTTTCTCCTTTTATTCTGTCTGGTCTCCCAGCCTATGAGATAGTGCCACCCACATTCAGAGTAGGTCTTCCCCGTATCTTATTTATTATTATTATTATTTTTTGGTGGTACTTGGGGGTCGAACCCAGGGCTTCACACATACTTTGCAAGTGCTTTACCACTGAGCTGTTCCTCCAGTCCATCTTTTATTTTTTATCTTGAGGCTGCCTCTGGCCTCGAACCTGAGAACCTCCTGCCTCTGCCTCCTGAGTTGCTGGCATTACAGGCATACGCCCCTGTACCTGCCAGATACCCACCTTTTTATTAATCTTCTCTGGAAATGCCCTACCAGGTACACCGGGCAGAGTGCTTCACTAATCTCCCAGGTGCTTTTCAATCCAATCAAGTTGACAGTGAACGTTAATCATCACACTTTCCTTGCCCATTGTATCCTGCAAATAGATATACTATCTCTAAGGGGATCAGTTTGTGGGAGGAGGGGTTAGGGGATATTGGGGGTTGATCCTAGAGCCCCACACATGATAGGCAGGTGTGCTACTACTGAGCTACATCCCTAGCCCACTTATTTATTTATTTATTTATTTATTTATTTATTTATTTGTTGTTGTTGTTGTTAGGTGCCGTCGAGTCGGTATCCGACTCATAGCGACCCTCATAGGGTTTTCAATGGCTGAGTGCTTCGGGATTGCCTTGGGAGTGGGTTGCCAGGCCCTTCTCCCATTTTTGCGGGGCTGGGAATTGAACTTGGGACCTCAGAGACTGCAGCGCAGCGCTCTACCCACTGAGCTAAATCCCAGCCCCATTTATTTATTTAGAGACAGGGTAATGCTAATATTTGCACAGGGCTTGAACTCACTCTGTAGCCCAGGCAGGCTTTGAACTTGGAATCCTCCTGCCTCAGCCCTGAGTAGCTAGGAGTACCGGGACTGTATTACTAGGCCTGGGTAATTTTGTTCCCCCATACCATGATTCAAGAAGTAACACTATTGCTGAAGAAGGTCTTCAAGATTGTGGATTCTAGTCAGAGTCCTATATATAAGCCTTCCCATAAAATAAAATAAAATAAAAACAGTTCTTTTTCATGTCATTTAGTTTTTATTTTTATTTTTTGACAGGCAGTCTCGCCATGTTGCCCAGGCTGGCCATCACCTCCTGGGCTCAGCAATCCTCTCATCTCAGCCTCCTAAGTAGCTGGGATCACAGGCATGCAGCACCAGTTTCATGTCATTTATTTAGACAAATTTTTGCACCCATTTCCCCCCTCTAGTGAACACACTCACCTTATTTTGAAAGATAAATGAGTGAAGTAAGGACAGATTTGGGAATGAGCCCAGGATCTGAGGCCCAGCACACATCTCTCCAGTTTCTCCCTGCCCTTTCTCCACCCATCTTAAACTCTAGGCCTGACAGTGTTTAGGCCACCCTCCAAATTTGGTTCAAGCCTTCCTTCCATCATGTTGTGACTCGCATCATTTCCTTTCCGTAAGGCTTTACTTGATCATGTCTTATTTTTTTGGAGACTCAGCAGAAGGGCTGGAGGAGCACCCTATCCTAAGCCTCCCTGCCTCTAGGAAATAATGCCGCAGCACAGCCAGCAGCAACATATGGTCACCATGATATTGAGAGCAAACGCAAAGGACACAGGGCTAACTTTGTCTCCCTTTGTGGAACTGACAATCTATCCAGGTGAGGCTTTGACAATTGTACAGATTTGAGCAATTCTTTATTGAAAATATCCATCTGCTTCTGAGTTACAGAAACAATCTTTTTTTTTTTTTTTTTTGTAATTTTAAATGTACAACTTAATAGGTTTCTATATAAACAATCTCAATGCAAATGTCCCAGAGGACATCTTTCCCATTGCTCCCAAGATTTCATCCCTTTCTGCCATGGGAACCATAAACGGCTTCACTTTCTTCTGTCTTCTCTGGTCCATGGCAGAATTCTAGACTCTCAGGTAGTTTTTGTACCTCAACCCCTCTCCTTGTCATAGTTATTTTCAATCCTATACCTGGTGGGAGGATCAGCTTCAAGCAAGCAAGGATTTAAGTCAGCCTCTCTCACGCTCTGCATTATCATGACATCCTAAGTCTTCTTACAGCGTGGGCCAGGAGGTCAGAGGAGAAACTGGAGAGACACAAATCTGAGGCCTTCCTCAGTGCTGCCAGCAGGTTTAATCATGGACACTGGGTACAGATGGGCATGGCTTGCTTCAGCCTTCAGTGCCAAGAGGGGCAGGGACAAGGAAACACAGGCAACTGGGGATGGAGACAGGCAAGTGTGTTCCAAAGGCTGGAGTGAAGGAGGGCGAAGAAGAGCTGCGGGTGGACAGACAAGGCAGGGACACCTTCCCAGCCACAGCCCAAACAGCTTTGCCAGAACCCAGGCCTTCTCTAGCTCCAAACACTCTTTTATGTTTCTTTGTTTTTTTCTGTTTTCCAACTCATTAATTTCTGTTCCTATCTGTATTAGTTACTTCTACTTCCTTTTGGCTTAATACATTTTCTTCTGACTAATGCTTCTGCAGTACCTCATAGAAAGAGATGAGCTGTGTTTTCATTATTGCTATTTTATGGAATTCGGAGATGTTGGTTTGCATTACCCTTCTGACTCAAAAGTTGGTTAATCAAGTTTTTGGAGATTTCTGGGTAGAAGAGCCTTTCTGCTTTTAATTGGGTCGTTAATCTTATACCTTTATAGAATGGGGTGTGTGTGTGTGTGTGTGTGTGTGTGTGTGTGTGTATTGGTTAGTTTCTGAGACAATGTCTCACAAGATAGCCCAGGCTGGCCTTGATCTTCCTGCCTTTGCCTCCCAAGTGCTGGATCTACACTACCATGCCAGGCTTATATACTGTTACTTCTTCCTCTCACTTCTCCCTTCTTTCCTTCCTTCCTTCCTCCCTCTCCTCCTCTTCCTCCTCCTCCTCCTCCTCCTCCTCCTCCTCTTCTTCTTCTTCTTCTTCTTCTTCTTCTTCTTCTTCTTCCTCCTCCTCCTCCTCCTCCTCCTCCTCTTCCTCTTTCTCCTCCTCCTCCTCCTCCTGTTTCTCCTCCTCTTTCCTTTTCTGTACTAGGGGGTTAAATCCAGGGCCTTATACACACTGGGCAAGTGCTCTACCACCAAGCTGCATCTCCAAACCCTCTTTTATGCTTTTATTTTGAGACAGAGTCTCACTAAATTGCATAGGCTGTCTCTGACCTCAAACTCCCAATCCTCCTGCCTCTACCTCCCGAGTAGCTTGGATCACAGGCATGTATCAGGGGACCCAAGTACTGTCGCTATTTTTTAAGTGATTGAGGTTCCCTTTGTGTCCTAATGTATTGTCAGTTTACACAAATATTCTTCTCCCTCACCTGGCAGCCTGTGCTCTGATCCCCAGGGCTCAGATCAACACCCAGTTTTGCTCCTCTCAGGCTAGGGCCCCCTCCTCCAGGGGACCGTTGCACCGATGCTGTCATTTCTGGCCACCTCTAGGACCTGACTGCTCTCCTCTTTCCTCCCACCACTCCTCTGATTCAGTTGGCTTTAGAGCTACCTCCGTGGGTCTCAGAGATTTATCTCTCCATTTCCATGTAAATTAAACCTTGCAGTATTCTCTCTCGGAGGGATGTTATAGGTGAGGGCTGGGGTGATTTAATTTGCTTTCATGGTTGATCTGTATGGTTTTTGAAGGATCATGAGGGGATTTAGGCAGCTGCCATTATTCTACAGGAATCAGGAAGCTTTGTGCCTTTTTATCATATCTTTGCTGCTTTTTCTTCATTCCTGTCTTCCATTGGTTTCATCAAATTTCCACTTTTGCCCTTCCCACAGACACTGAAGTCACTGTTCTATTTGTGTCCTCTTAGGAATAACCCTTAAAAGGGGAGCATGCACATTTGGCTCAGCAAAGTCTAAAGTTAATCAATGTCACCACATTCCCCCCAAACAAGATAAAGACCTCAGATCGCCTGACTCCTGTCATCTCCCTCGCACAGCTTTATTCTTCCAACAGACAATTCTGAACGCTTGCCACATATCAGGTCGATACAGTGAAGAACAAAAGCAAGAGAGGAAGGGGGAACCCGGTTCCAATGATTTACATTTTAGTGGGAGAGATGGAAAAGACGCAAAATTTAAAAATGTAGTATGAACAAAAAAAGAACAATGAAAAGAAAAATGTCATATGTTGCTTAGTGAAAAGTACTAAAGCACAAAATATAAAGCAGAGCAGAGCAGGGGAATAGGAAGTGTGTGTGAGAGAGAGATGAAAGGCCTCACTGGAAAGCTGAATTTGGAATTAAGAGCTGAAGAAAGGGAGAGAGGGAGTTATGTAGATATCTTGGGAAAGAACATTCTAGACAAAGAGAACCCAAGTGGAAGAGCCCTAACATGCTTTTTGGTATGCTTAAGGCACAGAGAAGCTGCCTGTGAGGCTGCAGCAAGGGGAATGAAGGGAAGCATGGGAGGACGTGAGGTCACCCAGCTAAGAAGGAAGCCATGGTAGAGCCATGTTCTCCATGATCAAAGTTTTTGCATACTAGGCAAAGCTACCACTGCTGAACTGAAACCCCAGCCCCAAGAATCTGGCTTTTTCTTCCAAGATGGGGAGCTGTCGAAGGGTGCTGAGTTACACTGTCTGCCACATGTTGTACCAGGATCACTCAGGTTGCTGTATTGGACTTCTGGGGCTAGGGGTGTGTGGCTCAGCGGTAGAGTGCTTGCCTAGCATGTATGAGGCCTAAGTTGAAACCCTAGCACTAAAAAAATAAAAAATAAATAATAAATAAAAAAAATTCAGTATGGTGGCACACATCTGTAATCCCAGCATTTGGGAGGTAGAGGCAGGAGGATTGCAAGTTTCAGGCCAGCCTGGGCTACATAGCAGGCTCTCGGCCAGCCTGGGCTATGTAGCAAGATTCTGTCTCAAAAAGCAAAAGAAAAAGAAAAAGAAAAAGAAAAAGAAAAAAGATTGCTGAGGGGAAAGCCAGTCAGGGCATTCCTGAAATCACCCCCCTGAGAAATGATGGTCACCTGCCCAAGATGGCACAGTGGGAGATACTGAAAAATGCTTGAATTCTGAGTGTTTTGAAAGTAGAGCTGACACAATTTGCTGATGGACCAGTGGAGTGTGAAGAAAAATGATAGCTCAACACCCAGTATTTTGACCTGAGCAACTGCAATGATAGAGTTGCCACTAGCCTCCTACTGACGAAAGTATAATCACAGGGCACAGCAGATAGAATTGTGAGAACTCCCCAGTGATCCTTGACCTTGAATAATGCCTTCGTTCCCCTTTGAGGGTGGATCTCACTCCAGTGACGGCGTTCTAAGGCAAAAGGAAGATTGCCCAGGTGGGTCTGCTCTAATCAAAGCCCTGTAGAAGCACAGGTTTTTCCAGCTGGTTGGGTAGAAGCGACATGGAGAGATTCTAAGCACAACAAAAATACTCCAACCAACGCTGCTTTCAAGAGCAAGGGGCCCCTGAGAAGGCATCCAAGCTGCCTCTAGGGACAGAGATCACCCACGGCTCCAGCCAGCAAGCAACCAGGCTCTCGGGTCTATAGCCATAGGAACTGGAGTCTGCCAATCCAAATGAGTTTAGAAGCCAACTTTCCTCCAGAAACTCTAGACAAGACCCCAGCCCAGCGGACACCTTGATGTCAGCCTTGAGGAACCCTAAGCAGAGAACCCACCCAACCCCACACTTTTGACCTACAAGACTCTGAAATCATAAGTGGATGTTTTAAACTATCAAGTTTGTTGCCATTTGTTACACTGCCATGGAAAATGAAGACATACGGCCACACCCAGCCCTTAGGGAGGCTGGGAAACTGTCTCAAGCTGGACATCTGCCTGTAGTATTAAGCCTGGGAATGAAGTTCTGTCATGAAAGAGAGAAAAGAATGAATACTGCAGGAATGATAAGACATTCTTCCACACACTGCTAACCCACACTGGCCAACCCAGCAGACACTAGCCACGTGTGGATATTGTTGTTAGGTGCTGATGAGTTGGTCCGACTCATAGCAACCCTGTCAAACAGAATGAAACACTCCTCAGACTGTGCCTTGCCTGGCACTGTATCAGTGCTTCTCTGCTATTCATAGGGCTTTCTTTCTTTCTTCTTCCTTTTTTTTTTTTTTTTTTGGTATGGTACTGGGGGTTGAACCCAGGGCCTTGCGCTTGCATGCTTTGCAGGTGCTGGACCACTGAGCTGCACTCCCAGCCCATTTTTGTTGTTGTTGTTTACTTTTTAAGACAGAGTCTCACTAAATTATGCAGACTGCCTGTGGTCTCGAACTATCGATCCTCCTGCCTCTGCCTCCCGAGTTGCTGGGATTACAGGCATGGGCCACCACCCCTGGCCTATTCATAGGGTTTTCAATGACTAATTGTTTCAGGATTATTTCAGAAGTGGGCTGCCAGGTCCTTCTCCTGTTTCTGTGGTGCTGGAGATTGAACCCAGGGCCTAAGAGAGTGCAGAACAGCACTCTACCAACTAAGCTAAACCTCAGCCCCATGTGAACACTTGAAATGTGGCCAGTCCAAATTGAGACATGTTGTCTGTATAAAATACCCACTAGGTTTTGAAGACTTGATATGAAAAAGTGAATGTAAAATATCTCATTAAGTATATTTAACCAGGCATGGTGTCTCTCACCTGTCATCCCAGCACTTGGGAGGCACAGGAAGGAAGATCAAAGCAAGTTCAAGGCCAGCCAGGTCTACATATTGAGTATCAGGCTAGCCAGGGCTACCTAGCAAGACCCTGTCTCCCCAAAAACCAATAAAAAGTATATTTTAGATTGATTATATTTTGAAATGATATTCTTGATATATTGGAATAAGTAAAATATATTCAACTAATTCCACTCATTTATTTTTACATTTCAAATATTGGTTACAAGCCCACCATGGTGGTACACATCCGTAATCCAACAACTCGGGAGGCAAAGGCAGGAAGATTGCAGGTTCCAGACCAGAGGCAGCCAGTGTAACTTAGCAAGAGCCTGACTCAAAATTTTTAAAAAAATAAAAATAAAAAATGGGCTGGGGGCTCATCCTAGTGGGAGAGTGCTTGGCCTTACCCCCCAAGTACCACCAAAAATAAATGAAAATATTAAAGTTACATATATGGCTCACAGTACTCCTTTAGTGGACAGTGCTGCTGTAAATTCCTTTGGGCATCTCACATTCCTTTGCCATGTACATTAATTAAAAATTTTTGAAACTTTTTTCATTCAGCACCGCAGATTTAAAAAGGTAGTGTTCCCATAAGAAATAATGGCAGAGAAGAGACCCCCCCAGTCACGTTCTACAAACCTTTTTTCCCAGACTTCATTAATACACTGTCCATGCATGAAAGTATACTGGAAGAAAGGCTAATGGAGAGATAGGAAGGTCTCCCGCAGAACCAAAGGATGGCGATGACATTAGAAGACGCTCATTGTGGAGTTGCACAACTTATGCTTTGAGGCTGGGCACACCCAGTTCCGCATAGAATCTACGTTCTAACAGCAAGGTGGAGGGCTTGTTATGTAGGTAGGGATCACAGCCTGTCATGGGAGGATGAGGAAAGGACCTGCAGTCCCTGCTCAGCCATGACATGTGTACAGTGCCCTCTGGTGGACTATGGTGGCACCTGAGTCAGGCCAATCAGAATCTGCTTACCAACACCTCCACCGCCCTCCTCCTCCAAGCCTCCCTGCCTCCGCTTCTGTCCACCAGACTGATCCTCTGAAACCTTCATGGAATTGCGTTACCCTGCTCAAAACTCAAAATAACTTCCCTTCCCTCTCAGACTTAAAGCCAAAGTCCTCACTGTGCTCCCTGGCTCTACTTGATATGCCCTCATCTCCTCACTGTAGCTCCCTTTCTGTCCTCACCTCTAGTCTCTGACCCCTTATTTTCTCCACTCCATCTGAACTGCTTGCTCTTCCTGTGTTGGTATAAGCCACTGAGCATGCTCCTGCCTCTGTGTCTGCTATCTCTTCCCCCAGGAATGCATGGATTACTCCTCACTTCCTTCACAGCCGTGCTCAAATATAACCACACCGCCTTATCATCCAAAATTAAATAACAGCCCTCCTCCCTGCACTCAATATCCTCTCCACCGGATTCATTGTTTGCCATGGCATTTGACAACGTCTAGCATACTGTGTACTTATCTACTTGTTACTACAGTTGTCCCTCAGTATCCACGGGGGATTGGCTTCCAGACCCCTCTCAGGATATCAAAAGCTGTGGGTGCTCAAGTGCCTTATAGAAAATGGAATAATCCTTGCATAGAACCTACACATATCCTCCTGCATACTTTAAATACTGTCTAGATTACAAAAAATACCTAACACAATGTAAATGCTATGTAAGTACCTGTTGTTGTTGTTGTTGTTGTTGTTGTTGTTGTTGTTGTTGTTAGGTACCGTCGAGTTGTGTCCGACTCATAGTGACCCTCATAGGGTTTTCAATGGCTGTTTCGGGATTGCCTTGGGAGTGGGTTGCCACGTCCTTCTCCCATTTTTGCGGTGCTGGGAATCGAATTCTGGACCTCAGAAACTGCAAAGCAGCACTCTACCAATTGAGCTAAATCCCAGCCCAAGTACCTGTTACACTGTATTATTTAGAAAATAATGACAATTTTCTAAATATTTTTGACCTGTGATTGGTTGAATCTGCAGACATGGACTGTGTGTATATGTGTGAGTGTGTGTGCAGTATACATATATTTGTTTACTTGTCTGTCCCTACTAGAATGTAAGTTTCAATATGCAAGGTGTAATTTAAAAAATGATGAATGCTGCCGGGCACGGTGGCGCATGCCTGTAATCCCAGCAGCTTGGGAGGTGGAGGCAGGAGCACTGCAAGTTCGAGACCAGAGGCAGTGTGCATAACTTAGCAAGACGCTGTTTCAAAAAAGTAAGAAAAATGGGCTGAGGGTGCAGCTCAGTGTTCCAGCACTTGAAAAGCATGCAAGCGCGAGGCCCTAGGCTTAACCCCCAGTACAACAACAACAACAAAAAATGAATGCTTAAATTTTAAAAGTTTATTACAATAAAAGACATATTGCAACTAATCTCCCTCAAAATACTGCCTCTGCCTTCAAACACACTTATCTCATCTTCTTGCTACTTTGTCTCCCCAACCCCCTTTTAAGTAGATTTTATTTTTTAGAACAATTTTATTTCATAACAACACAGATCAAAAAAATAGTTTTCAAATATCTCCTGTGTCCACATAGGCACAGCCTTTCCACTATGAAACCTAGCAACAGAAGGAGCCCTTTGTTAGACTGATAAGCCTACACTGATACATCCTTATTATTCCAAGTGCATAGTTTACGTTAGGGTTCGTACATGGTGTTGCTCATTTCATGGGTTTCTGCAAACATATAATGCCATGTCTCTATCATTATAGTGTCATACAGAATAGTTCCACCGCCCTAAACATCCTCTGTACTCCACCTATTCATTCCTTTCACCTGCTCCACACACACCAGTCCTGGCAACTACTGAACTTTTTACTTGTATCTATAATTTTGCCTCTTCCAGAAGTTCATATAATTGGGGTTATACAGTTTGTAGCATTTTCAGACCAGCTTCTTTCACTTAATAATATGCATTTAAGCTTCCTCAATGTCTTTTGATAGCCTGATAACTCATTTTTTTGTTAGTGCTAAATAATGTTATATTGGTTGGATGTACCACCATTTTTTATTCATTCAGCTACTAAGTATTTGTTGAGTTTTTACACTGACTATGCCACAAAGTTACATGCTATGCTATTTGGAGCTATCAGAATACAAGACATTGTTTATGAAACATGACATTGTTCTGATGTTTAAGGGGTTTATCTCCCATGAGGGCTTTTGTTAGGTTGTTGTTGTTAGGTGCGGTCGAGTCGAGTCCCACCCTCATAGGGTTTTCAATGGCTGACTGTTTTGGGATTGCCGTGGGAGTGGGTTGCCACATCCTTCTCCCATTTTGCAGTGCTGGGGATTGAACTCGGGACCTCCGAGATTGCAGAGCAGCACTCTACCAACAGAGCTAAATCCCAGCCCACTTTGTTAGGTGGTAGACTAGAATAAAGGGGTTACAAGGAAGGGGTGGTTCTAACTATTTACGTTTCATGCTTCCAGGAGGGAAAATGTATATAGGGGGCTGGGCAGGGTGGAGAGGACACCAACATTATTATAGGGTGAATTGTGTCCCCTCAAATACACATGCTGAAATTCTACCTCTGTTACCTCAGAATGCCTTTGAAGAGGTGATTAAAGTCAAGTGAGATCACATAGATGAACTCTAACCCAAACTGACTGATGTCCTTATACCAAGAGGAAATTTGTGGGGCTTTCTTCATTGTTGTATTTTAATTTGGTTTTTAATTAGCATACAACATAATGGGCTTTATAATGGTATTTTCATATAATTTTCAAAAAATAATTTTGCTCTTATTCACCATCTTCTTTAATCTCCTTTGTTTTTCTCTCCCCCTTACCCCCTTGTTGTTGTTAGGTGTGGTTGAGTCGGACTTATAGGGACCCTATGTACAGCAGAAGGAAACACTCCCCAATTCTGTGCCAGGCACACGATCTTATTTGTGCTTAAGCCCATTGTTGCAGACACTGTGTCAATTCATCTAATGGAGGGGTTTCCTTTTTTTCACTGACCTGCCACTCTCTCAAACATGATATCTTTCTCCAGGGATTGGTCTCTCCTGACTACATGTCCAAAATAAGCGAGATGCAGTCTAACTATCCTTGCTTCCAAGGAGCACTCTGGTTGCACTTCTTCTAGGACAGATCTATTGGTTCTTTTGGAAGTCCATGGTATGTTCAATATTCGTCTCTGGCACCATAATTCAAAAGCATCAATTCTTCTCCTGTCTCCTTTGTTCAATGTCCAGCTTTCACAACCATATGATGCGACTGAGAATACCAAGGCATGAGTCAGGCGCACCTTTATCTGCAATGTGACATCTTTACTTTTCAATACTCTAAAGAGATCTTTTGCCACAGCTTTTCCCAAAGTAATGCGTCTTTTGATTTCTTGACTGCTGCCTCCATGGGTATTGATTGTAGAACCAAGTAAAGCAAAATCGTGGACCTCAGTCTTTCTCCATTCATTGTGAAGTTGCATACTGACCCAGTTGTGAGGATTTTTGTTTTGTTGATGTTGAGCTGCAATCCATACTGAAGGCATAGCCTTTCCTCCTTACCCTTCCAAAAAGTCCCCGTTTTATTTTCTTTCCTTTCTTTTTCTTTCTTATTCTTTTTTTTTTTTTTCTTTTCAGTGCCGGAGTGTTAAAGCCAGGGCTTTGCTCATACTTTGCAAGTGCTCTACCACTGAACTACATCCTCAGCTTGCTTTTTTTTTTTTTTTCAATCATACAGGTTGCCTCTGTCCTCGAACTTGTGATCCTCCTGCCTCAGCCTCCTGAGTCACTGGGATTACAGGCTGTGCCACCACACCTAGCCACGTTTTACTGTTAAGTCCCATACATATGTTTTGTTTCATTTTGTTTTCCAACCTAGCTTCCGCATTTGAGAGAGAAAATGCACTGTCTTTCTGAGACTGACTCACTAATATGATGATCTCCAGTTTTCTTGCCACTCTCTGAAGCAGTTCTAGAAGCCTGCTTTCATAAGTGTCTTTAGTTTCATTCTCTATCATGACAACACTCTGTGTCACAGATCACTTCTGGTACGACAATTTCTGCCAAACAAAATATTACATTATTCTTGGATATCAAGACCTAACCTCACAAAAGGTCACCTGTCCATAAATTTACACAAAATTAATGACATTCTAAGTACAATCCCAACAAATTTCTTTTTAATTGGATTAAGTTATCTTAAACTTCATTTGGAAGGACTAAAGGACTTATAAGTGCCTAAGTGTTGGAAGAGGCACATTAAACACCAGATATCAAAAGATGCAATAGGACTACCATAATCACATCGATACAATATTGGTCTAAGAATAGGCAAATAAACCAATAGGACAAAATAGACAGTAATAGTTATCTTTTGTAAGAAAATAATATACGACAGGGGCTGGGATTTAGCTCAGTTGGTTGAGTGCCACTCTGCAGTCCCTGAGGTCCCAAGTTTGATTCCTAGCACCACAAAAACGGGAGAAGGATGTGGCAATCCACTCCCAAGGCAGTCCCAAATCAGTCAGCCGTTGAAAACCCCATGAGGGTTGCTACTAGTTGGACACAACTCAACAGCACCTGACAACAACAGTGTATGACGAGGCACTATGGCACACCCTGAAATCTCAGCAGGAAGATAGCAGGTTCAAGCCCAGAGGCAGCCTGTGCAACCTAGCAAGACCTAGTTGCAAAATAAAAAATTTTAAAAAGGGGCTTAGGGTGCAGCTCAATGGTAGAGCATTTGCCTGTATGTGTGAGGCTGTGGGTTCAATCTCCAAGTATTGAGGGAAAAAAAAAAGAATATAACATATGAACAATGAAATTTTAATACTGTAAGAAAAGGGTGATTTTATAAAAGATGGTATGACCTATCAGGAAAATAATGGTGGGGAGAGAGGGGTTGGTGTTGGTCAAGAGTGGGGTGTTGAATCCCAAACGCAAAGAAGTTTCCACAGAGAGTGGGGAGTAGCAGTGGCAGCCACCCAGCTGAGAATGTCAGAGGCCAAGGAGGGGAAAAGTTTTGTGGAGGAACAGAATAAGAGATTGATCAAATAAGTAAATATGTTAAGACTAATGGGAGCCAGGTTTCTCTTCACTAAAAATGAAAAGACAAATATAATATTGGAGAAACTAGGATGAATCCTGTGGTGTTGAATTGGAAGGGGAAGTTTTAGGTGTGAATTCACAGTTTTCATTTGATGTAACTAGACAAAATATATGTTTAAGTATATGTATTATAAAACATGTATCTCCTCTCTGTTTTCTGAGAGGGACTGGGAACAGTAGCCTCCTACAATAAGAAGCCCACTCAGCACCCATATGTTAGATTCTAATTGCCAAGCCTTTCAGTAATGCAAAAATTGAAATTGTGCACCACCAGAAGGGATGCCATGAGAAAAATAGAATCACTTTGAGTATTCTGTCAAAGGTGCATAATTTGATTCTAGACATGAGTTTACATCAGACAAACCCAGATCAAGGGACAATCTACAAAATAACTGGCCTGGTATCTTCCAAAGTGTTCATGAAGGTCAAGGAGAGACTGAGGAACTATTCCAGACTAAAAAGGGATGAAAATCTCACATACTGTGTGATCCTGGGTTAGATTCTTTTGCAGAGACATTCTTGGCACACTTGGTGAAACTTGAATGGGGTCTGTGGCTTAGATTGAAGTAAAGTGTCATTGTCTACGTCCTGGTTTTGATAATGGTATTATATTTATGCAAGAGAATGTTGCTATTTGTAAGAAACACACACATCAAAGTATTTTCATGGGTGATAAAGCATATTGGTGGCAACAGTTTTTTTTGTGTGTGTGTGTGGTACTAGGGGGTTGAACTCAGAGCCTCACACATGCCAGGTAAGTGCTCTACCACAGAGCTGCACCCCCAATCCTTCTTTTATTTTTATTTTAAGACAGAGTCTCACTAAGTTGTGCAGTCTACCTCTGGTCTTGAACTCTAAATCCTTCTCCCTCAGCTTCCCAGGCTGTTGCTGGGATTATAGACATGTGCCAAGGTGCCCAGCGCAATATACTCTTAAGTGGCTCAGGGCAAAAAAAGTTTTTGGCACTAGTCTTGCAAGCTTCTGTAAGTGTGAAATCATTTCACTATAAAAAGAAAGGGGGGAGAATTTTATTTTAATCACCAATGCAGCAGAGCAGAGTGGCACATACCTATAAACCCAGCAACTCAGGAGGCAGAGGCAGGAGAATCTTGGGTTCCAGGCCAGAGGCAGCCTGCATAACTTAGTGATATCTTGACTCAAAATTAGTAGTAGTAGTAGCAGTAATGATAATAATAATAATAATAATAATAATAATAATAATGTGGGCTGGAGGTGCAGCCCAGTCATAGAGCACTTTCAAAGTATGTGCAAGGCCCCAAATTTAGCCCCCAAGTGCTGCAAAAAAAGAAAAAGAAAAAAATATATAATGTCACCAATTCAATGGGAGGAAAATGAAATACAAAATTGCACATATACAGTCAGAGCTCACAGTTCTATCTACTATATACACACCTCAGTACAAAACAATTGTCAAGTCCAAGAAGGAACAATTTTGATGTACTTCTACAAAGAAAGGAGCACTGGACAGGGAAAGCCAATGGATGATGACCCATACCAGGAATCTATAACATTCCAAGCACTTGCGGCAGAAGCATCCATTAGTAAAGGGCTGAGGACTGCTGAGGACACACAGATGCTCTTGGGCATTGCTCCTGTTATATGATTCAGTGCATGTTCTCTGTATCTTTGAGGATGGCACCCCTATCTTTGCACCCCTATCTTTGTCCCTGCTTCGGTTGGGAATTCAGCAGACTTCCCCAACACTCTATCAAGCAAGCATCTTCTGGCTGGCATAACGTAGGATGTGACCTGTAAATACCATGGTTTTGGGTCCCTGATCTGGTACAGTTATTTAGGATCCCTTGCCAGGGGACTGAACACCTAACCAGCCCTTGGGTAGCCGTGTTGGTGAGACCCTGTGAGAGGGAAAGGCAAACCCGTCCATGGAATATATGCCCATTCCTCAGAGGGTGAACTTCTGGCCCTCTAAAGGGGTGCAGGGTAGTTAAGTTGAACTCCTCAAGGAATATACTATATTCAGTTCTGAATTGATCTTTATTGGGAGGGGCTGGATATTTGGCTGACGCAGTAGCTGGTTCAGCCTTAGAAAGTGGGAGTCCAGGCCATTTGATCCTATTGGTGGCCATTTAATTCACGTGCCCTTAGTGCCAGGGTTGGGTGGCTGATAACAGACACTGAGGTCAAGTGGTTTAGTCATCTTTGTCTTCTTGGTCATTTAAAGCCTTCTTGGTGGACGCTGTCTGGTGGTGGCTAACATATGATACAAAGATCTTCACGCTTCAGGTCATTCCCGTATATCCATCCATATCTCTACACAAGATATCATTTGTCTCCAGTCTTCCAGTATTTTCCTTCCAGGCCCCAGGCCAATCAGCCAGGACATTTGCCACTGTCTGAGTTAATATAAATAATCATCCCTCTCTGTCTCTGGGGAATTTGTTCAGGACCACCATGCTCCCCTCTCTGGACACTAAGACATGCAAATACTCAAGTCCCTTCTTTAAAAGGGCATAGTATTCACATACAACCTGTACAAATATACACCTGTGTCTTAAATCTGTTGTTGTTGTTGTTGTTAAGTGCTGCCAAATCAGGTCTGACTCATAGAGACCCCATGTACAACAGACAAAACACTCCCCAACCCTGTAATAATGCCTGGCACTATTGTCAGTGCTTCTCTGTTATTCATAAGGTTTGCAGTGGTGGATTGTTTTGGGAATGGGTTGCCAGGTCACTCTCCCTAGCCTGCAGCACCTGGTATTCCCCGGAAGTCTCCCATCCAAGGACTAAACTGGTCGACCATGCTTACCTTCTGAGATCAGGCAGGATCAGATGCCAGGGTGCTATGGCTGCAGACTTAAATCTCTAGATTATGGCATAGAATAGAAGATATAATCCTCAGAGAAAATGTTAAGTGTATATTGTTGTCCATTCCATGTAAATGCAAACGTTGTTCTGTCTCTCTTTTCTGATCAGAATAGAAAAGAACACATTTGCCAAATCAATGGTCATATAGCATGTACTTGAGGACAAAGTAATCTACTGTACCAAAGATAACACACCTCACATACTGGTTGCAGCTGGGACTATGTATGCCTGGTTGAATTTATGGCAGTCTTCACCTATCCTGCAGGATTTCTCTGAAGGTCAAGAATGGTGAATTAAACGGAGAGAGAGAGATGATAGAAACCACCATCCTGCATCCTGTATACCCTTAAAGATGGAACTAACTTCTGTTATTCCTATTCCTAGCACTTTCCTATGTTGACCCCCAGGAGTAAACTAATCCCAATTACACACTCAGGGACTGGGAAATGACCACTGAGTGTGTGCAAGGACCCAATGGACACACTATAAGCCAGGCCAAAGACAAAATTCCACTTACTATCTGGCCCCAGGTTGCTTCCTCAACTCTAATGAGGAGGGATTATGATGCTTCAGATCATTACTATCATGTCAGCACAGACTCTACATCCAACAGACCTTGATATTGTTGTTGTTGTTAGGTGCCGTCGAGTCGGTATCTGACTCATAGCGACCCTCATAGGGTTTTGAATGGCTGACTGTTTCGGGATTGCCTTGGGAGTGGATTGCCAGGCCCTTCTCCCATTTTTGCGGTGCTGGGAATTGAACTTGGGACCTCAGAGACTGCAGCGCAGAGCTCTACCAACTGAGCTAAATCCCAGCCCAGACCTTGATATATCTGGGCATATTCCTTTCCCTTTGTTGTTGTTGTTAGGTGCCATCAAGTCATGTCTGACTCCTAGCAACCCTCATAGGGTTTTCAATGGCTGATTGTTTTGGGATTGCCTTGGGACTGGATTGCCAGGTCCTTCTCCTGTTTTTGCAGTGCTGAGAATTGAACTTGGGACCTCAGAGACTGCAGAGCAGCACTCCAATAACTGAGCTAAATCCCAGCCCCATCCCTTTCCCTAGTGCACAGTTATCCAAGTAAATGGCCATAGCTCTCTTTGAGAAAGAACTTGAGGAATCATTATCACATATTCCTTTTCTTTTGGGGGCAAGGTTAAGATAGGGTCTTTCTATGTGGCTCATGCTGACCTGGAACTCATAATCCTGCCTCAACCTCCATAGTGCTGGAATTACAGGTATGTGTCAGGATGCCTGGCTTACATATTCTTGCTATGGTGTTGACAGTCTTCCTCCTAGGGTCTCAGTAAGCTTTTTAGCCATAGGATTTCAAGTCTGAAAACTGGCTTAAGTCCAGACACTAGGAAAGGGATTATGACTTTTATTGCCTTCAACCTTACAGTCATTTCTCCTTATTTCTTCTGCTAGTACAAGCTAAATACTACCCTTGATAGTTGCCCTCCTATTTTTCCCATAGGGACACTTTGCTCTATTAATCATCTTTATAGCTCTCTGTGGGCCAGTTCTCGTGGCTGCCACTCTAACCTTACCAGCAATTATGGCCATTGTCATCATCTAGCCTCTGGAAATTAAGCATTGCCACCTAGACTTTACTGTTTCAGGGTTCTGTTATCCTCATCACTGTCGGGAAGTCAATTTCTGTAAAAAGACAGGAAAAAAACCAAAAGACCAAGTTACATGAAAAAGAGACTCTGAACATCAAGCAGCTAAAGTAAAAAGGAAAATATGATGAAGTTAAAGAACTAAACAGAAGATTTCTAAGGGCAGCACAAGAACACAAAAATCAAATATTATAATGACATGTGCAAATAGCTGGAGATAGAAAACAAAAAGGGAAGAAGAACATGCTTTTCTCAAGCTTAAGGAATTGAAGAAAAATTCAAGTGAGTAGCAATAGTGAATGATGCAGGAAACATCAAAAGAAGATGCAAGGAACACACAGAATCCTCATACCAAAAAGAATTGGTGGATGACCAACAATTTCAAGAGGTTGCATATGATCAGGAACCAATGGTACTGAAGGATGAAAGGAAGCCGCCTTGAAGGAATTGGTGAAACACAAGGCTCTAGTGCTTGATGGAATACCAATAGAGATGTTTCAACAGATGCAGCACTGGAGGTGCCAACTTGTTTATGCCAAGAGATTTGGAAAACAGCTACCTGGCCAACTGACTGGAAGAGTTCCATATTTGTGCCTATTCTCAAGAAGGGGGATCCAACTGAATATGGACACTATCAAGTGATATCATTAATATCACACACAAGCAAAATTTTGCTAAAGATCATTCAAAAATGACTGTAGCAGTGTATTGACAGGGAAGTGCTGGAAAATCAAGACAGATTCCAGAGAGGGCATGGAACCAGGGACATCACTGCTTTCAGATGGATATTAGCTGAAAGCAGAGAAGACCAGAAATATGTCCACCTATATTTTTTGACCATGCAAAGGCATTTGACTGTGTGGATCACAATAAATTATGGATAACATTGTGAAGAATGGGAACACCAGAACATTTAGTTGTAATCATGGGGAATCTGTACATGGACCAGTAAGCAGTCATTCAAGGAAACACTGCCTGGTTTAAAGTCAAGAAAGGTGTGCATCAGAAGTGTATCTTTCCACCATACCTCTTCAATCTCTATGCTGAGCAAATAATCCAAGAAGCCAAATTTTATGAAGAAGAATGTGGCAACAGGATTGGAGGAAGACTCATTAACAACCTGCATTATGCAGATGACACAACTCAGCTTGCTGAAAGTGTGGAAGATTTGAAACATTTACTGATGAAGATCAAAGAACACAGCCTTCAGTATGGATTGCCCCTCCATAAAAACAAACAAAACTCCTTACAACTGGGTCGGTACACAACTTCATGAGAAATGGAGAAAAGATTGAGGTTGTCCAAGATTTTGCTTTACTTGATTCTACAATCAACACCCACGGAAGCAGCAGTCAAGAAATCAAAAAGACACATTGCACTGGGAAAGGCTATTGCAAAAGACCTCTTTAAAATGTTGAAAAGTAAAGATGTCACATTGAAGATGAAGGTGCGCCTGACTTATGCCATGGTATTTTCAGTCGCATTGTATGGTTGCGAAAGCTGGACATTGAATAAAGGAGACAGAAGAATTGATGCTTTTGGATTATGGTGCTGGAGATGAATATTGAATATACCATGGACTGCCAAAAGAACCGACAGATCTGTCCTAGAAGAAGTACAACCAGAATGCTTCTTGGAAGCAAAAACGGCTAGACTGTGTTTTACATATTTTGGACATGTTTTCAGGAGGGACTAATACCTGGAGGAGGACATTATGTTTGGAAGAGTGGCAGGTCAAAAAAAAAAAAAAAAAAAAAGACACTCAACTAGATGTATTGACACACAGAGTCTGGAACAATGGGCTTAAACTTAAAAAAGATCATGTGCCCAGCACAGAGTTGTGGAGCATTTTGTTCTGTTGTACATAGGATTGCTATGAGTTGGACCCAACTCAACGGCCTGTAGCAATAATAACATCATCAGTCCTAGTCTACAGAGGAGAGGCACCACTGACTTTCTAGAGATACTGTTTACCTACTTTTTATGGTAATTTTTAACTATGGTCAAGTACACTTTACATAAAATTTACCATCTGAACCAATTTCTTTTTTTTTTCTTTTTTTTTTTGCGGTACTGGGGGTTGAACCCAGGGCCTCGCGCCTGCATGCTCTGCAAGCGCTGGACCACTGAGCTGCACCTCAGCCCTTTTTTTTTTTTTTTTTTTACTTTTTGAGACAGGGTCTCGCTAAATTACGCAGACTGCCTCTGGTCTCAAACTTGAGATCCTCCCGCCGCCTCCAGAGCCATTGGGATTACAGGCGTGCGCCACCACGCCCGGCCTCTGAACCAATTTCAAGTGTGCAGTTAAATAGTGTCGAGTACACTTACCTTTTCTGCAGAGAATCTCCAGAACTCTTTGCATCTTGCAAAATTGAAACACCATCCTCATTAAACAACTCCCACATCTCCTAGCCCTGCCCGTGGCAACCACCATTACACTACTTTCTGTCTCTTATTTAACTACTCTAGGTACTTCTTATAAGGGGAATCGAAACAGTGTTTGTCTTTGGAAACTGGCTTCTTCTAGTCTGCGTAATATCTTCAAGGTTCATCCATGTTGTAGCACACGTCAGGATTTCCTTCCTTTTCATGCTTGAATATGTTCCATTGTATATATGAACCACCTTTTGTTTACCCATTCAGCCTGGATGAACACATGGGTTGCTTCCACCATTTGGCTAGTGTGAGTAACACCGTGAACATAGGTGTGCTCATTCACCTACTTTTGAACTTTGCACAAATGAAATAAATTATACCACATATATTTGTCTGTATCTGGTTTCTTTCCCTCATGTGTGTGAGATTCGTCAAGTCTCACTGCAGGTTGTTGTTGTTGTTGTTAGGTGCCGTCGAGTTGGTATCCGTCTCATAGCGACCCTCATAGGGTTTTCAATGGTTGACTGTTTCGGGATTGCCTTGGGAGTGGATTGCCAGGCCCTTCTCCCATTTTTGTGGTGCTGGGAATTGAACTAAGGACCTCAGAGACTGCAGTGCAGCGCTCTACCCACTGAGCTAAATCCCAGCCCTCATTGCAGGTAGCCATAGTTTATTCTTTCTCATTACTATATGGTACAGTGATGCCTCTGTGCGTGAAATGCGCTATGCTTGACCATTTCAATTCTCAACATATACATATATATATATATTTTTTTTCCATTACTAGGGGTTGAACCCAGGGCCTCGCACTTGCATGCTTTGCAAGTGTTAGAGCACTGATCTGCACGCCCAGCCCCCCCCTTTTTTTTTAACTTTTTGAGACAGGGTCTCGCTAAGTTACTCAGACTTCCTCTGGTCTCGAACTTGCGATCCTCCTGCCTCCGCCTCCCAAGCCGCTGGGATTACAGGCGTGCACCACCATGCCCAGCCTTAACCAATTTTTTGAGAGAAGTCTTGTCTGGTGCTCAATCAATCACTTGCTCAGCACTTGAACACAGTGATAAACCCTGTATGAGATGCCACACTTATCTGCGGCACTTCCAGGTGAAACAAAGGAGAAAGCATCACTTTGCACATAAATTTCAAACAGTAAAGACCTTCCTGGGGCTGTGTTCATGAAATTATGGGGGCTTTTCCATGTTCTTTTGTTACACACACACACACACACACACACACACACACACACACACACCCCACATGGTCATCATGGCACCCAAGAAATTTTCCAGCACTACAAGTGAAGGAAAGAAGAAAACAGCAAGAATGATAATTGAATTTGGAAAGAACTTGTTGCTAAGTATGTGAGTGGCCTATGTGTGTCTGAGTTAGCACTCAGCATGGCATGGCTAAGTCAAGGATATCAACAATACTAGAATATAAAGAGGCCATTAAAGCAGCTGCCACAGTGAAAAGAGTAAAACTGGTAACAAAGCAAAGGCAAGAAATAATGGAAGAGATGGAGAAGCTATTATTGGTGTGGATAAATGGAAAACAGGTAGCTAGTGATAAGGAGGCCACTCTCAGCCAGACAACATTGCAACCGGGTACAGGTATTGCTAAAGACACCCCTGGAATGATTTCTGAAGCAGAAACTTTCAAGGCCAGCCATGGCTGGTTTGAGATGTTTAAAAAGAGAAGTGGAATTCACAATATGGTTAGGCATGCTGCTGCTGCAAGTGTCAACAACAACAACAAAACTACAGAAAAGTTTCAAAATTTAAAGCTTGCACAGATGTTGAAGGGTCTGTTACACAAGTTTTCAAATGCAATGAGGTGGGCCTGTTTGGGGGAAAAAAAAATACCTAAACAGGACTCTCATGACACAAGAGGAAAAAAAGTTTGCTGGGGCACAAGCCAATGAAGTATAGATTGACACTTTCGTTGTTGTGGAGGAACATGAGTGAAGACATTAAACTGGAGTCATTGCTTGTCTACCACAGCAACAACCCTTTTTAAGAGCAACGTCATGAAACACAAACTTAATGTAATGTGGAGGGTAAATGATAAAGCACGCATAACACACAAGTTTTTTGTGAATGAGTACATAAAGTCTTTGGCCTAGCAGTAAATAATATCTTCCAGAGAAATAGTTGCCACTGAGGGCCTTTCTTGTCATGGACAATGCTCCTGTATGCCCCCCAGGGCTAGTGGAAACACTGAGGTAGGAATGTAATTTCATTTCTGGGAAGATTTTGCCACCAAATACAAATCCCTTTATCCAGCTCATGAACCAGCAGGTGATACTAAATTTTCAGAAACTCTTCACAAAAGCTTTTTCAGAAGTGCTTTCAAGTCACCCCTGCTACTCAGCTGACACTCTGAGAGTTTTGGAAGGAGCAGATGCTCTAGCACATAATTCTTATAGGCAAGGGCATAGGGTGACGTCTCCAATCAGACAATGAACTCTGCTTGAAGAAATTGTGGCCAGATGCTGGAGCAGAGAGGGACTTTGAAGGATTTGAGGATAAGGCTGAGCCTGTGGTCAGGAGATTGCATCCCTGGGCAGGTCCATAGGCCTGAAGGTGGAAGGTAATGATGTTGAGGAGTTGGTGGAGAAGCACAGAGAAGAGGTTGCAACAGGACTGACTGCTGGACCTGGAGAAGGGACAGTGGAGTCTGCAGCATGAGAATCTGCAGCTGAGGGGGAGGAAGAAGAGGGACAAAGGAAGGAACTTCCTACTTCAGTGTTAAAAGAAATGTGTGCCACATGGTCACAAATGCAAAGCCTTTTCAAAAAGCATCACCGTGACAGAGCTGGAACAGAAGATATTCTGAATGTACTGAGTGACCCTCTTGTATCCCACTTCAGAATTATACTCAAGAAAAGACAAAAACACATTTCCAGTGAGAGGTTTTCAATGAAACAGTCATGCACACCTCTGGTTTAAGAACCTCAAGCAAAAATGCAGGAAAAAGAGAAGATCCCAGAGGACCAATTGCCTTCAGTCATTATGGAAGGGGAGCCCCCTTCCAAACAATAACCTCATTCTCTCCCTCCACATTACTATTCACTTAAACCATCTGTCCTTAAAAAAGGCAAGGTGATGTTTTGTTTATAATTTATAAATACTGTAATGGGAGAAGGCCTTGGCAATCCACTCCCGAAACAATCTACCACTGAAAACCCTGTGAATAGAGAAGCACTGACATAGTGCCAGGCATGGCACAGTGTTGGAGAGTGTTTCGTTCTGTTATACATAGGGTCACTATGTGTCAGACCGGATTCCCCGGTACCTAGCAACAGCAACAACAAATACTATAATGATTAAGTTATATTTTTCAATGAAGTATATTTGAAACAAACCTATATTTTTACATGTGCTAAAGTATAAAATACTATGAATAATACAAGGTAGTTAGCTATTGGTGGGTGCTGGAACTAATTAAATACATTTCCATTATTGTTTATGGGAGGAAAGTGCTTGCACTTGAACTGACTGGTACTCAACCAGGCTTCCAGAACAGATTGTGGTTGAGTCCTGAGGTACCACTGCATTGCATTGTATGATGATACCCTAATTTGTTTACCCATTCTACCATTGATGGACGTTAAAGTTGTTTCTGGGTTTTATTTACCCTGAATAGTGCTGCTGTGAACACTCTTCCTAATATCTTTTAGTTAACATATATGGCCAGATGCCCTGGTGCACACCTATAATCCAGGAGGCTGAGGCAGGAAGATCACATGCTCGAGGCCAGAGGCAGCCTGTGCAACATAGTGAGACCCTGGCTCAAAATGAAAAATTAAAATGAGGCTGGGGGTGTGGCTCAGAGGTAGAGCACTTGGCTAGCATGCATGAGGCCCTGGGTTCAAACTCCTCCCCAAATACTGCAAACAAATAAGCAAACATACAAGCAAAAAAACATGTATGCATTTCTTAGAGCATACACTTAGGAGTTAAACTGCTGAGTTATTGTTTAGTTTCACTGTTGTTGTTGGGTGCTGTCAAGTTGGTGCCTGACTCATAGCAACCCTATGTACAACAGGTGAAACACTATTGTCAGTGCTTCTCTGCTATTCATAGGGTTTTCAATGGCTGATTGTTTTTGGTGAGTGGGTTGCCAGGTCCTTCTCCCAAGCCTACAGCACCTGGTGTTCCCAGGCGGTCTCCCATCCAAGTACTAACCAGGCCCAAACCTGCTTAGCTTCCGAGATCTGATGGGATCAGATGCCACAGTGGTATGGCTGCAGGCATTTAGTTTCACTAGAGCCTGCCAAATTGTAGCTATACTAATCTACTCTCTCAGGAGCACTGAACAAGCTTTCCAATTATCTCATACCCTCAGCAACACTTGATATCATCTGCTATTTTAATTTTAGTCATTCTTACTGGTGTAAAGTGATATCTCATTGTGGTTTCACTTTGTGTTTCTCTGATGACTAAATGAGGTTGAAAATGTTTTCATGTTTATTGGTCAGTTGGGTATCTGCTTTTGTGAAGGGCTCGTTCATGCCTTTGATCTTGATTTCGTTGTTTGCTTTTTTCTTACTGATTTGCAGTGTGGTGGTATGTGTAGGTATTTTTCAAAGGGGGACTGTCCCCTGCAGATAGCATAGCTTTGCTTCAGAACCACAAGGACCTTTCTGGGGCTTGCCACAAATTACACACAGCATCTGCACAAAAGTATGTATGTGATTTCTTGATAAGGGTGTGCTGTTGATACAGGCATTGCAAATATATTCACCTTTCCGTGGCTTGCTTGTCTTTTTGCTCTGTTGATGAACAGCAGGTTTTTTTTTTCGTTTGTTTTTGTTTTTTTCGTTCTGGGGGTTGAACCCAGGGCCTCGCGCCTGCATGCTCTGCAAGTGCTGGACCATTGAGCTGCACTCTCAGCCCATTTTTTTTTTTTTTTTTACTTTTTTGAGACAGGGTCTCACTAAGTTACACAGACTGCCTCTGGTCTTGAACTTGCGATCCTCCCGCTTCTGCCTCCCAAGCCGCTGGGATTACAGGTATGCGCCACTGTGCCTGGCTCAGCAGTTCTTTTGGTGAACAGTAGTTCTTTGTTTTAATAAACTAAAATTATCAAGCTCTTTCCTTCTGGCTAGTGTTTTTTGTGTTCTGCTTGCTGCCTATTTTAAAAATATACATAAGAACAAACATGTACCTGCTGAAACAAAAAGAGCCTTCTGTGAGCCACCTAAGCTTTCTTGTGCAACACCAGTCATATTCACTGGCCTACTGGATGAAGGCAGACAGCCCACCATGGAGCACATGATCAGGCCCCTGCCGAGTTCCACAGTCCCATCTCACTGCTAGCTTCTTTGCATGTCATCTTTCAGCCATACAGAGCAGCTGTCACGTAGCTCCATATTCTAACTACCCTATGTTTTGAAAACAGCAGTATGTCGGTCCCCATGACAAACACTCCTTCTCTTTCTTCCCACCAGAGCCCTGATTTTCTTCCCTCCTCCACATAAACAAGTACTTACGGGAAGATGCCCCACCCCCAGGCTATAAGAGCAGCATCCTGACCACCTAATCCAATCATGGCTCCATGTTCCCTCTGCCATGGACATGGGACTCAAGATGTCTGTTCTGGCTGACAAGATGTAAGAGGTTCCTAGGGAAGTCATCCTTCCTCCTGCTAAAGAGAAAGGAAATTTGTAAATCTCATATACTGAGGACAGCAGAGCAGAGTCTTGTCTAAAAGCACCTGGGCTTTTGATGATACGGAGTGCCAGCAGGCATACAAAGCCTGAAAAATAACCTGCTAGTGTACATTTCCTTACAAGAAGAGCTATTTGAATCAGGGGTTCTGTCTTTGAAGCTGAGTGCACCTCACTGCTGGAATCTTAACAACTCTGGGTGAAGGGTGGAATGTAAACATATTTAGTAGGCTGTGACAAGCAGGGCCAGCTTCATGGGTGTGTGATCTGTGCCACTATACAAGGCCTATGCTTAATAAGGCCTCACACTTGGTTTAATGTTCTGCTGTCAGATATGAAAATTTTAATAATCTAGAAACAGGGGCCTGCATTTTCCCTTTGCACAGGCCTCCTGATTATGTAGCTGGTCCTTGGTGATATGACACTGCTTTTCTCCTTGTTTTACTTTTCCTACCCTCTCCGTCTTTGAACCTTCACAGCTTCCTCCTAAAGACTAATCCAGATGCCTCCTCTGCAAAACCATCAGCTTAACTATAAAATAAGGAGACTGAACCATTCATCAGCTGCTGTCCCTGAGTACCTTCCAGTACTGTGAAGAATTCAACTTTCCCCCGCTCCCAGTTCATTTTGGTAAACAATGATTTGTTGGTATCCCAAAATTGACCTCTGTAAAGCAAAATCCCAGCCCCCTGCCATGGTGCTATTGTTTGAGTACATTCCACCTAAATTCAGTGTCCGAACCTGAATTCTTCAATGTGGTGGTGTTGGGAGGTGAAGTCTAGTGGAGGTGTTTGGGTCATGGGGTAGAGCACCCATGAATGGATTAACTTCCACAAGTGTGTGCTTGCCCTTCTGACTTCTGCCATGTTATGAGGCAACAGACCCTCACCAGATAGGGCTGCTGAATCTTGGACTTCCCAGCCTCCAGAACTGTGAACCAAAATAAACTCTTTTCTTTATAAATTACCCAGTGGCAGATATTTGCTTATAACAACAGAAAATGGACTGAGACACCTGGCTGTCAATATCTTCTTCAAGAGATTATTCTTGTCACTTTCCAACTACAACCTCCATTACTGACCCATGGGAATCATCCACATTGGCCAAAATGATGATGATGGTAGTGAAGAGTTGAGTATGGTGGCACACACCTGTAATCCCAGCACTTGGAAAGCTGAGGCAAGAGGATTATAAGATCGAGGCAAGTCTGGCCTACCTAGTGAGAACTTGTCTCAAAAGAAAGGAAAAGAAAAAGAAAAGAAAGTAAAAGGAAAGGAAAGGAAATAAAGGGAATGAAAGAAGGAAAGAAAGAAAGAAGAAAGAAAAGGAAAAATAATGATAGTGAAAACAACACATTTGTACAGTGGTTTACAGACTACATTCAAACATATTACAACATTTAGTCCTCACACTAATTCTACAAGGTATCATGTAAAACATAATTTCTCTGAACCCGAATTAAAACAGAATTGCTGATCATCACGATTATCTAGTGAAAAATCCACAACAAGTATAGTTAATTCCTTGTTTATCAAATCTTTTTGAGCCAGGTGTATAGTGCACACCTGAACCTCAGTAACTCAGAAGGTTGAGGCAGGAGGACTACAAGTCAAGACCAGAGGTACCCTGTGCGACTTAGTCTCAAAATAAATTTTAAAAAATTTATTAATTTAAAAGGGGGTAGGGGTGCAGCTCAGTGGTCCAGCACTTATTTAGCATGCAGGAGGCCCTGAATTCAACCCCTCAGTACTGAAAACAAACAAACAAAAACTTTATTTTGAAATAATTTCAGACTTATAAAATCCTTTGAAATAAAGTCACAAGACCTCCCTTTATTTAAACCCACAAAATGTTAACATTTTACCACATCTACTTTATCATTCTTTCTCTCCTTCTCTCTCTCCTCCTTTCTCTCTCCAAACCATTTGAGAACAAATTACAGACATGATATATTTTTACCTCTAAATACTTGAATGAGTTTGTTTCCTAAAATAAGAATGTTGTATTCTCTTATGTAACAATAGCACAATTATAAACGCCCCCAAATAACTGATACACTATCTAACCTACACACATTATTCAGTTATCATTAATTGTCTCAACAATGTCCTTTTCTTTTTTGTTCTTGTTGCTGTTGCTGTTGTGCTGGGGATCAGACCCAGGGCTTCGTGCATGCTAAGCAAACCTTGTACCTCTGAGCCACACTCCAGCCCCCCAACCGTCTTTGCTTGTTTGTTTTCGACAGAGGGTCTTGCTATGTAGCCCAGGCTGGCCTGGAACCAGTAATCCTCCTCCCTCAGCCTCCTGTGTGTTGGAATTACAAGTGTGTGCCACAAAACCTGGCTCAATAATGTTCTTTATAGAGAAAAGGGGAAAAAAATCTTTTTTTCTGTTTCAAGATCCAGTCCAGGATCACCTATTTACATTTAGTTGACAAATCTCTCAACTTCTTGAATCTAGAATAATTCCTCAGTCTTGCTTTACCCTCCACAACCTTGTCACTTCTCAAGTACAGGCCAGATATTTTACAGAAATCCTTCCATTTAAGTTTATCTGTTTATTTCCCTCATGATTGGATTCAAGCTATGTAATTTTGGCAGGAATATCATAAAAATGATGCTGTGCTCTTTTCAGTTCACTGAATCAGCAGGTACATGATATCTTTTGTCCCATTGCTAGTGATGTTAACTTTGATTAACCTAGGTTAAGGTGTTATCTGTTAGATTTTTCTTGAGGAAGTTATTCTTTGTCCATTTGTAATTAATAAGTATCTTGTGGCAAGATCCATAGAAACTATATCCTATTCTTTTTTTTTTTTTTTTTTTTTTTTTTTTTTTTTTTTTTTTTTTTTTTTTTTTTTTTTTTTTTTTTTTTTGAGGTACTGGGAGTTGAACCCAGGGCCTTGGGCTTGCATGCTCTGCAAGTGCTGGACCACTGAGCTGCACCCCCAGCCCATTTTTTTACTTTTTGAGACAGGGTCTCACTAAGTTACACAGACTACCTTTGGTCTCGAACTTGCAATCCTCCTGCCTCCACCTCCCAAGCCGCTAGAATTACAGGCATGTGCCACCATGCCCTGCTAAAACTATATCTTGTTCTTCATAAAAATTTCACTCACTAGTTTTAGTATCCTTTGATGCTATAATTACAAATTCTTTAATTGAAAAATCATACATGAATCAATGGTAAAGAAACTCTAAATAATATAGTGAATATCACAGTGAGAAGTAAATCTTCTGATACCATATCTTCAGACTGTCTCTTCTTATTACTGTGTTTATGTTTGTATGTGTGTGTCCTTGTGGTAGATATGTATAATGCCACATGATCTTGAACCCTGTTTCATTTGCTTTTTTTCCCCAGGCCTGAGGGATAACAATGTCTCCTACTCAGCTTCGCAGTGAGACTGTTATATGAGACTAGCTGTGGTCCAAGGGCTATGAAAAGAAGTGATTCATGCACTCTTGGGCCAAAGTGTTTAGTGCCAGTGCCTGATTCTCCAGCTCTCTCTTCCCTTGCTGCAGCAATTTTGGAGGCCACACATTTACACCATAGCACCACAAGATGGAAATAGCCTGGATTCCTGAGTCACCACATGGAGAACAGCCACCTTGAAGAGTTGCCCATCTTGAAGAGACACGTGCATTCACAAGAGATAGACATCTTTGCTGTAGTTAGGAACTCAAATTTCAAGTTTAATATGCTAATACAACATCATTTAGCCTATCCTAATACGAGCTTTCTGGAAATATGCTTCACCTACTCAGAAATATGTACTAATGCATAGTTTTATTTTATATAAATAGGCACACAGTGAAATAGTCTATAATTCCATTTGGGGGGGATTGTTTTTGTTGTTTGTTTTTGTGTTGCTGGGAGTTGAACCCAGGGCCTCGTGCACACTAGGCAAGCACTGTACCACTGAGCTACACCCCCAGCCTCTCCATTTTGTTATCTAACAAATTGTCTTTCAGATTTTTCTACATCGGAATATATAGTTTTTTTTTAAGATTTACAAACTATATGAATGTACTTCAACATATTTAGGAGGTACAGTTCCTTAAAGTTTTTGAATAGATATTACATACATATGGTCTACAACTAAAACATCTCAAAAGAGTTGATGTGAAAAATTCGCTTTCACAAACCAGGTGTGGTGGCACACACCTGTAATCCCAGAGGCTCGGGAAGCAGAGGCAGGAGGATGGCAAGTTCAAAGGCAGTCTGCATAATTTAGCGAGGCCTTGTCTCAAAAAGTAAAAAAAAAAAAAAAGAAAAAAGAAAAAAAGGGCTGAGGGTGCAGCTCAGTGGTCCAGCACTTGCAAAGCATGCAGGCACGAGGGCCTGGGTTCAACCCTCAGTACCACAAAAAAAAAAAAAAAAATTGCCTCACTACAGCCCTGAGCCAACAAATTCTCTACCAAAGGTAACTAGTATTTCCTGTTCCATATGTATACATTCAGAGATATGTTATACATCAGATGCTCAAATGAACCTCTCTTCACCTCAAGTTTGGCTGAGACCCCAAAACAAAAGGCCACATTTCAAATTTAAGTGCAAGTCCACCAACACAGGATTTGCAAAAGGAAGTTATAGGAAACCAGCTTTCACGCTTAACTCACCACCCACCTCCACCTACAAAAGATGCTACAGGAAGTGGAGAAAACATGGAAGATTGAAACTTTTTAGAGAAAGCTGTTGGTGTGCTGAGTCATCGCCTCTGTCCCTCACCTCATCCTTAGGGGCGTAGGCCAACCACCTCATAAGGAATTTTACTGGGATCACCTAGTAAAGCTTGGTATGTTTTCCTTGCGATTTGAAAGACACAGTGGTCAGATGTCTGGGTTTGCCTGGGACGTGTAAAAGGTGGAGGGCTGACGCAGGCATCCTGGGGGGTGGAAATGAGCTTGTGCTTCAGGATGTAGCAGCACTCACGATAATGGCTCAAGTTGACATATTTTCTCTAATCCAAATACAAATAGCCAAGCGTTCTGGAGAAGAACTGTCTTGATAAATAAACAGCCATAAGGCAGTGCATTCATTTATGCAAAAGAAACTGCAGAGATCCCTCACTGGTAGGAGGAGGGAGCGTCGAAGAACTCCAAATGTAGCCCACCCCACTCTCAACAAAGAGTAAGCCTCACACATCTGCCAGCCCCAGAGCACAGGTGCTACTCATGGCAGTGCTACTCAGGGATGACTTTACCGTCCCCTCTATTACTGCCTCCATGTGCTCCAACCTAAAGAGGACTTTCAGTTATATAACTCACTCAGTGCTAAAGGACATTCGACCAAAAGTACAGGGAGCTGAAATCCAGTCTGAGTTCCATCCTCCCAACCATCGGCCCTTGCATGCAGTTGCGTCTCTTTGGGAGAAGAGCTGCCTTTTTCTAATTCCCTCAGAGGTGTAGCTCTCTCACCATGAGATCACACACACTCGTCCGGGGACTTTTTTTCTGATCTACACAGAGTCACCAGATGCACTAGCTGTCACCCAGCCTGAAGGCTCACAAACAATGGCTAGCAGGACAAGGAAAGGAGGGGAGCCACTCAATGAAGAAGGAATGAAGTCAGCCATATTCTTTTTCCATTCTAGTGACTCACCTCCCCAAGGCCCAAGCTGGGAGAGAGGGCAAAGGCTCGTTTTAAATGAATTTTATAGTAACCATTAGTAGAGAGAGGTAGACATTTTTATTACTTAACTGGTACTTTTTGGGAGACTAACCTGACAGAACTTTTAATACCTATGAGTGACCATAAAAGTTGAGGGACTTGACTAAGGTTTCATCTAGGGAGACAGGGAAGGTCTAGCCCCAGAGAATAAATTAAAGAGACAATGGAGAGCCAGGCGTTGTGGTGCACACCTGCAACCCCAGCACTTCAGAGGCAGAGGCAGGAGGACCCTGAGTTCAAGGCCAGCCTGGGCTACATAGCAAATTCAAGGCCAGACTGAGTTACATAGTGAGACCCTATCTCATAAAAACGAGGGTTGGGGAGGTAAATTAGTGGTATAGTGCTCACCTAGCACGTGCAAGACCCTGGCTTCAATCTCCAGCACTGCAAAAAAAATAAAATAAACAAAAGCAAAACCATAACACAACACATTATTCAGTATTTGTGATGGTGCTGCTACAGACAAAACTATTAACCCTGTGAGGGTCGCCATGAGTCAGACCTGACTGGACAGCACCTAACAACAACACAACAACAGAACATAAAATTATGTATATTACTTAGTACTTGATAACAATAATATATGCCCATAATATTTATTTCTGTATTTACCATTACCTTATACTTTTATGCTATATTTATTCTTAAAAGTTTTCTGTAAAATGGCATGCCATCTTACGATGGCAGAAGCCTTAAACATCTCATGTTTATTAGGTCTCTTGATTGCATCAGGAAGCCATGTGGATGGTAAGAAAATGTCAGGAAAATAATCCCATTCACAATAGCCTAAAAAAAAATCTAGGAATAAATATAACAAAGGAAGTGAAAGATCTCTCTAATGAAAACTATAAAATACTGACAAAAGAAATTGAAAAAGACACCAGAAGATAGAAAACTTCTTAGGTTCATGGATTGGCAGAATTAATATTGAAAAAAAGGCCATATCCCCCCAAAAGATCTACAGTTTCAATGGAATCCTTATCAAAATATCAAAGACATTCTTCACAAAAATAGAAAAAAAAGAGCTCCTAAAATTCATAAAGAAAACCCTGAATAACCCAAGCAATCTTGAGCAAAAAGAACAAGGCTGGAGATATCACAGTTCCTGATCTCAAATTATACTACAGAGGGGCTGGGGATGTAGCTCAGTGGTTGAGCACTTGCCTAGCATGTATGGGGCCCCAGACCCATACACACACACAATTCCCTAAACTATACTACATAACCATAGTCACAAGAACAGACTGGTACTGGCACAAAAATAGACAGGTAGACAAAGGGAATGGAATAGAGAACCCAAAAATAAATCCATGCAGTAACAACCATCTGAGTCTCAACAAAGATGTCAAAAACATACATTGGAGAAAGGATAGTCTCTTCAACAAATGGCTCTAAGAAAACTGGATATCCACATGTAGAAGAATGAAACTACATCCCTACCTCTCATCCTGTATAAAAAATTAACTCAAAATGGATTAAATACTTAATGTGACTGATGGTGGTACAGGCCTATAATCCTAACTAAGGAGGTAGAGGCAGAAAGACTGTAGTTCAAGGCCAGAGGCAGGTTGTATAATTTAGGAAGCCCCTGTGTCATAACAAAAATAAAACAAAAAAGGGGCTGGGAGTGAGGTTAGTGGTAGAGTGCTTGCAAAGTATGCCTGAGGCCTGTGTTCAGCCCCCTGTTGTTGTTAGGTGCCATTTAGTTAGGTCCAACTCGTATGTACAACAGAATCTATGTACAACAGAATGAAACACTCCTCAACTCCGTGCCATGCCTGGCACTATGTCAGTGTTTCTTTGCTATTCATAGGGCTTTCAATGGCAGATTGTTTAGGGATTGAATTGGGAGTGGGCTGCCAGGTCCTTCTCCCATTTTTGTGGTGCTGGGGATTGAACACAGAGCCTCAGAGAGTGCAGAGCAGCACTCTACCAACTGAGTTAAACCCCAGCCATTCAGCCCCCTAGTACCATGGGGAAAAATAAATAAAATAAAACCCCTTAATGTAAGACCTGAAACTTTGAAAACCAGAGTAAAATATGGGGGAAATATTTCAAGATAAAAGCACAGGCAAAAAAATTTTGAATAGGACTTCAATGGCTGGAGAAATCAGAGCAATATTTGATAAATGGGATTGAATTAAATTAAAAAGTTTCTGCACAGCAAAGGAAGTAATTGCCAAAGTAAAGAGACAGACTATAGAATGGGAGAAAACATTTGCCAGCTATTCATCTGGCAAATATATACCCAGAATACATAAATAATTCGAAAAAATGAAACACCAGAAGAACAAATACTCCAATCAATAAATGGGCAAATTAACTAAACAGACAGTTCTCAAAAGAAGTACAAATGGCAAAAAAAAATGCATGAAAAATGTTCAACAGCGTTAGCCACCAGAGAAATGCAAATCAAAACTACATTGAGATTCCATCTCACTCCAATCAGAATGGCTACCATCAAGAAAACAAAAAAACAGCAAACGCTGGCAAGGATGAGGGAGGAAAAAGGAACCTTTATACACTGCTGGTGGGAATGTAAATTTGTGCAGCTACTATGGAAATCAGTATGGAGGTTCCCCAAAAAACTGAAAATAGAGCTACCATATGATCCAGCTTTACCACTCCTAGGTATATAGCTGAAGAAGTCAAAGTCAGCCTATAAAAGAGATACCTACATAGCTATGCCTATCATGGCACAGTTCATAATAACCAAGATATATGGACTCAGTCTAGATGTCAGTCCACAAATGAAGGAATAAAGAAAATGTGTGTGTATATATATATATGTATATACATACATATATGTATGCATGTATACATACATATATAGATATATATGTGTGTGTGTATATATTCACACACATATATATGTATCTATATATGTGTGTGTGTTTATACACACACACACAATGGAGTATTATGCAGCCATAAAGAACAAAATTATGTCATTTACAGGAAAATAGATGGAACTGAAGATCATCATGTTAAGCAAAATAAGTCAGGCTCAGGTAGACAAATATCATGCATTCTTTCATATTCAAAATCTAGATTAAAAAAGAGACTTGAAAGTAGAAGGAAGATGTATTAGCCACTTTTCTCATTGCTGTGACAAAAAACGGCTGATGGAAACAAGATGGGGGGCTGATGGCCCCCAAGTTTCAGAGGGTTCAGTGCATGGTCACTTGGCCCCATGCACATAGGCAGAACATCACAATGACAGGATTGTGTGGTGGAGGAAAGCTATTCACTTCATGGCTGACTAGGAAGCTGAGAGCAAGGCAGGAAACAACAATGATTAATATCCCCAAGGACCCACTTTCAGTGACCTACTTCCTCCACGTAGGCCCCATAGTCTAAAGTTTCCAAAGTGTCCCCAAATAGTGGCATCATCTGAGAGCAGGCATTCAAAACATGAACCTGCAGGGGACATTTCACAGTCAGTCCACAACAGGGAACTATTAGTGAAGAGGAAGAGGACAGCAGGAGTGAGGAATAGAGACAACAGGGACAGGGGTGAAAATGACTAATATACATGTCACAATGAAACCCATTATTGTGTACAATTAATATTGTTGTTGTAGTTAGGTGCCATTGAGTCAGTGTCCAACTCATAGCGACCCCACCTACAACAGGCGAAACACTATTGTCAGTGTTTCTCTGCTATTTATAGGGTTTTCAATGGCAGATTTGTTTTTTGGGAGTGGGTTGCTGGGTCCTTCTCCCAAGCCTACAGCACTTGATGTTTCTGGGTGGTCTCCCATCCAAGTACTAACCAGGCCCAACCCTGTTTACCTTTGGAGATCTGATGGGATCAGATGCCACAGTAGTACAGCTGAAGGCACAATTAATATACACTAATAAAACATGCCTGCAGCCTGGCATCATATCCCACCTGATATCAGAAGTTAAGTAGGGTCAGCCAGGTTAGTCCTTGGTTGCTATACTGCCTTGGAATATCAGGTGCTGCAAGCTAGGGAGAAGGACCTGGAAACCCCTCCCAAAACAATCAGCCATTGAGAACCCTATGAACAACAGAGGAGCACTGACATAGAGCTGGGCATGGCACAGTGTTGGGGAGTGTTTTGTCTGTTGTATATAGGATCACTATGAGTCAGACCTGATTTGAAGGTACCTAACAACAACAACAACAACAACAACAACAACAACAACAACAACAACGAAAGAAAGAAAGAAAGAAAGAAAGAAAGAAGCAGAAGAAGCAGGAGGAGAAAGAGGAAGAAAAGGAAAAGGAGGAGGAGGTAGAAGCTTCCTTCATGTGGAGCTGGCCATAGTGGCATGTGAAACATAGTCAGACCCTGTATCAAAAAAAGAAAAGAAAAAAAAGCCACATAGAGTGATTGGTCTACACCATCTAGTACACCACCTAGGTTTGTGTCATCACACTCTGTGACATTTGAACAATGACAAAATAGCACATTTCTCAAAGCTATCCCTGTTACTGTGATGCATGACTTTACTTAAGTATGGGAACTCAAGTGTGTCTAATAGTTTAGCTAATTTAAGCCTTAATATTCATTTTGTTCTTTCTATTTCTCTACATGATTGGGGGAGGGGATAAGAACCGTGAAACCTTGCTGGCCACAGTGGCAGTGGTGCACACCTGTCATCCCAGTGACTCAGGAGGTAGAAGCAGGAGGATTGCGAGTTCAAGGCCAGAGGCAGCCAGCGTAATTTAGCAAGAACTCATCACAAGATTAAAAAAGAAAAGAAAGAGGGGCTGGGGGTGCAGCTCAGTGTCTAGCACCTGCAAAGTATATACAAGGTCCTGGGTTCAGCCCCACAGTACTGCCAAAAACAAAACCCAAACTGAAAAACCTGTGGAACTTCTACCTGACAGGCAGTACTTTACATAGCTCAAGGCCAGAGGCAGCTTGTGTGATTTAGCAAAACTGTGCCAAAATTAAAAATTAAAAAATGGTCTGAGGCTGCAGCCCAGTGGTAGAGCACTTGGAAAGTTTGTGTGAGGCACTGGGTTCAACTCCCAAGAATAATTGCCCCAGTAAAAGATGTCCCCTAGTACTAGGCAACGCAGTGGGAGTAGTCTCTCTGTGAAATATGAAATCCATCAGCTCCTTAGCCACTGGGAGCATTGTGACTTTTGGATAGACGTCACTTCAACTTCTCCAAAAAAGAAACATTCATGTTCTTTCTTTCGGGGGAGAGCTTGGGATTTGTGTTAGCTTGTGAATCGCTGTGGCAAAATACCTAACAGAAACAGGCTTATAGAGCAAAGATTTATTGGGACTCAGCAATTAGAGGATTTCAGTCCCCAGAGGCAGAAAGGTATGGCAGCAGGTTAGGCATGGCGGTGGGGCAGGCATCGGGGAAGGTGGCAGAGAACTTAATGTCATCGCGGATCAGGAGCAAGGAGATCTACTGGAACTTGGGGTCCTATATAAACCTCTAAAGACCTGCCTCCACTGACCTACTTCCACAAAGCGAGGTCCACCTCCCAAAGTTCCATAGCCTTTCAGGACAGCCATCCACTGGGGACCAAACTTCCAAACACATGATCTTTGGGGCACAATTGAGATTTAAACTCTAACAGGCTTGAACCCAGGGCCTTGCACATGGTAGGCAAGCATTCTGTCATTGAGATCTACATTCTCAGTCCCAGAAACACTATTACCAATATATACTCACAACCTGTGCAGGGAGGTCAGTGCATAAAATTCTTTTGAAGATCTTCCAAAGGTCTCTTAGAATATGGTTCCAATCTGTTTCACCTTTACAAGGTTTCCAGTGTTCTGTTTTTCACAGTGAGATATGCATTGGCTTCATCTTCTGCTAAGAAAAGTTTCCCACCAGAGTTTAATATCACAGCCAGTTATATTCACACTATGGTAAATTATTCCATGGAGAACCTTTGTAAATCTCCATTTAACATTTTCCACTAATGCCAGATATGGTGGAACACACCCATAATCCCAGCACTTGGGAGGCTGAGGCAGGAGGATTGACGTGAGTTTGAGGCCAGCCTGGTCTATTTAACGAATTCCAGATCGGTCTGGGCTACACAGTGAGATCTCATTTCTAAGTGAATAAGTAAATAAATAATAAAGTTTTCTACTGCTACCTGGAGGTTGTTCTTGTGGATCTTATAAGATTTATGCATATATGATGGAATTAAATCTCTCCATGGGCTCATGATTCTGTTGTTAAAAGAAGCCACTGTTTAAAAGATTTTGGGCAGAGCAACTTGTAAGCACCCAGACACCCAGCTTCTTGTTGTTGTTATTGGTGGTGGTGGTGGTGATGGTAGTTTTTTTGAGACAAGTTCTCACTATGTAGTCCGGGCTGGGCTTGCACTCACGATCCTCCTGTCTTTACCTCCTGAATGCTGGGATTGCAGGCATGTGCCACCATGCTCGGCTCCCTCTCATTTTGTTTTGCTTTGTTTTGTTTTGTTTCTTTAGTGTAGGCCTCTACTTAGTGACAGTGATTTCTAAGACATCAAGAAATTTATTTATGTTGTATCCATTTTTAATAGTGATATTTAAGGAGGGCAAAAAAGAAAAATAAAAATGTTTTCCTCTTTTTTCCATGGTGTTCCAAAGTCATGGCCCCTGAGTCAGAATATCAGTGTGTATTGTTTATTCTCTGCCATATTTAACAAGAGACTTAGAGAGTAGCTTGGGCAAGAATGTCCTAGTTTGTAAGTGAAGTGAACCTGAATAGAAGGAATGCAGACACGGGGTCTTGCAGGGATGGAGAAGCTGCTCAACTCCAACAGCAGATAAAAAAGACTGACAAGGTTTGGAGAAGCAAAGGTCCACGAAGATGTCAACTAATGAGACGACTTCAGCACTACGGCAAAGAGCAGTGTAAAGAGCTGTTGAAAGAGCAGCTACACCTGTTGTTTGGCTTGGCCTCCAAGTAGCTGGTATGAGTTGAGAGAAGCATAAAGTATGGGAATATCAAAAGACAGAGATAAAGGAAAGTTGGTATTTGTATCTTGGAAAACATCTTTAGGCACTATTTCTGGCACAAGAAACTGTTCTGAAGCAAATAGGTCTAAAAAGTTTCTGAGGGAACTGTATTTAAAAAACAAACAAACAAACAAACAAAAACCATCCTGATTTAAATAAGTAACGGTATACAACAACACTTGGATATCCAAACTTGCACCATCAATTTGCCAGCTGTCAAAGCTACGCACTCCCCAAGAAGGGCACGCCCCCCACTTCACAGAGAGCCATGGAGGATAGTAACCAGGAAGAACCTCCCAGGGGCAGAATTAGGATCTAAGAAGAATGACAAGAGAATTTTCCCTAAAGACCAAAATCTGGTCTAGTCTAGGCATTTCCTCCGCTGCCAGGAAAGAGTATCTCATGATACGCATCTAGCAGCATTCCATAATTGCTTTGGGCACCATGGGCTGTGCTGTGTGTTTCTCTTTCTCTCTTTTCCTCATAGGTGTTCCTATTTTCGTTTTCCTGTCCCTGCTCCATCACTGCCTATTAGGTGGGTGGGGTTACTGGGGTAGTGACGAAGCAGTAACAACTTAGCTCTTAGTTCATAAGTTACCAAATCTTGAGAAAATTCATCCAGACATATCAGCAATGACTATATTCCAGATTTTGATGAGTTCCTTAACTGGAAGGGATTTCTTTGTCATCTCCCTTGGGGGAAGGATGAACATGATATTTGGAAGACAGACAGTCTGACTGTAGCAGAGGTTTCTTGCTGTCTACCAAAGCTATCGTTCCCTTTAGGCACACAACCGTACTGGCTCCCATACTCCTTCGCAGTTTGGGGGTGGCCATGGGACAAAGTTTTCTCTAAGGCAACGTGAGTGATATGTGATACTTTCTGACCCATGGGATGCACTCCACAGGATGAGAGGAACCTGGGGCTCTCAATGAAAACAATGGAGGAGCTGGGCCTGGTGGCTCATGCCTGTAATCCCAGCAATTTGGGAGGTGGAGGCAGGAGGATCACAAGTTCAAGGCCAGAGGCAGCTTGTGTGATTTAGCAAGACTGTTCCAAAATTAAAAATTAAAAAGTGGTCTGAGGCTGCAGCTGCGTGGTAGAGCACTTGGAAAGTTTGTGTGAGACACTGGGTTCAACTCCAAAGAGAGGAAGGAAGGAAGGAAGGAAGGAAGGAAGGAAGGAAGGAAGGAAACAAACAGAGAGAAGAGAAAGAAAGAAAACAAAGGAGTAGAGCCAATTTACTGACCAGAATAGCTGCCCAGGAAAGTTACATGAACAAGAATTTCAGTATCTTTCTGAGTCATGTTCTGGATCTATTTGGTGCAATTTAGCCTACCTTAACTGATATATAACCTGTAAGTCATGCTTGTTCAACATGATTATACATCTTTTCAGAAATAATTATCTTTTCAGAAATAATGTGTATGTGTGTGTATCTTTTCAGAAATAATTATTAAAGGAGGGGGTGGGGGGAGGATCATGAGTTCGTGGCCAGAGGCAGCCTATGTCACTTCACAAGACCCTGTCTCAAAATAAAAATAAGAAAGGGGTGGGGGCACAACTCAAGTGGTACAGCACTTGTCTAACATGCAGGAGGCCCTGAGTTCAACACTCCAGTTGTACTCCCCAAAATTATTAATGGCAACCCTCAATTCTAAACACCCTGTTGTTAATCTGTGGCTTTTTAATTAGTTTATTTGTTGATTGATTTATTTAGGTGCTGGGGATTATACTCAGGGCCTTACACATGGTAAACACATATTCAACCACTGAAAACACCCCTATCCTCTATTTTTGCTTTCTGAAAAGCTTAGTACCACATGTTATTTAACCAGTTCCCTACAGATGGACATTTAGTTCATTACTAACATTTTGCTCTCATCCTCTGTTCAAGTTCTTTTAATTGGTACTGTACAAATGCAAAGGGCTCAGTTGGTAGAGTGCTCCTCTATACTTTCTGAGGCCATGGGTTCAATCCCAAGCACGGCAAAAAATGGAAGAAGTACATAACAACCCGCTCCCAAAGCAATCCCCAAACAACCAGGCATTGAAAACCTTATAAATAGCAGAGAAGCACTGACATAGTGCCAAGTATGGCCCAGTGTCAGGGAGTGTTTCGTTCTATTGTACACAGGGTTGTTATGAGTCAGACCCGACTTGACAGCATCTAACAGTAACAACAACATGCAAATGCAAGGGACAGGTCAGCTTCATCTCCAGCATTGTCAGTTCTATTCATCAATTTAGGACTTCCCTTAGTTTTTAGCCAAATTACAAAGCTAATATGCACCTCTATTATTCTTTGTGGTCCACTATTGTAAACTGTATATTGAAAAATAAACTCAAAGTTAGGCACAGTGGCACACACCTGTAATCCCTGTGACTTGGAAGGCAGAGGCAGAAGGATTACAAATTCAAGGCCAGAAGCAACCTGGGTAACTTAGTGAGACTTTGTCTCAAAAGTAAAAATAGAAAATGGGCTGGGGGTGAAGCCAAAGTTAGAGCACTTGCAAGGTATGTGTGAGGGCTTCGATTCAACCTTCAAGTACCACCAAAAATAAAAAAGAAAGAAAGAAAGAAAAAAGAAAAGAAAGAAAGAAAAGAAAAGATAAATAATAAACTCAAGTATTACAAGTCAAATAGGAAAACTATAGCATAGTGGCTTCACAGCTAGAATTACAATGAAACCTCCCTGGGTTCAAACCCCAGCTCTATCACCGGGGCATGCCATTGAACTTTAAGCAAGTTACTGAACTCCTATAAGTAGTTTTCTCGGTTGTAAAGTGGGGATTATTGTGAAGATTAAATTATAATAATATGCTCAGCACAGGATAAGTTTCAGTTAATGAGTACTGTACTGTAGATTTTCCCTTATATTAATTTTCTGAATTATCAAAGAAGGCAAAGATTAACCTTTAAAGGTAGGACATGTATCATAACCGTCCTCACTGTGAAGATGGAAAATTGTTTTTGAAAAGATTAAATCATCATTTAATTTTTTTCCTTTTCAAAATGATTTTATTTTACATACTTCTCTTGGCTTTGCTGGCTTCTTTTTAAGTTATAACACTGACATTTTCCCACATCAGTGAAAGTATACTGATTTCATTTTGTCTGGTTGGTTGGTTGTTTTGATTTTTTTTTTTTTTTGTCTTTTGGCTGTAACTACTCTTTTGGTAGCCACTTATTTTTAATAAGGAGAGATTCTTTTCCTTATTCATTGGTGAATATTCATTTGAATTTTTAAGGCAAAGTCCTAGTGTTAGATGGCATCAGTGCAGATCCTATAAAGTAGAATCAGGAGATTCAGTCACTGCAAATGCCATAATTAATATTTAAGCAAACAAAACAGAAGCTTCGCTGTTTCTGAGAGGAGAAGAGCTGTAGAAACAGACACAACTGTAAATGCCATTCACCTAACACTGGGATTCCAGAAGGGAAACCACAGGGGCTGAGCTGCCCATATTAGGAAAGGACGGCTCCCTGCTGGCCACGGTGTTAAGCCAGGCCATCTTCCCTCTTTGTGTGTGGTGAGGGGAATGAAAAAGAGTGAGTCTGGAGGATTTTAGGTCAGTTATTTTATAGCCACTCTAATCTGTCCCAACAGAATCCAGTACAGCTATAAGCACTATGAAATCAAACTTTCGGTGAATATGATAAAAGTATGGAAAAATGAAACAAATTTTTTAAAAATCAAACTTTCACTTTGGTTGGAGAAACTGAAACCCAAGGTCAGTTTTTAAAAGTGAGGTTTCTGAATCAGATTCCCTAGTAAGGTTATCGGTTATTCCCTGAAATGTCCATGGGTTTAAAAATCTGTGTTGAGAGCCAGGGGGTGATGGCACACGTCTATAATCCCAGCAATTTGGGAGGCGGAGGCAGGAGGATGGCAAGTTTGAGACCACAGACAGTCTGTGTAATTTAGCGAGACTCTGTCTCAAAAAGTAAAAAAATGGTTGAGGGTGCAGGCTCAGTGGTCCAGCACTTGCAAAGCACGCAAGCGCAAGGCCCTGGGTTCAACCCCCAGTGCCACAGAAAAACAAAACAAAACAACAACAAAAAAAATGTGTTGAGACTGATTTGAATCAAGCTAAACATTCAGCATGTGCTGTTGCCATAAAGCAGCGAGCAAAGGCCCAGAGTATAGACAACGTTTCAATCTGTCTGGCATGGAATATATTTCATCTTAATGAAATTATTAGGAATTCTCATTGTGTGATACATAGCTTCTTTTAGCTCAGACTCAGGGATAAAATAGTACTAATCTTGCAACAGGAATGTAGTTGTATAGTATTTGCTATGTCAAGCAATTAAGACATGATGAACCAGGAGCCCCAATGTCTCAAACCTAACAAAAACAAGTGCTCCACACCCTGAATTTGAGAAACTCCTTTTCCACGGAAGTTTCTCCCAAATGCCAAGCTCATGCCTCTCAAATACCTGCTTAGGGTCCTTCATAATATCTGTATATTTTTTTTCTCCTGGTGAAATTGGCAGAGTGTTGTGGGGATTTTTGTTTTGCTTAACTTTAGTTTTTGTTTTTGTTTTGTTTTGTTCTGTTTGAGGCATGGTCTCACTGTGAAGCCCAGGCTGGCCTTGGACTCGTGTCTAGCCTTCTGTCTTAGCCTCAAATGCTGAGATTACAGGCATGTGCCAACAGGCCCGACTAGATTGCTTTATTATTATTATTATTATTATTATTATTATTATTATTATTATTTTAAAGCCAGAAAGAAGGAAGTCCAGATGACCTTAACCACAGAAAATGTATATTACTGTCGTTCTGTGAGTGCTTGAAAATAAAGTTTTTTGATGGCTGTAAAGCCCCTGGGCCTGTGACGGTATCTGTGGACACATTTACAGAAATTGATTGGCTCCATGATTCTCCAAGTCAGCCAACCTCACTGCCACACTGACTTCAGCTTGGGCACCGGCTCCTCTTAGTCTTACCAACAGTTGACAGTGCCTGGCCTATCACAGCTCTGTGGGATCAGGCCAGCTGGCTCCCAAAGAGCCCGGAGCAGAGGCACAGGCTTGGGACCAGATGTCTTATACTGGGACAGATGGCTTGAACTGCCTCTTGCTCCCTTTTGCTCTGGCGTCTGTAGGATCGCTGAGGAGGGGGCCACCACAGAAATCTGGATAGGGCTTTGCAGTGACAGCTTTCGATTCACTAAGGAGGGTGGAACAACGCGGTGTTTTCAAAGACCGTGAATCACTTCGGGAAAGGCCTTTTTGCTCGTCACACATATGTGACCTCTTCTATTCCCAGGCGAGGGAAAGAACCATAAAATCCAGTCGATTCATCAGAGTGCTGGCAAATCACAGTCGCAGGCTTCGGAAGGACCTTTGCGGCAGGGACCTTGCGACAGGGAATGCGGCGCGAGAACAGCTCCCTCCAGGGGAAGGTCGGTCTGCTGGCTCCCAGGGCCCATCACTTTGAAAAAGTTCTCAGAGATCCAGCTCTGGGCCTCGGTCGGGAGGCGCTGACATTCCCCCAATGCGGAGTGGCTTACGGAGGCTGCCTTATCCCATCACCAGGTCACCAGACACCAAATACCAACGGTCTGATATTAAAATACAAGCGGCTGGGTGAGAAAGGAGATCCCGGAGGCCGCCGGATGGGACATCCCTCCCTGTAGGATGACACTCGGGAAGCCCAATCAGGTTGCAGCTGTTATTGGCGCTCCACCCCCACAACCACGCAGGCCCCCTCAGGAATGTGTTGACCTGATACTCCTCCTTTCAGGGACCTTCTCTGTCACATTCTTTCTCTGCACGGTTACTATTTATACCATTTACTCCCCACAGGCTTTACACATGGTAATAGAGGCTCCTGAGGGCACCCTCTGTTCTCAGGACAAGAAGACACCTTCTTGTCCTGAAAATTAAAATAGTCACTTTCATGACAACGAAAGATACAGTGACTTCAGGACAGTCCTTTCCAGCTTTACCAGGGCAATTAATCTTGAAAAACCTCTTGTGAGACCAATTCATATTAAAAATGTAATCACTATCTCAAAGGCAAACATTTTATACATTCTCTGAGTAACCAAACTGACAACCACTCACATTCTAACACACTGTTTCATCAAAACAGACATGATTACATCAATAATTAACTGGGCCAGGGGGTGGTGGTGCAGGCCTGTACTCTCAGTGAGAAGGAGGCTGTGCTGGGAGGATCTTGAGTGCCAGGGCTGCCTGGGCTACATAGTAAAACTGTGTCTCAAACAAACAAAGACAATAACTAGTGCTGGCTATCAGAAACACCTGGGAGAAGGACCCCGGCAATCCACTCCCCAAAAAACAATCAGCCATTGAAAACCCTATGAATACCTCTTGTTTCTCAACCTTTGTGCACTGCACATTTAAGACTAAATTATTACAAAACATACATGTAGCAGACAACATGGCACACACCTGTAATCCCAGAGACTTGGGAGGCTGAGGGAGGAGGATTGAAAGTTAGAGGTCAAAGGCAGCTTGTGCAATTTAGCAAGACTCCATCTCAAAACAAAAAGTTTAAAAAGGAGTTGGGATGCAGCTCACTGGTAGAGTACTTACCTAGCATGTGCAAGGCCTTGGGTTCAACACCCCCAGTTCTGAAAAAAAAAGTACATCAAAAATGATACCGAGGGATGGGAGGTGTTACTCAATGGTAGAGCACTTGCTTAGCATGGGAAAAGTCCTGGGTTTAAGCTCCATCACCAGAAAATAAACAAACAAACAAACAAAGAGGGAGGGAAGAAGGGAGGGAGGGAAGGAGAGGGGAGGACAGGAGGGAGGGAAAGGGAAAGAGAGAAACAAAGAAAGAAAGAAAGAAAGAAAGAAGGAAAGAAAGAGGAAGGAATGAAGGACGGAAGGAAGGGAATGAAGAGAGAGAGAAAGAAAAAAAGAAAGACAGAATGAAAAGAAAAAAAAGAAAGAAAAGAAACCCGATATCCAATATTTATGCAATTCAACCTTTGAATATATGTATATTTGTTTGTTGTTGTTAGGTGCTATTTGATATATCTGATATATCAGATAGTACCAAACCCCACAGATATACTCTCATGCATTTGCCCATGCAAATGTGCATGTTGTTGTTGTTAGGTGCAGTCCAGTAGGGCCTATGTACAACAGAAGGAAACACTCCCCAGCACCACACCATGCTTGGCACTATATCAGTGCTTCTCTCCTATTCATAGGGTTTTCATGGGCTGATTGTTTAGGGATTGTTTTGGGAGTGGGCTGCAAGGTTCTTCTTCCATTTATGCCGTTCTGGAGATCAAACTCAGGGCCTCAGTGCACAGCAGCACTCTACCAACGGAGCTAAACCCCTGCCCACATACATGCATACCTGTCATAAAGTTTAATTTATAAATTAGACATAGTAAAAGATTAACCATAATAACTAATAAAATAGAATAGAACAATCTATTATAAAAGTCATGTGAATGTGGTCTCTGCATCTCCCCCCCTACACACACACACAAATTTATTGTGCTTTTGATAGTTCACTTAAAGGTAACACTTTGTGGGTTCTCTTTAGCATATACAAACTGCCAACATCACCACTATTGTGCTTTGGAGCCATTATTAAGTAAAATTATGGTTATCTGTCTACAAGCACTGTGATATTGCAACACTTGATCTGATAGCAGGGATGGTTACTAAATGACTAACAGACAGGTGGCATCTACAGTGCAAACATGTTAGATGAAGGGATGATTCATGTCCTAGGGAGAAGGGGTGTGACGGTGTAAGATTTCACCATGTTACTTAGAAGAGCAATTTAAAACTCATGCATTGTTTATTCCTGAAATTTCCCATTAATAATTTTGGATCAAGATTGGCCATGAGTAGCTGGGTGCAGTGGCGCACCCCTGTAATCCCAGCAACTAGGGAACCGGAGGCAGGAGGATCGCAAGTTTGAGACCAGAGGCAGTCTGTGTAATTTAGCGAGGCCCTGTCCCCAAAACTAAAAAAAAAAGAAAAAAAGAAAAGAAAAAAAAAAAAAAAAAGAAAGAAAGAAAAGGGCTGAGGGTACAGCTCAGTGGCACAGCACTGGCAAAGCATGCAAGTGCGAGGCCCTGGGTTCAACCCCCAATGCCGAAAATAAAAAAGAGGTTGGCCATGAGTAACTAAAACCACAAAGGTGGAAACCACAGATAAAGGGGAAAACTGCAATAAAATCAATGAAGACCATGTGAATGATACCATGTTTACTGAAGAAGTTGAAATAATCAAGGGACGTCATATGTAAGATTATTCCTTACATGTATCCTTTAGACATTCTTGCTGTAAATAGGCAAAACGATGGTGCCGGGCACGGTGGCGCACACCTGTAATCCCAGTGGCTCGGGAGGCGGAGGCAGGAGGATCGCAAGTTGGAGACCAGAGGCAGTATGCATAATTTATCGAGACCCTGTCTCAAAAAGTTAAAAAAGTGGGCTGGGGGCGCAGCTTAGTGGTCCAGCACTTGCAAAGCATGCAGGCACAAGGTCCTGGGTTCAACCCCCAGTACCGCCGAGAAAAAAAAAAAAAAAAGGAAAACAATTAGAAATTTGATGGGAGAGCTTAAAATAGCTTAAGGTGATGTAGGCCAACTATATGAAGATGCTGTATAGTGGCTCTGCTCTTCCGACGCTCAGCAATTCCCCCAAGTACAACCAACCAAATCCATCCTGATGAATGCAAAGAAATGCCTTGTGCATCTGTTTTCTTCTATTGCAAAACACACCCTCTCAAAACTTACAGGCTTAACTATAAAACAAGAAGCATTTATTACTTTTCATCAGTCTGTGTGTTGGCTGGGGAGTTCTGGTCATAGCGCCTTTGGGCTTGGATGGTTGGGAATAACCTGTTTCACATGTCTGGTGATTGGCAGCTCAGTCAGTCTAAAGGGCCATATTTAACTGTCTGGCAATTGGTTAGATGTCACATGGGGTAATGACTCTGTGTCAGTCTTCATCACATTATGGTAGAAGACTTTCCAGAAGGAAGAGAGAGCTAGCCCCAATTATAATCACTTTTCAAGAGTCTCCTGGTAGCACCTTTGCTAATATCCCATATCTCTGGGATATTTCTGTTTCAGCTGCTGACAGCACCTAGTGGGGTTGTTTTCCTGGGTCCTCTACTACACCTTGAGGCAGAGTTAAAGCCAAAGAGGTAGGCAAGAAGCTAGATCTTCCCAGGGTTCTGCAGGCCATCTGAAGGAAGCTAGACCTGGCTCTCAAGAGCAATGGGAAACCATAAAGCACTTCAGAAGAAGGATCAGGTCACTTGGGCTGCAGTGAAAATAATAACTTTTAGAAGTTTTGAAGGGGAATAATGAAATGAGGCTTTAATCACATGCGGGATCGAGAGAAAAGCAATTAAAAAAAAAAATAGGTACCATGGTTTGAATGCCCACCCCCCCAAAGTTCATGTGGTAGATTCTCAATCCTTAGTGCAGCAGTGTTGAGAAGTAGGGCCTAATAAATCTCTGCCTTCATGAACAGATTAATGGTATTGCAGGAGTGGGTTAGTTATCTCACGAGTAGGCTTAGTATCATTTTCTGTGGTATTTTGAGGATTAAATCCAGGGTATTGTGCATGCTAAGCAAGCATCTATTACAGAGCTACATCCTAAATGCAAAGGCAGGCTTTTATTTTTAGTGGGTAGGTATTGGAGGGGTTGAGATTTAGCTCAGTTGGTAGAGTGCCGCTCTACAGACTCTGAGGTCCCCAGTTCGATTCCCAGCACCACAAAAATGGGAGAAGGATGTGGCAACCCACTCCTGAGGCAATCCTGAAACAATCAGCCATTGAAAACCCTATAACGGTCGTTATGAGTCGGACACAACTTGACAGTACCCAACAACAACAACAGGTATTGGAGGGTTGAACCCAGGGTCTCACACTTGCACACTTTGTAAGTGCTGTACCACTGAGCTGCACCCCCCAGCCCAAGATACTTCTTATCTTGAGACAGGGTCTCACTAAATTCTGCAGACTGCCTCTCATCTCAAACTTGCAATCCTCCTGCCTCTGCCTCCTGAGTTGCTGGGATTACAAGTGTGACCTACCAGGCCCAACTTTTAAGTAGGCTTTTCATAAAAGCAAGCTTGCCCCCCTCTTGATCTCTTACTCTTCTGTTTTCTGCCATGGAATAACACAGCATGAAGGCCCTCTCCAAAGGGGCACCTCAATCTTGGACTTCTCAGCCTCCAGAAATGTAAGGAATAAATCTCTGTAGTTTTCTAAAAATAAATTACCCAGCCTCAGGTATTCTATTATAGCAATTAAAACAGATTAACATAATGAGTGAAACCAGAGTTCATATGGATGGAAGGATCCAATATTGCAAGAGGCTAAGGAAGAGATCCCTGAGAACTGAGTAAGGAAACTTGAGCATGAATGAAAATTTTGGCTTAAAAAAAAAAAAAAACCCTTCATACAATAAGATTGACTTTATTTTGTTATACACAGTTCTATGGATTTTAATACACATATAGATCCATGGCTTACAGCCATACCACTGTGGCATCCAATCTCATCAGATCTCAGAAGATAAGCAGGGGCAGTTCTGTTTAGTCCTTGGATGGGAGACAACATGGGAACACCAAATGCTCTATGCTTGAGAGAAGGACCCAGGAACCCCTCCCCCAAAATAATCAGCCATTAGAAACCCTATGAATAGCAGAGACGCACTGACAATAGTGTTTTTTCTGCTGTGTATAGGGTTGCTATGAGTGGGGCACCCGATTCGACAACACCTAACGACAACAATAGATCCATGTGGGTGGGGGTTTAGCTCAGTTGGTAGAGTGCTGATCTACACTCTCTGAAGACTCAGGTTCAATCCCTAGCACCACAAAAACGGGAGAAGGACATGGCAATCCACTCCTGAATCAATCAGCCATTGAAAACTCTATGAGTCAGACCCAACTCTACAGCACCTAACACCAACAGCAACATAGATCCATGTAATACCACCACAAGCAGGAGTTGGAAGAGTTCCATCACCCTCAAAGCTTCTGTTTTGCTATTCATTTATAGTTACTCCTCCATTTCCTCCTAGCAGCTGGCAACCACTGACTCATCCTCCATTACTATAGTTTTAATACATGCAAAAATGCCACTTTGAGACTTATTTCACTCATCAAAATGTCTTTATTATTATGTTATTTTATTAGCTACTTGCATGTCATTGTGATGGAAATCCTAACAGAAACAACTTAAGGGAGGATAGATGTATTTTGGCTCCTGGTTTCAGAGGCTCAATCTATAGCTGTTTGGCTCCATGAGTCTGAGCAGAGCATTATGTCAGTGAAAGCATGTGATGGAGGAAAGCAGCTCACATCATGGTGGACAAAGAAGCAGAGAGAGACAGACAGGAAGTAGTCAAGGTGAATAACCCCCCAAAGATCCACCCCCAGTGACCTACTAGGTCCCATCTTCTAGTTTCCACAGCCTTCTAAAGTAGTACTACCCTCTGGGAATCAATCATTCAAACACTTGAGCCTATGGGGGGCATTTTATATTCAAATCATAATAGTTTTAATGCCAGTTGTACCCCTTTTTCTTGTCAAGTAATATTCTATTAGGATTGGCTTCTGATGGTATCCCCCAGGTCAGAAGAATAGAAGATAGCACTATTCTACAAATTATTTGGGCCAAAAACCTTGGCATCCTCTTTAACTCCCTCTTTTAATCTATACAACCAGTGCATCAGCAAATCTTAGTGGCTCCTCTTTCAAAAATACACCTAGAATCTGACCACTTACCACCTCCATTGCTGTCATCTAGTTCAGGCCACCAATCATCTCCTAGGATTAGTACCTCCACTTTTACTCCTCTACCCTCACAGCACTCTGCTTGCTGAATATGAAGAAGATTAGAAACATTTACCATGAACACAACCAAAGAACACAGCCTTCAGTATGGATTGTAGTTCAACAAAAACTAAACAAAAATCCTTACAACTGGGTTAGTGAGCAAACTTCATGATAAATGGAGAAAAGATTAAGGTTATCCACAATTTTGTTTTACTTGGTTCTACAATCAACGCCCACGGAAGCAGCAACCAAGAAATTAAAAGATGCATTGCATTGGTAAAAGCTGTTGTAAAAGACCTCTTTAAAGTGTTGAAAAGTAAAGATGTCACATTGAAAATGAAGGTGCGCCTGACTCATGTCATGGTATTTTCAGTTACATCATACTGCTATGAAAGTTGGACATTGAATAAGGGAGATAAGAGAAGAATTGATGCTTTTGCCTTATGGTGCTGGAGATGAATATTGAATATACCATGGACTGCCAAAAGAACCAACAGATCTGTCCTAGAAGAAGTACAACCAGAGTACACCTTGGAAGCAAGGATGCTAGACTGCATTTTATGTATTTTGGACATGTTGTCAGGAGGGACATCATGTTTGAGAGAGTGGTAAATCAACAACAACAACAAAAAAGGAAGATTCTTAACCAGATAGACTGACGCAGTATCTGCAACAATGGGCTTAAACATAAAAATGATCGTGTGCCTGGCATAGAGTCAGCAAGTGTTTTGTTCTGTTGTACGTAGGGTCACTATCAGTCAGACCCTACTTGATAGTATCTAACGACAACAATCCTCATAGTATATTCTCCACACCATCACTAGAATGATATTTTTAGAGACTTTAATCTGATCAAATCACTCTTCTACTCAAAACTCTCCAGTTGTTTTAGAGGTGGCCAGCAAAATTATTACGATGACCTACAAGTCCCTGTATGATGGGGTCACTGGCTACCTCTCTAATCTCATTTCCTACCACTCCCCACTTCACACTCTGCATCAGCCATAGGGGTCTCCTTGCTATACCTACAGCAGGTCAATAATTTTGCTGCCTCAGAGCATTTAAATTCCCTGCTTCTCTGTTGGAACACTTTCTGTAGATACCCACATGGCTTATCTCCATCAAGTCTATTACAGTTTCTGCTTAACAGCTCCTCCTCAATGAGTTCTCTAACATCTAAAAAGAGTAGCTACCTGACAAACTGTTTAATCCTTGCCTTGCTTTGTTCTTCATTGAATGTATCCCTGACACTATACATTTGTTTTTTTCTCCCGTCTTGCAACTAGTAATAATCCTTGAGGGCAGGAAATTTGTTTTGTCCACTGCTCAATAAACACTGGGATGAATACCTGGCTTGGCATATACTGGAATTCAATTAACATATTTTTTAGCACTTGGGTGTTGAACCCAGGGCCTTGTACATAATTTGCACATGCTCTACGACTGGCTTGCCTGTAGCTGTACCACTGTGGCATCCAAGCCAGTCAGATCTCTGAAGCTAAGCAATGTCTGGCCTGGTTAGTACATGGATGGGAGACCACCTGGGAACACCAGGTGCTGTAGGCTTGGTAAAAGGACCTGGAAACCCACTCCCAAAAATCAATCTGCCATTGAAAACCTGATGAATAGCAGAGAAGCACTAACAATAGTGTTTTGCCTGTTCTACATAAGGTCGCTATGAGTCGGATACCGACTCACCAGCACCTAACAACAACTACCATCATTTGGCTTCACTGCACTGCACTGCTCCGTTTTTCATTTTTTATTTTGAATCAGAGTCTAGCTATGCTACCTTCTCTGGCCTCGAATTTACAATCCTCCTGCCTTCACCTTCTGAGTCACTGGGATTACAGGCATGGGCCACTGAAACCAGCCCAATGAATATTTTTTATTGCATTATTCATAGGCGGGGAAAGACAGGATGGGAACACGTGAGATTTCTACATTTCAGGGCATTCTACATTTTGCTACTTATATGGTAAGGTAATCAGAGGAAGTGGTATGGGAAGTGTATGGTTAGAGATGTGCAGATAGTAGAGAGCAAGTTGAGCAGACAAATATAATAGTGTCCAGGCACAACAGTTCAGAGTCCATTTAAGGTTCATAATTTACTGATGTCAATCTGTTTAGCAGAACAATTGCTATAACAAGGTATGAGCACAGAAAAGTATGTATGTTCTTTCAGGATTGGGCCCTTAGGTGGGAAAAGTGTTCAGGAGGGATTGAAAGTAAGAATGAGATTGTAATGTTGTACCATTGACTCTAAGATGGATAAGGAGGGAAGAGAAGAGTGGAAGAGGTTAACAGAGATAAAGTAGAGGCTTTCAAAGTATATTGGAGGTTCTAATAAAGTGAAAGAACAGTTGTGCTAAAATTATTGAGCAATCAAGCTGAGAGGATAGCAGGTACAGGAAAATGTTCAAATTATTGAGTTACGATGCAACAGACAGTGTTTGGGTGAAAAGGTACAGGTTTTGACTAGGATTGGGAGGTGGGTGTAAGGTTCGCTAGAGATGAGGCCTGATTTAGAATGGGGTGTCTAACTGTTGTTGTTGTTAGGTGCCATCAAGTCGGGTCCAATTCATAATGACCCTATGTACAACAGAGGAAACACTCCTTGACACAGTGCCAGGCCCAGTACTATGTCAGTGCTTCTCTGCTATTCATACGGTTTTCGATGGCTGAATGCTTTGGGAGTGGTCTGCCAGGTTCTTCTAGCGTCTTTTTTTTTTTTTTTTTACAATGGTGGGGATCCAACCCAGGGCCTCAGAGTGTGCAGAGCAAGCACTCTACCACCTGAGCAGCGAGGCGTCTACGTAGACTCTGAAAATGATCAAGGAAGACGGTCAAAATGGAGAAAGTTACAAGGAGTTGCACGCACACAAGTAGACCAAGGTTCCCCACAGAAGTGGTTAAAGTCTACATAGGTGGCCAAGCCTAAGAGTAAGCGTCGGAGAAGGTCTTCACAAGGGATGCCAGTATTCAGCACACAGCCTCTACCTTTGGAACCTTAGAAGTGAAAACACTAATTGATGTTGAGGAAGTTCCAGGGAATGCAACATCTTTAGGGGACCGCCAGGTCTCAGTCCAAGAAGTGAAGCTCAGAAAAAAGATCTAAAAGCGGGAATGGCTGAGAAAGACCGGCTTGAAGGTAGGAGGCTGGGGGTGGGAGGAAACGAAGCAGCGGAAACCGCTAACATCTTTCTCCTTTTTAACCCTCCCCTCAACCTACTCCTCCCGACACCCCAAACTCTGCAAACAGAAAACAACATTGCTTCGCAGCCTCGGTCTTTTCAACTCCCCGCGGAACCGCTCCTACCGGAACTCCGCTGTGCCCGTGCCTTCCCATTGGCCAAAACTTCCACCCACGTTAACGCACTTCCGCTCACCACCAAGGTGGGTGGGGCCATTCCTCGCAGTCACTTCCGCCTCGCCCCACCCCTCGTTCCCTTTTTAGCCGCTTCCGGCCACAGGCCCCGCCCATCCCATAGGGTCCCGCCCCTCCCTACCTGCCCCTCCCCCGCCGCGGGCCGGCGCTCCGGCCCGCGGCGCCGCTTCCGGTGCGGGCCCCGCCCCGCCTGTGGCCCGGGGCTGCGGAGGAGTCGGAGACTCGGCTGCAGCGCCGGGGCCTCGGCTGCAGCCACCTCCCGGCCGGTGCCCCCGGAGCTCCCCGCACAGGTGAGCCGCGCGGGCCGTGTTTCTCTCAGCCGTGGCGGGAGCGGGGCCGCGGCAGGTGGAGGAGAGCGGGCGAGCGGGGAAGGCAGGTGTGTGAGGGAGGCGCGCAGTCGGGAGCCGCCGAGGGAAAGTGAGAGCCCTGGGAGCGCCCGGGTGCCGTGTACCCGCAGGGGAGATGTGGAGAAAGGGACGGGAGGGTCGGGGCCCGGGAGGGCGGGGGTCGGCGGAGTCGGGGCGATCCGTGAGGAGCTGTAGAGCTGGCGGCGAGGCTGGGGGAGGATGAAGGAATGGGGCTGGGTTGCGGGGCTGTAGAGAGCGGGCATGGGGCCTCGAGAGTGACGGGGGAGCTCGACGGGGCGAGGCGCCGGAGGCATCAGGCGGCCAAGGTGAGGGGAATGGTCGGCAAGGCCCGGGTCAAAGCAGCCCGCTGTGCCCGGTTTGGTGGTCCAGGAACTTTCGGGGACACCGGGGATGGGGGTTGTGAAAAGATGAGGTGGTTTAGATTTCCGAGATGTTGAGTTCTGTAAGTACAGTCAGGTGGTATTGTTTGGATGACTCGCTGCTTGGGGACTAGGGGAAAACGGACTCTTTGGGGGAGAATGTGTATATTGAGTTGTAGAACTGAGTCGTCTCAGTCTTACTACAGAGGCTGTGGGGTACCTCCCCCTCTGCGGGGAGCAGCAATACAGAGAAGATGGTGCCACAAGACAAGAAGCAGTTGTTCAGGGACTGGCGGACTTAGTTGGAAAATTATCCCGATTGTGACTGACTGGCTGGAATGATTATACGGACATTTTTAAATGATCACTGAACTATTTGCTTTATTCTTTTGTTTAATTTTCTTTGACTCAATTGTATTGTATTTTATTTTTTTACTTTAAATGTATACTTTTGCCAACTGGATTTGATGTGGGTGTAAATCTTTTCATGCCTTGTTATGCTATGAGAAGAGCTAAAGCAGAATGAGACTATTGCTGCAGGCATAACTCATACTTTCTAACCTGCCAAGAGAGGAAGTAAAGGCAGTTAAGAGGCAAACTGGAATTTAAATCTTTCACAGAATACCAAAGGCTCAACCCGGGCTGCTAAGATAAACAGATGAGAATTTAATCTCCCCTGTTTTACTTGGCTTTAAAAATTGTACTTTTTAATCTCTAACCTATAAAAAAATGTAAATTGAAGTCATTTTTATTGCTAAGGATGTGATTGCTTTCCCATGAATTCTTGAAAATGCTAAAGACATTTCGTTTTTTCATCTTGCTACCCAATCCTAAAACACTGGAACAATGCAAATATCAAGTCTCAACCTGTGCTGTGCAGCACAGCTGCTGCTCTCCTGTGATGACAAAATTGCACAGTATTGCCAGTCCTGTTCACCCTAAAATTTGCCCTTCTATCATAACCTATTCACCTGTGAAGACTTGATGAGAAACCATAACTGAAGTGAGCTCTCTTGAGGGACAGGACCTGGAAAGGAAGAAAAGGAGGGCTGGAGGTGGAGAGGGTGTGAAAGGGATGTATGTTTGGAGACTGGTAAGAATGCAGATAAACCTGCCCCCAGAATACTTTTGGCCTGGAAGCCTTTTCTTTTTGTATTTTTCACAGAATAAATATAGTAGAAATGAATCAGAAAGAGGATGGGAGGAGATTTCCTTGGTCATTTATAAATAAGAAGCATTAGCTTATTTAGACAATATTGATACCTGTTTCAAATTAATTAACTTTAAAATCTCCAGAGGAATTCCCGCCTGTTTGTTTTTGAGGGAGGATTGCAATTTGAGACTCTTGCCTCCTCACATGTTTTTCTTTCATGTTGTTGAAATTGGATTCTTTTTGAGGCTATTATGTCCAGTTAGCCTGTGCAGTCCACTCCACAAGCAGGCTGGCAATTTGATCTGGGAAATTTGCAAAGTTTAGACCCAAGAGCAGTTTCCTGGGTCTTGCCTTTTCTGTAAGAGACGTCATTCTGTCTGCCTGAAAGCTCTTGTCTAGCTTAGACGGTAATGTTTTTCTCCAGTGGGAGTGGGAATATAAGTAATATTCTCTGTTTTGAAGGGAGGCCGTTCTTTCCCTTTCTTATTGTGGTTTTCGTAGTTACAACCCCATACAGTACAAACCAGATGCCTTTTCAATAATAAACGATTAATGTTTGATAATATAGAGGGAGAGAGATCAGAACACAGATGTTAGCAGACTAAGTACCATCTGGATTTGCTTCTTTTAAAACTTGGCAGTAGTCTGCCACTACTGAGATTCAGCCCCTCTTAGATTCTGTTCCTCTTCTTTCTTTTCCCTATCCCCCAGATCTCACCACACACTCATTTTGAAAGTCAGGTTTAGGAGCATGTTCTTAATGTTCAGAACTCATGACCCTTTACTGGAGGGGGGCGGGGAAGCTTTTTATACCTATTTTATGTAGTTGTTTTGTTTTTTGTTTTTTTCTCTCCCCCTCTTTCTCCCTCCCTCCTTCCCCCTTTTGTGGTTTTGGTTAATCCCCTAAACTGTAGACCCAGTGTGCCTGCTGGGCTGTGCCCAGATTCAGAGTCATGCCAGTCTGTGGGTGAAGTTTGAGGCAGTAATGGAGCCAATGCAGCAACAGCCACAGCTGCCGCCGCCGCCGCCGCCGCAACAGCAGCAGAAGCAGCCGCATCTGGCTCCTCTGCAGATGGATGCCAGAGAGAAGCAGGGACAGCAGATGAGAGAAACCCAGTTCCTGTATGCCCAAAAGCTAGCTACCCAGCCATCTCTCCTTTCCGCCACTTCTGGGAGATCTTCTGGCAGCCCTGCCTTGGGTCCCCTAGCCAGAGTTCCACCAGCCACACCTGTGGCCCGAGTTTTTGACCGGAGCAACCTGAACTCAGAGCCTGAGGAAGAGGAAGGAGGTTTAGAAGATGAGGATGGAGCTGATGACATCGCAGAAGTGGCTGAAAAAGAGGCCCAGGCTCCTTCGAAATATTTTCATATGCAGAAAGCAAATCGCCAAGAGCCCCGAGCAGCACCCATGTCCAGTCTGCTTCCAGCGTCAGGGATTCCACCCCAGGGACAGCAAGCTACGGAAGACCATACCAAAGATGCTTCCAAAGCCCCGCCTTCTGTCTCCACTGCCGGGCAGCCAGGCTGGAATCTGGATGAGCAGCTTAAGCAGGTCAGTCTTTCTCCTATGGGAGGCCATTTGTTCTTCCTAAAGGATAACTGGAGAGGATACTGGGTAGCCTAGAACAGGAACTGTGCCCGTCTGGGCCTTCTAGCCCCATTTTATTAACCCACAGCCTCCATATGAATTGGCTGAATTTTTTTCTCACTTACCCTTTGTTTAACTGCATGTGGTGGCTCATACCTTGTAATCTGAGCACTGGGGAGGTTGAGATAGGAGGATTGTGAGTTTGAGGCCAGCCTGGGCTACACAGCAAGTTCCAGGCCAGTCTGGAACCCTGAGTCACTTGCTCAAAATAAACAACATTTTTCACTTGGCTTCGGGGTGTAGTTTAGTTACCACTGCATATGCTTAGTATAGGTGAGTGCCTGGATTTAATAGCCAGCACCACCACAAAAATAAATAACATTTGTTTTGTTTCCTTGATTAAAGCAGTGGGGCACGTAAGTTATTACTGTAGATTGTTCCAAATTTGATATGAACGAATGTCAGTACAATCATTTTTTTAAAGGAAGGATGAGGTTGCAACAATGTTATGAGGACTATCTAAAAATGAACTGCATGACTCTAATTAGTTTTTAAAACAGTAATGTAAAAGAACAATTTTGCCCAAGAGTTTCTTAGCTCCAGGCTAACCTAAGATCATATTCTTTAAGAGCAATTTGTTGTTTTGCAGCTGAACATAGCTGATATAAAGCACTTGCATCGTAAATATTTCCCAACAAAGGGCTTCACAGACATGATTTCATTTCACCCATACATCATCTGCTTCTTAGAAAGTGAGGAGTAGACCTCAAAATTCTCCTTTTAGCTAAAGAAAGCTGGAACAACTTCTGAACATGACTAAACATCAGCTAGGGAGATCTTTTCTTTCCTTTTCTTTTTCCTCCCCTCTTCAGTGCAAGGGACAGAACCCAGGGCCTAGAGCATGCTAGTGTGGAGCTTTTTATAAAGGCAGACTGCACACTTCTAATCAATTACCGTGGAGAGTGGAGCCTAGAGGATCTGTGTTCTCAGCTAAGCATTTGACTTCTGATTTCCCTTTCTTTGTGACCTGCAGTACAGTTTTTCCTCATTCAAAGTTTAAAAGCGAAGATAAGTTGTTTTAGGGCAAATGACTTGTTGGGTGCTGTAGGCAGGGAATTCATGACAAAGCCATTAGTGCCTGCATATTGTGACTACACACACTCCTGTGGTCCAGTGGTGCTGTTCAGAAATCATTTGTGAAGAGCTATGGGCTTACCAAGGGCGACTGAGAGCTCATGTGAGAAAGGTCCTTGGGAAGCGCAAAAATCAGCCATCTCTGGATGAAGGTTCCCTGTGCAGTTGATCTGAATTGTACAACATTTTTGTTTGGAGTAAGTTCCAGAGGGAAAAGTGGGCCTCCGATACCATCTCTTCCGTGTCGTACCCTTGTGATCTTTTTGTAGTGTTCTTGTTCTGAATTGCTCTGAGCCTGTGTCTTCTCATCTCTGGAATAAAAATAATGCAAGTACCTCCCCAGGATGTCATGAGGATTAACAAGCTAGCCCATGTGAACCTCTGTCCAGTGCCAGGAATGTGGTAGCTTGTACTGCTGCAGAAGCCTATCCTCTTCTGCATCTACACGGACTCACCTCCGAAGCAGGGGAGGTACTGAGATACACTGAGGGTTCCCTCCCATCACTCAGGGAGACAGCGGCAGAGCTAGGACTAGAATCCGAATCCCAACTTCCACAACAGCAGCACCTTGGCCACCAGCCCAGACCAGCCTCCTGGCTGGTTGCTTTGGTTTAGCAAAACATCTGTGAGTTGCCGGCAGCCCCCGCACGGCTGTGTGGCTGGCACTGTTCCATGCCGGTCGCTGAGTCAGCTCATAGCGGGATCCCGCCCTGACAGCACTGGGAAAGTTCAGGCCCGAGGCGGCTGGGCTGCCCCCGCCTTGGCAGCTGGCCAGCCTCTGAGTGTGTGCGGTCGTTCCTAGAAAGTACAGCCGCGTGCGAGGAACAAGTGGAGCTCCAAAGCCTGCCTGTCTTCAGGAAGTGCAGCAGGTGTTGAGGTCAAGCCATTAGAGCTTTGAAAAAAAAGAGACTCTTCAGAACTGGTGTGTGCTGTGGCAGGGCGCCTGGCCCACGTTCTGGCTGGGAATGGCCCCACAGCCAGGCAGCGCAATGCTCTGAGGGTATTGCCAGCGGAAACCTCTTGAGTTCACTTCAGTTTCTAAGACATACTTGCTGATGGTAGCCTGCTTGGCAGAGCACCTGCCAAAATGTTTTCATAGATACCAAGGTACCTGAGGCCTAATTCTTCACCCTATATATATATTCCTCCTGAATTTAAAGGTCAGGAGCTGGATCAGGGAGGCAAACCTTAGATGGGCACCTCCTGTTTCTCTTATGGATTTAATTTTCCAAAAATGATTTGGTCTGTATTTGCCTCCTATAAGTCTTGCTTTTAAAGGAGTAAATAATGTGCTTGGGGATTAAGGATTGTTTTTTGGTTGATTTGGAAGGAGGACTAAAAGCAATCTTTTATGAGAACCTATAGAAACCATACAAACTATGAGACTGGCTGTTTTTATTATTCAGGGTCTTTTGTCTCTTTATGTAATTAATCTCTGGAGAGTAGAAAGAGAGTAGCCCTTGCTCCAGCAACAATTCAAAGACCTTTTACAGTTGACACAAGATTTTATTGTTAATGTGTTACAGTGTCCATTTTGTTTTAAACCACAAAGTTGGGCAGAGTCCTTTTAGTGGCAGGGCTGTGCTCCATTGAATAAGGCATGTCTCTAGCTCAAGGGCGGGCTGGCGTTTAACTTGGTAGAGTGCTGCTCTGTGCTCTCTGAGGTCCTGGGTTCAATCTCCAGAGCCACAAAAATGGGAGAAAGACCTGGCAGCCCACTCCTGAAACAATCTACCATTGAAAACCCTATTAATGGCAGAGAAGCCCTGACATAGTACCCAGCACGGCACAGTATCAGGGAATGCTTTGTTCTGTTGTACATAAGGTCACTGTGAATCCTACCCAACTCGATGGCCCTAAAAACAACCGCAACTAGTTCAGGGAGCATAAGGTCTAGCTGTAGTGCTGTGGGAACCCCAAGGTGGGTTGGAACTAGGTTGCAGTATCTAGACTCTGCCCCAAGGCTGCTGAAGCCCAGCCCCCGTGTGCACTGTGGGGCACATATTTTAAAACAGGGTTTTGGAGCCAGGTGCTGTAGAATGTCTGTAACCCTAGCAACTTGAGAGGCTGAGGGAGGAGGATCATGTGTTCCAGGCCTGAAGCAGACTGCCTAACTTAGTGAGACCCTGCCTCAGAGTAAAAATGGGACCGAGGTGCAGCTCAGTGGTAGAGCACTTGCCTAGCATTCATGGGGCCCTAAGTTCAACCCCTGGTACTGCAAAAATAAACAACAACAGAACCACAGCCAAAAAAACAAGGTTTTGTTTCAGACGTTCGCATACCAAAGTAGAAAAGTTTTGTTTTATTCCCCCTACACCATAGTGTAGATTGGCAAGCCAACAGGAATACTCAAAAATGTTTTGTCAGATTGGAGGGGAGCAGGCACCTACAAACTGAAAAGCAAAACTGGAAAGGCTTATGAAGGGTACCACAGATGATTCTTTGTTTCTGAAATCCCTTTCTTAGAACATGTAAAGTCAGAATTATTTTATGGGTTCTCTTTGAAGAAACACATAGAAAATAATTTGCTTCTCAAGGCCTGGCTCTCTGTGTACTATTCTCTAACAGCAGAGTGGTGGGAAGGTGGATAATGCCGTGGAGCCCAGCAGTTTCAAACCTGTCAGATTTCAATAGGCAGAGTAAATAATTGTAAAAGAAGACAACAAAGAACTGAGTGTCCCTTCTCTCAAAGGAGATCACACAGCCAAGTTGGGTGGGGGGCTGCTGGCCTTTCTGGGTAGTCTTCTGTCATCCTGGGTAGAGGGTGGCTCAGGCAACACAGGCTTTGTCTGCCTTGAGACCATTATGAGAGCCAGATTTCCTTCCACAGAGTAAGAAGATGAGCGATGGCTTGGTAGGCCTGTGGGGGCCAGGGGGTCTATGGCTGGTTTTCTGCATACTTTCACAATCTCTTTGGTTACTGTGTGGGGCTTTGCACAGCCACCTCAGTGCAAAGCACTAGGAGTCATTGCTCAATAAACGTCGGTCCCCTCCTCAACCCTTCCCCTACAGCGTGTTTTACAAGGTTTTGTTTCACTGCTGCCTTCTAGGATGGAAGAGTCTTTATTTCAGAAAACTTGCAATTAAAGAATTTCTAACACTTCCTAAAGCTTGCTAATCACATGTGTTAATGAGGACAGGGTATTGGCAGTTCTGAACACCTGGAAGCAGTTTGATGTGCCTTCAGCTCATGACAGCTCTGTGGGCTCCCTCTGAATTTGTTGGCGCAGCTCCTCTACAAGATGGAAGCAGAGGAAGCTCCAAGGCAGGCAGGAAGAATCCTCAAGGTAGAGGTACCCTGGGAAGCAGGGAATGTGGCTTGAGAAGAGGGAATGTTGTTTGGTTTTCCCCCCAAAAAAATTGATTTTGTACTCAGTTAATAAAGTTGCTATTAACCTCAGACAAAATCAAACTCAGTCTCTCTTTACTGTGGGAGATTACTTCCTGCTGGCAATTAGCCAGCAAAGAGGCTTCTGCCCTTTTATACTAGCTCTGACCCTCTAAGGTGTGGGCCCTTGGGCTGGGCCTGTTTTCTTGGTGTGTACCTCATGACTGTCGAACATTTGAGGTTTTTGTAAAAATTGTACAAAACCGTTGCCTTAAGATAGCTGTAGGCTTTCTCCACTTCTTTGTCGGGTTGTCTTCATGCTCTTGGTTTCTGTAATTACAGTGGAATCTGACTAGATCAGTGGTTCTCAGTTGGAGGTGACCCTCCCTTATTTGCCCCAGAGGCATTTGCCAAGTCAGATCTTTTTTATTGTGACTGGGGCATGGGGCAGATACTGTGCTATTAGCATCTAGAGGGGAGAGGCCACTGATGCTCCTAATATCCTACAATGCACAGGACAGACACCCCCCCCCCCCCGCCCCCAACAAAGCATTACCTTTCAAAGTGCCGAAGTTGAGAAGCCCTGCTCTAGGTGGGGTCACTAGAAAGAACATGTGCTGTGCTTTCATGGACACTGCCCTAGACACTGTCCTTTGAGCTTTAGTCTCAGTAACTGAGGAGATTGGCAGCCTTGAGTTTCCTTTGCCTCTGTTTTTATTTTGTTTTGCTTTCCTTTGTTTTGTTTTTCTGAGACAGAGTCTGTCTGTCTGAGACAGGATCTCTCTATAACCCAGGCTGACCTCAAACTCAGGATCCTCCTGACTGCTGAGATTACAGGTGTGTGCCACCACGCCTGGCTTTTGCTTCTATTTTCAACATCCCCATTGAGTTTATGTCCTCCTTCTCAAGCTACCTCAATGAATGAATTGACTGTCATCTAGGAGAGGATTGGGACCTAAAACTTAAGATCTCTTACTTGGCTCTACCAGGTCATCTAGCCCAGCACTCCATGATATCCATGATAACTGTAGCTATCTGTGAGAGAGCTTGGTTGCCCTTCTAGACATTAACCTCAAAAGATTAAGGCATGGGTACTTGACAAACTTGATGCTCAGTAACACATTAATTATTGGATCAGCCTTGGTTTGGGAGGCACAAGATGTGGATTTAGAGCCTAGCTCTACCACCTGTTTGCTGGAGTAGACAAGTGTCCTAACCTTCTCTCAGCCCATGTATACATCTATTCCAGAGGATGGTAATTCTCTCCCACCATCCTGCGGAAGCTTTTTTATGGATATTGCAAGGGTAGAACAAGAATTGTTGGTGTTGCCATCGAGTCAGGTCCGGCTCCTAGCGAACCCTACATACAACAAAGGAAACATTCTTGTCAGTGCTTCTCTGCTATTCATAAGGTTTTCAATGGCTGATTGTGTTTTGGTAGTGGGCTGGCAGGTCCTTCTCCCAGGCCTACAGCACCCAGTATTCCCAGGTGGTCTCCCATCTAAGGACTAATCAGGCCCAACCCTGCTTAGCTTCTGATATCTGACAGGATCACATGCCCCAGTGGTAAGGCCAGAAGCTTGGAAATATAAAACGTATACACCATACAAAGGTTAGGTTGAATTGTCCTTAACACTTAAATACTTGTTTGTTTGTTTCTTTGTTTCTTTGTCACATTGGGAGGTTGAATAGGGCCTCATACATGCTGGACAAGTGCTCTTACCACTGAACTGCACCCCCAGCCCTTTTTTTATTTTTTATTTTGAGACAGAGTTTCTCTAAGTTGCACAGGCTGCCTTTGGCCTAGAACTTGTGATCCTCCTGCCTCAACTTCCCTACTCGCTGGGATCACAGGTATGTGCCCCAGTGCCTGGCCTAAATACTTTGTAACGCTGTAATTTCTTCCTTGGGAGGTAAGGTGCTCCACAAATCTGAACACCTCTCTAGAACAGCTTCTCAAATTTCCTAGTGCTGTGGCCAAATTTAAGTATACAAGAGTTCTGTAGACCCTTTCAGAGTTGTGGGAGCATAAATCATGGCACTTTGGAAGCTGCTGCTTTCCACAGTAGCATAGGGATGTGTGCATGTTTTCTCTGTAGGCAGAAGAGAGCAGTCTCTATATTAAATCCTTACAGATATGTGATCACTGACTGAGCTTGATCCTTATTCCTCTTATCAAAGACTAATCCCTCCGTGTATGTCCCAGATCCCACCCTTGCTTAGATATTCTGGGACTTTCTTCGTCGCTGAGCACCTCTGTTTCTCTACTCTGGACTCACACTCTTCTTAGGCTTTCTCCACATTCAAACACCTTCTGTGTCCCAAACTAAAGAAGTTAAAACCAAAAATCTTTGATAGTCTTAAAACTTACTTCATTTGATTATCAACAAGGAAATTAGAGGTCACCTTTAGAGAGTTTTCCCTGGCTACACATTCCCTTAGCCTGCAGCCGTACCACTGTGGCATCTGATCCTGTCAGATCTTGGAAACTAGGCAGGGTCGGGCCTGGTTAGTACTTGGATGGGAGACCGCCTGGGAACTCCAGATACTGTAGGCTTAGGAAACGGACCCGGCAGCCCACTCCCGAAAATCAATCCACCATTGAAAACCCTATGAACAGCAGAGAGGCACTGACAATAGTGTTCCACCTGTTGTACCTAGTGTCGCTATGAGCCAGACACCGACCTGATGGCGCCTAACACTAGCACATTCCCTTCAGCTTTTTCTCTATTCCTCCATGCCCCTGTCTCCTCTCAGAGGAACTCTTTGTACTCCTTACCTTCATTTTGTCACCTCCCGCTCACCTCGACACACTCCAGTCTGGACCCTGATCTGTCAGTGGTGCTCGCTCAGGTTTCTTTGTGCCGGGCGGCCGCGCCCCTGCCTCCCCTGTGGCTTAGCCATGTTGCATTTGATTTCTCAGCAGGGCAGAAGACTGTGAACTACTCCCTCTTTGAAACATTCTCTTCTCTACGCTTATTTTCCTCTATCTCTGTAGCACTTTCTTTTCTCTGTGGCCTCTGAAACTTACAGTTCCCCAAGGCCCTCTTCGCTTTATGCCCTTCTCTATATGGGCAGTGTTACTCTCATGGCTCCAAACACTCTCTACAAGCCATGGACTCCAGTGTAGATTGTTTGAGCCCATGTTGCTGGTCTGAGCTCAGTGCTCACTGCTTAGCATTTCCATTTAGGTGTTTTACTGTCATCTCAAGTTCAGTGCATGCAAAACTGAACTCTTTGATTTCAACATTTCCACTCCTGCAATCATTTCCTCCTTTGTTTTCCTTCCCAGGAAATGGCATTTTTATCAACTTAGTCATTCATACCAGAAACCAGAGTTGACTCTCTTCCGTACCCCCTACTCTGTATACTTCCTGTCTAGCCCATCACCAAATCTGATCAATCTTCTCATCCAAGTATCTAGAATCCTGCCATTTCTCCCCTTCTCCACCATCACCTACCTACCCAATCCAAGCCATTTCCCTACTGCCATAGCCCTCAACTGGGAGAAGGACATGGCAATCCACTCCCAAGGCAAGCTCGAAACAATCAGCCATTGAAAACCCTATGAGGGTCACTATGAGTCAGATAGGACTCCCCAGCACCTAACAACAACAACAACAACATAGCTCTCAACAGGTTTCTGAGCCCCCTTCCTAATCCACTCTACACAGCAGCTAGAGTGAGCTTCTAAACAACAAATCAGATCATGTCACTCCTATAATGCCCTCTTAAGTATGATGTTGGTTGCTCTAATTATAAAATCCAGCCGAGCACAGTGGCAATACCTGTGATCCTAGGGACTCCAGGGGCAAAGACAAGTGGATTGAAAGTTCACGGCCAGAAGTAGCTTGTGTTGATTTAGTGAGACTCTGTCTCAAAATCAAAAAAATGATAAAAGCACTTGTGGAGTATGCACAAGACCCTGGGTTTAGCCCCCCCCCCCCCGCCCCCGTCAAGTCAGATTCATAGCGACCCTATGTACAACAAAAATGAGACACTCTCCAACACTGTGCCGTGCCCAGCACTATTGTCATTGCTTCTCTGCTATTCATAGGGTTTTCAATGGTGGATTGTTTCAGAAGTGGGTTGCCAGGTCCTTCTCCCAAGCCTGCAGCACCCAGTATTCCCTGGCAGTCTCCCATCCAAGAACTAACCTGCTTAGCTTCTGAGATCAGGTGGGATCAAATACTGGGGTGCTATGGCTGCTAGTACCACAGATAAAATAAAATCCAAAATCTTCATGATCAAGACCCCTGCCTACTTCTCCAGCCTTATCTTTGACAGTCTCCTGAGCTATCACTGTGGTTCACTTCACACGTACCTGTCAGTCTGCCTGGAGCTCTCTTGTGCAGGCTGCCTCTTACTCAGCCTTAGCTTCTCACCTCACCCATCGCTTGTTCAGAGGCCTTGTCCTCACCTTCAGCGTAGATCAGGTTCTCCCTTTATATGCTGTCATCAAACATTATACTTTGATATTTGTGTTGGTTGGTTGTCTGATATTTGGTTCCTGGACTAGATGGTGAGCTCCAAGAGGACAGGGGCTGTGCTTGTTTTGCTTATCATTGTACTTGAGCAAAGAGTACAGTAGTGGCAGAGCTGGCACTCAATAAATACTTGTTTTTCCACTCTCTTTTTCACTTTCTCTGTTTCTCTTTATGTGAATGGCTTCCTTTCATATTTTTTAAACTAGACCTGAATTTTTTAGAGCTGTTTTAGGCTCACAACAACTTAAACAAAAGGTACAGTGATTGTGCACATGCCCTTCCACCCCACTCACACAGCCTTCCCCACCATCCAAATCCTGCGCCAGAGAGGACATTTGTTAGGATCGGTGCCCATCCATTGACCCATCACTGTCACCCAGAGTCCATAGTTTACATGAGAGTGAGCTCATTGTACATTCTGTGGATCTTGACCAATGTATGATAACATATATTCACTATGATAGTGTCATACAGAGCAAGTTTATTGCCCTAGAAATCCTATGTGTTTTACCTCTTCAGCCCTCCCTCCCTGCTAACCCCTGGTTTATCAGCCAGCCTTTCATTTGATAGTGATATGATACATTGATCCTATCTAGATTTCTTCTTTAGATTTTATTTACACTCATTTGTTCTATTTTTAAGGCATTTTGTTGTACGTTGAACACATTTTGTGAAATTCTTGTAAATTAATAAATGTATTTGAGGCTAGAGATATTTTTCCTAGGTCTCGTTTTTGTTGTATCCCATAAGTTTTCGTGTATAATATTTTCTTTTTGTTTATTTTGGGGAGGTTTGTTGTAGTCGTGTGTGTTGGTTTGAGACAGAGTCTCTGTGTAGCCCAGGCTGGCCTCAAACTCACATCAGTCCTTCTGCCTCAGCCTCACAAAGGCTGGGATTCCAGGCGCGCAGCACCACTCCTGGCATGTATAATGCTTTCATTTGGTTACTATTAGATTGTATAATTTTAGTTCTGATTGCTTTTTTAACTATGGATTGTGTAAAGTGGCTTTTAAAGTTTCCAAATATGGGGGTTTTATTTTCTTTTCCGATGTTAATTTATAGCTTAATTACATCGTATTAGATAACTGACATGATTTTGGTTCTCTGGAATTTAAGATATTCTTTGTGTTGGCCTTGTATATGATTAAATTCTATAAATGATGCACTTGTGCTTTGGAAGAATGTATACTATCTGTTTATTAGATACAGTGTTGTGTATCTATTGGATCAAGCTTCATTTGTGTTATTCAGATCTTCCTTGTGCTTATTAAGTTTTGTGTGATCTGTTTCAGAGAGAGGCGAATTAAAATGTCCGGTATAAGACTGACTTTCTTTTGATTAGTATTTGTTAGATTAATTTAATCTATCTGGTTATTGGGATTAATGATACATTTAGATCCATTTCTGTTCTCTTATTTTGGATTTTGACTTAACCATATTTTTTCTTTGCTTCTTGTTTTCTCCTTTTATTTCTGTCTTTTCTTGATTTGGTTATCTTTGTTCAGTTCTTATTTCCTCTACAAGTTTGGAAGGTTACACTTTCTGTTTCTATTCTTTTATTGGTTACCTTTTTCCTTTTTCTTTTTTTTTTTTTAAATTTAAATTAATTTATATTTTTGAGATGAGGTCTTACTGTGTTACCCAGATTGGTGTTCAAATCATAGGCTCAAGTGATTCTTCTGCCTCAGATTCCTCCTCAGTAGCTGGGATTATAGATGTTTTTTTTGGTTAGTTTTAGATTGTAATTTCCATTCTTTACATTTTACAGTACTTTGAAACATTAGTATCTAAGAAATTTTAGTTTTAATTTCTACCACTCCAGCCCCATCTTCTAGTTTATAGTGGCTAGTATTTTAGTTCCAATTTGTTTTTACCCCTCCCCACATTGGTTTTTTGCTCCCTGCCAGTCATTATTTAGACTTAACAAATGTATCTATTTTTTTCTCAGCATTACTTGCATGCCACTCCTTCTCCAGGCTCATTTCCTTTTTTCCTTCTTTATTAACTGTAAGCAGAGTTTTGTACATAATAAACTCAGTCTTTGTAGGGCTGAAAATGTTTTTCCCTATGTTTATTTTGCTCTTACCTTTTGTGCATTTGTTTATGGCTTTAGATTCTAGATTGTCCACTATTTAACCGTTTGATGAGACGATTTCACAGTCTTTTTGTTGTAGGTGCCATCAAGTCAGTTCTGACTCATATCAACCCTATGTACAATAGAATGAAACACTTCCCTACTCTGTGCTATATCCAGTGCTATGTCAGTGTTTCTCTGCTATTCGTAGGGTTTTCAATGGTTGATTATCTCTGGATTGTTTCTGGAGTAGGCTGCCAGGTCTTTCTCCTGTCTTTGCTGTGCCGGGGATCGAACCCAGGGCTTCAGAGCATGTAAAGCAAGCACTCTACCAACTGAGGTAAACTCCAGCTAGCAACTATTTTTCTTGTTGAAAAATCTATTGCCAATGGAGTTAACTTTTGTGGTTGTTTGTTGTTGTTGTTGTTGTTGTTTGAGATGGTCTTGCTGTGTAGCCCAGGCTGTCCTTGAACTTGAAATCCATTTGCCTCTGCCTCCCCAGCACTAGGGTTACAGGTGTGTGCCACCGCATCTGGTGAATCTTTTTATCTAGTTCTTTAGATTTTTCTTTTTTGACTCTGCTATTTCATACTTTCACAGCAGTATTCTAGATTTGGACCTTGTTTTCTTTATCCCACTTGGGCCTTGGTCTGTTCCTTCAACCTGATTTGTGTTGTCCCATGTCGTTGTGGCCCCCACCCTCACCCGCTGCTATTCACTATTTTTTCTTGACCAAAGTTCTAATGGGAGTATTTGAACCTTCTCAATTTTCTAGATATCTTTTTTTTATTGTTTACCAAACTTAGTTCTTTATGTCCTCCTGCATTCACAGTTTTCCAGTTTCTAGTTCTCTCTTCAGCTCTGTCTATTCTGCTTTATTTCTCTTTTTAAAATTATCTATCACAAGCAGGGTGCGGTGGCGCACGCCTGTAATCCCAGCGGCTGGGGAGGCGGAGGAAGGAGGATCGCAAGTTCAAGACCAGAGGCAGTCTGCGTAATTTAGTGAAACCCTGTCTCAAAAAAGTAGAAAATTAGCTGAGGGTACAGCTCAGTGTTCCAGCACTTGCAGAGCATGCAAGCTTAGGCCCTGGGTTCAACCTCCAATACCAAAAAAAAAAAAAAAAAATCTATCATAATCATTGTGTTTAATTATAAATTTTTTATCATTTAAATTTTTGCTTATTCTTATGGTTTCTATTCCTTCTTTTAGTTATTTGGCCATCTTTAACTTTTCGATTTTATATTATGGAATTTGGGGACACTTTTTATTATGGAAATTTCAAACATACAAAAGAAGAGAGGATGTTAATGAGCCACTGCTTCCACTGGCCTTTAGGCAGCTTGCTTTCCTCCAGTGTCAACGTTTGACCACCCTTTTTAAACATGCCATTTACAGGGTCTCCCTTTGTCCTGCTGCTGTCCTGTAGGATGGTTCATTTCCTCTTGTGCTGATCTGGTTTCGTTTTCCCTACCTAAGCTCATCTTGAGCAGGAATTTGTTTCTGGTCGCGCTTGCTCCTGAGGGGAGCTTTGTTTTCCCTTCGGCTGGGGCTTCCCATGGGTGCTCATTGCCTTGGCTTGGCTAACGTGAATTTGGAGTCAACTCTCTGGGTCTCATGAGAGCGCAAGTTTCTGTGGATGGCTTTCCATGAGGCCTTGCTGCTTCTCCAGGCCCTGTTCATGGCGGTAGTGGGTGTAGTCTTTCCAGGCCTCTGGCTTTAATGTAGTTATCTCCGTTCTGGTTCCTGGTGTGCGGGGGACCTGCAGCTTCCACTTCTCTCTGGGGAGTTGGGGAGGTGACTACATCCACAATCCTCAGCCCTGACCTGAGAACTGTAGCTGGGCCCTGGTCTCCTTTGAGCCTTCGGGTTTGGTGCATGAATCCTGCTTTCTTTCTTGATTTTATGCCTAGCCTTGTGTGTAGGAAGTGCAAAGTATGAAATTTTTCTAGCATTTCTGTATGAGATTTTCGTTGGGGAGGGAGAGAGGCAATAGAGCTCTCATCTGCGATTTTCCTTGCTTTTGTTTTCTTTTTGCTTTTTAATAGCTAAGATTTTTTGACCTCATGCAAATACTGGCTTTATGTCAAGGAGCCTCGTGAGGTCGGCCCTAATATGATCTCCCCTTTTGTGTGTTTTTAATTGACAAATGAAGAAAGACAGGGAAGCGGCTACTTCTGGTCTCACAAGTGGGAGGCTGGGCAGTGAACTCAGGGAGTCAGGCTTCTGGCCCCTCGTACCCTCCTGTTCCACTCCAGACAGCAGAAACGAGATCACCTTCTCTCAGTGGTTTCATTACTCTGTTTTCATTTTTTTATTTGTTTATACTTACTCATTTTTGCAGAACTAGAGGATTTTTGGGCTGGGATTTAGCTCAGTTGGTAGAGTGCTGCGCTGCAGTCTCTGAGGTCCTGAGTTCAATTCCCAGCACCGCAAAAATGGGAGAAGGACCTGGCAATCTACTCCCAAGGCAATCCCGAAACAGTCTGCCATTGAAAACCCTATGAGGGTCGCTATGAGTCGGATACCGACGCGACAGCACCTAACAACAACAACAACAACAGAGGATTTTTAACCCAGGCCTTGTGTATACTTTGCAGGTGCTCTACCACGGAGCTGCACTCTCAATCCCTTCTATAGTTTTTGCCTTGAGACAGGGTCTTGCTAAATTACAGAGGTTGCCTCTGGCCTTACACCTGTGATCCTCCTGCCTCCGCCTCCCAAGTTAATGGAATTATAGGTGTGCGCCACCGTGCCCAACTTGGTTTGGTTACTATAAAAGTAAACTTATATTTATCATTTTCTGATTATCAAAGTCATTCAGGCTCATCTTAGAAAATACAGAAAATATAAAAATTTGTAGAGAAGAAAATATAATCACCACAGCCAAGTAACTTAGATATAACTATAAACGTTTATGCTGTTTCCTTTGTATTTCAAAAGAAAAGCTTATTATATATTTTTATTTTACAATTTTGTGCTCACCTTTTATCACCAGTGGACCATGTGAACTTTTATCATTAAAACTTAGGCTAAAGTATTATTTTTAAACATTAATACATTTCTTTTTCACAGAGTCTTACTATGTTGCCCAGGTTGGTCTTGAACTTGTAATTCCTCCCAAGTATTGGAAGTACAGGTGTGCACCTCCAATGCCTGCCAAAAGTTTTAAAAATATTTTTCTTTTTAAAATATATTACAGAAGTAATAATGACTTAAATAATTTTAGAAATAATGGAAATGTGTAAAGTAAAAATCAGCCAGATTCTTTGGGGGTTATTATTGTTAACAGTTTAGTCTGTACCTTTTCAGATCTTTTTTCTCATCACAGATAGATTTTATTTTTAACAAAAATAAACTGGGCATAGTGGTGCCCATCTGTAATCCCAGCACATGGGAGGCTGAGGCAGGAGAATTGAGGTAAATTCATGGCCAGCCTGGGCTATACAGTGAGTTTCAGGCCGGAGTAGGCTACAAAATGAGGCCCTGTCTCAAAAAACAAGCAAACAAAAACCCTAGCTGGGCACGGTGGCACACACTTGTAATCCCAGTGACTTGGGAGGCTGAGGCAGGAGGATTGCAAGTTCAAGGCCAGAGGCAGCCTGAGCAATTTAGGGAGACCCTGTCTCAGAATAAAAAGGGATTAGGAGTGTGGTTCAGTGGTAGAACACTGGCGTATACAAGGCTCTGGATCCAGACCCCATCATTACAAAAACAGACAAACAAAAACAATACCCTACATACAGTACTACAACTTGCTTTTTTTCTCAGTATTATGGCTTCCCTCCGTGAATGTTCATAAATATCTATTCATTTTGTTGTTGTTGTTGGTTTTGTAGCACTGGCTATTGAACCCAGGGCTGGCAGATGCTTGTTGTCATTGTTGTTAGGTGCCGTCGAGTCGGTATCCGACTCATAGCGACCCTGAGTACAACAAGTGAAACACTATTGTCAGTGCTTCTCTGCTGTTCATAGGGTTTTCAATGGCAGATTGATTTTTGGGAGGGGGTTGCCAGGTCCTTCTCCCAAGCCTATAGCTTCTGGTGTTCCCAGGCAGTCTCCCATCCAGGTACTAACCAGGCCCAACCCTGCTTAGCTTCCAAGATCTGACAGGATCGGATTCCACAGGGCTATGGCTGCAGGCAGCAGATGCTAGACAAATGCTTTTACCACTGAGCTACAGCCCTGACACTTTATTCATGTTTTTATAATCATTTATCTCAAAATTACATAAGTAAAATGAATAGGCACTCATAAAAAATTAATGCAACATAGAAAAATTCAGAGCACAAATTTATAGTTAAAAAAAATAAGCCCCGTGAGTACACACCTGTAGTTCCAGCATTTAGGAGGCTAATACAGAAGGATCATGAGTTCAAGGCCAACTTGAGCTATGTAGCAAGACCCTGTCTCCAAAAAAAGAAAAATGGCATGTTCTCTTCCTACCACCCCACCTCTTTCCAGAGGTGACCACAGTTAGGAATCATTCGACTCCTAGGGATGTTTCTGTGAACCTATCTAACTGAATAGTTGTAGCAAGTGTGAGCGTGAGTATTCGTGTGTGTGTGTGTGTGTGTGTGTGTGTGTGTGTTTAGCATAAATAATCTTTGTATATGCTGTGTAACCCTATGCCCAGGGCTAGGATTTAGCTCAGTTAGTAGAACACCACTCTGCAGTTTCTGAGGTCTCGGGAATTTGATTCCCAGCACTGCAAAAATAGGAGAAGGACATGGCAATCCACTCCCAAGGCAATCCCAGAACAATTAGCCATTGAAAACCCTATAAGGGTCACTATGAGTCGGATGTGACTCGATGTCACCTAACAACAACCACCACCACCCTGTGCCCTGGTGTAGGTATTTCTGTGGTAGGAGAGCTTATTCTAGGAATAGAATTAGGTTTGTCAGGGTATGTGTATATTAACTTTTTAATATGTATTGCTAGATGACTCTCAAAACATATTAATTTATTTTATAATCAGTATTTCCCCAAACTCCTGGCAACATTGCTGTCAGTCTTTTATTTTTACTCTTTTCATGTGTTTACCTTTTCTCTAAGTTTCCTTCTTGTAGCCTTTGTCCATTTCTTATTCTGTTTATGTTTTTCTTATTGATTTGTAGTAGCTCTTTTGTGTTTCCAACCGTCTCTGTAGTTTATCTTTCAGCTTAGTTTGTGATAGTAGTTTAGTAGGGTGATAGTAGATAGTAGGGTGATAATAGTACCCACCTCAGAGCATTGTGATTCAGTGTTTTATATGCAGAAAACACTGGAGTAGTGCCTGGCACACGGTTAAATATGTGATGATTTGTTGCTGCCACCATTTTAATTTTGATGGGCATTTCAAGGCAAGTGACTTTCTGGAACAGTCATGCCATTTCATATCTCCAGTACGGGAGATTCCCATGCCAGCCCTTGTTATCACAAAGCTTTGTGAGTTTTACAAATTTTATGAATAATGGGCTACTTCTTTGGATGTGCTCTCTCCTGTCTACTATTAAGTTACTGTCTTTAGGAAGTGGTCAATCGTGCTTTCAGAGTCCCTTTTCTCAGGCTGTCGCTCAGGACTTGAAGTCTACTTCTTGTAAGTGTTCTGATGTCCCCTCCCCATTTCTTCACTGAGCTTAGACTGAGCCTCTAGCTTTATTTCTATTGGCTTGATCTTCAAATACCAACGCCAGCCCCTGCCATCTACCCAGCCTGTACTGGGGGGTGCAAGAGCCACACAATGGAAGTAGTCACTGTCCCTGTGTGAGAGACTCACCGCGTGGTAGGGCTGGCAGCAGCATGGGGACAACTGCCATCAGTTGGACTCCACGGCACCACCCTGGGAGGGAGGTGGGCTGGGGGAAGCCCGAGGGGAAGCTCTGAAAACCTCAGAGCGGGGCTTTTAAACACAGTGTGCCGCGTTCTGCCTGACCAGACCTGCTCTCTGGAATCCCAAGCTTGAACAGACAGGAGGGAGTTTTAAAAACTTTATAGATTAATTCATGATAGCATTTAAAAAAAAATATTGATTTCTTCCTGTGCCCTAAAATTGTCTGAAAGACTGCGGAGACTGGGCCATTTTCCTGCTGTCAACTCAGGTGCGATGTCCTAGGCTTCAGGCTCTCCAGCTCTGACTCCACAGCTCTCGGTAGAAGTCTGGCGTGGACGCAGCAGTGACCATCGTGGAAATGCACACAGTGGCTCTGGGCTGGAGGAAGCCATGGAGACGGGGCTTTCCTCTGTGGTGCTTGGACTTGGACCCGGCTGTGCCATTTCACTCATTGGCATCAGTGTGTCCTTATTGTGAACCCTGCATTTTAGATTTCTCCCTCCTCCTGTAGGAACAACCCGTTTCTGGCCAGTCTTGATTGCATGGAGTGGTTATATGCCTCAATGGGAAGGTGGGCCTGCTGCCCACTTCCCCTCCCCCACCCTGACCCTTCCTATGGCTTCATCACAAAAGTGTCCCTTAGCTCTTTTTCCAAGCCACCGAGTTTGAATTGATCTCTGTTGCTAGTAAGAGCAGGGCAGGCTCTTTCTGGTTCCTGCTAAAGTTACCTGACAGCGGAAGGTGTGCATCTGATAATTATAATTCCAGTGCTTCCAAGGCCTGAGCGACTGAGTTAAGAGCAGTAATCCTGATCTTATCAGGGGGGTTTGTAGTCCAACAGTGTTGCTTATAAAACAGTATCTATTTACTTCCTGGGGCTCCCCTCTCTCCTTAGGATTCTTCTGTAATCCTGCCCATTACCCCCTTGTTCATGTCTCATTACCTCCTGGAATCAGTTAAAACGAGGGGGAGGGCAAGAGTTTTTCTTTTCTTCCTGCCAAGATCAGGGAATTGGACTTTTAACATTTCAACACCACCTTGTAGGTCAGCATTACAGCACTCACATATGTGCTGCATACAGTGCTCACAGAACCGTGGATCTGGCCAAAGAGAAGGTAGTTCATATGTTGCTGATTAAGAAAAAAGTATTAACAGCCATATTCAGCCCGAATACTTATAGAGTCTATATTTCAGCGCAATTAGTTGGTACCTAGGAGCTTGGGATCAGCCCCTTTGAAGCCTAGTGATTTTGCTAATGACTACTTTGAGGTTCAGGTCCTAGGAATTTGCCTAGGTCCTAGCCCTTGGGGCTCATATCTATTAGATTGTAGAGAGCAGACAGAAAGGAAACATATTACCATTCTTTGTCTTCAGAGAACACTCAACGGTCTCCTTAAGAATTGTCAGTTTGCACAGTGATCTTTAAGGACAAGATAGTTTCTCATAGGTGTCAGAATGTGGGGGACCAAAGTGGAGAAGTTTGTAGCTTCACCCCAGTACTTAACCCCAAGGAAAGGGTTAACTTTTGCCTTGGGGAAAAGTGAGGAATAGGAACTAAAATTGCTTTGGACATCTGAGCTGTACTTTAATAAGATATTCCAGGTGGTCACGGAGTAATCCTAAAATAGCCTAGATACTTAATTGCTTTTAAAGTCAGGCTTCTGTCTCTGGGGAGGCAGGGCTCTGAGGAATGCAGAGCTGGCTCCTAAGATCTTAGGGGCGTGGTCTGGCCGGGTTGTTTCCCGCCTCCCACCCCCTCAGATTCCAGTAAAAAGAGGGGCCTAAGGTTGCTTTCTTGGGTCCAGAGACCTTCGCTAAGTTTCCCCCTCTATCCTGTAAGGTGGGCAGTAAGCCTGTGGCTTCTGCTGCTGCCAGCTGCTGTGACCTGGCTCTTTCCTGGGCTGGGGCGTTGGTTTTGTTACCCCATCCCCTAGACAGCACAGCGGTCTGTTTTCACTAGTGCCCAAAGGTGTCTCTGTGTGCACGGGAACATACTTCTCTTACTGTAAGAACTCGGAGTCATCCTTGCCTCTCTCTCTCATCCCTACAGTCCCTACCGAACAGGTTTTCTAGCTTGACCACCTCTTCTGCGAGTGCTTTCTCCCTTCCCCTCAAACGCAGGCCCTCAGCCTGGGCTGCTGCACAGCCCCCCAGCCCTGTGCTGCTTTCCCTCACAAGCCTTCAGTGCTGTTCACAAAAGTGATGTATTGGCCTTGGAAATCACGATGGGGGTGGGGTGTTAAAAACCTGGTTTATTAAAGAATAAGACTCATTGCTTCCATGAAAGAATAAATACTGGAGTTGGTTTTGGGTACATCTGTAATAAACTGTTCTCCCTTTCCGTTCAATGCAAATGTAAATCTCCTTTGTTGGGGGAACAGAGAGCAAACAGTGGGTCTTGACAGATGAGTCAAGTTAATCTAGAAAAAAATACTGATTTCTTATAATAAAAAATAACCTAGGCCAGGTACACTGGTGCACACCTGTAATCCCAATGACTTGAGGGAGAGGCAGGAGGATTAAAAGTGTGAGGTGAGAGGAAGCCTCCACAACTTCGCCAGACCTCGAGACCTTGTGTCAGGATTTAAAAAATGAAAAAGGGGTCTGAGGCTGCAGCTCAGTGATAGAGCTGCATAGTATGTGTGAGCTCCTGGGTCTGTCTCCCTGTGTGTGTGGGGGGGACATAAACGGATCGGCTTTTTTGTTGTGTTTTGCTGGGAACTAACCCCAGAGCCTAGCATGCACCCTGACAGGGCCTCCAAGTGCTCTACCACCAAGGTACATCCCCAGCCCCAATAACTGTCTCCCCACGTTAGACTACACTCCATGAGGTTTGAGGCTCTTGTGTGTCATTTTTTTCCATCAGAACTTTCCACAGTGTCTGTCTACATCCTAGATCACATGGCTGGACATCAATGAATATAAAAGTGAAAAGCACCCATAGTCTCAACCTCATTAGGGGTCCGTGTACATTCGTATGTGTATATTATATTTTTTTCCAACAAAAAGGGGTTGCTAAAACCATCCAGAGCATTGATTTAACCATTTGTTTTTCTATTCAGAAAATAACCACCGCCTCCCCACTGTTCACAGTTCCGAGTTTAAATTTCCTCCTGACATTCAAGGCATTTCACAGCCTGCTTCCACCTTAAGTATTCAGACAGTGCAGTCCTCCCTGCCAAAACATGCTTTGTTTATCCCCTTGCCCACGCTCATTTAAACTGTAAATCTCTCCTCAGCCCATTCTCAAAGGCAGGTTGAACCTCCATCCACGGCCCAGGCACTTTGTGTCTTGGGTCCGTAGCCTTGCCTGCTAACTGCTGTGTGTGTTCAGGCTCTTTCCCCAACTCCGTGTTAAAACTCCCAGCAGCAGGAAGCACTTCTGCTTTGGAAGTGGCGTGGTAGTCTCTGCCACAGCTTGCACGATGCTCTACGTGGGGTAGGCTCTCAGGAAATTGGTGTTGAGTGAACTTGTCATCAGATCTCTGCTTCTCAGGATAGACAGGGCCCCTGGAGGCCATGTGGTCTTTCCCTGTCTTGTGTGGGATTCCACACCATGAGGTACCAGACGTGGTCCTCCAGAGATAAGAAACTACCTGCCTCCTGAGATGGCTCACTCCCTTGCTAGGCAGTTCTGTTAAGGAAGGGCCTTCATCTGTAGATCTGCAATCTTCCTCCTGGCCAGTTCTGTCCAGCTGCCCTAGGGCCATTAGAAAGAGAGCAGGGATCCTGGCTTCCCTTCCACAGGCAGCCCTTTAGATTTTCAAGTGTCCCAAGTCTGTTTATCTCCCCTCCAGGTTGTTGGCCTCCCGGGGTTGAGATGTTGGAGAAGCACTATTTTAATTTCAAGTAGCAGGTAGGTTACTTAGACTTTGCTTTGTTACTTTATTTTGTTTTGCAGTACTATGGATTCAACCCAGGACATTGTCCATGCTAGACAAGTGCCACAACACTGAGCTGCACCCCAACCCCTTTTTTTATTTTTTGAGACAGGGTCTTGCTAAGTAGGTGCAGGCTGCCTCTGGCCCCAAACTCTGAATCCTCCTACCTCTGCCTCCTGAGTTACTGAGATTACAGGCGCAGCTTGATTTATTTTTTGAAGGCTTTGTATGTAATGTCACAGTGCTAGGTGCCATATTCCTCTGGTCCCCTAAGAGGTGTAATATTTCTCCACCCCGCCCCTGCATCTCCATCCCCCCATCTCCCTTCTCTTACCCTCTGTCCTCTGGGGAAAGATGGAGATTTATCCTTGAATGAGTGAATGGTCTTTTTGGAGTAGAGGTAAAAGTTACCCTTTCAGTACCCTCAGATAGTTCCCTGGGGCCAGTTTTGTGTGAGGGCTGGTGTCCCTTTGGCTGAAGTACCCTGATGAAGCCAGTGAGGTAGTCCAAGGAGTAGAGTCTCCCATTGAGGAGAGCTGCCTAGGGCCATGACTTGGCCATTCTGTGGACAGAGGAGTTTCTCCTCACTCCTTTTCCCTCTTCTCCCTTCCTGATCTCCCCATTCAGAACACTTCCCCCTGTTCTTCCAGCCCATATGGCAGCAGTGTCACAAAGCAAGCCAGACAAACCTGGGCTTGAGTTCCAGTGCTGCCATTAGAAGCTCTGAGACCCTGGGTGAGTTTGACTCCTCTGAGCCACTCTTTCCTAACTCTAAAAGAGCTACCTCTACATTGTAGAACTAAGTGAGAAGAGGCTTCTTAGGCTCCTGGTCTAGCCCTTGACACACAGAAGGCACACAAACACTAGTTACTACTGCCTTTTCTCCTTTCCAGGCTTTTTTTTTTCCAGTACTGGCAGGAAGGAGTGGACCCAGGGCCTTTGCATATACTACACAAGTGCTCTACTACTGCTCTTTCAAACTTTTTTTTTTTCCTTTTTCAAATTTTGAGACAGGGTCGCACCAGGTTGCACAGGCTGGTTCTGGCTTCAGCCTCTTGAGTCACTGGGATTACATGTGTGAGCCACAGCTCCAGCCCCCTCCCCAAACTTAATTCACTACTACTTTGATGGGATTTAAAGGCAAACTACTCCATGGCTTCCCTGGGGAAAGGAACCGAATGTGTAGTAGCCAAAGCCAGTCTTAGGTGGGTATTTGGGAATAAACTGTCAGTTTCCTGTGAGCTCCTGCTGAGATCAAAGATGCTGAAGGAGAGTTCTGAAGTAGGGAAGGCTACGAAGGCTGTAAAGGGCAATAAGTGGCCCCTGCCGATTTCCCCTTCCAGTGTCTGGGGCTATTTAACACTCGGCCTGCTGCTGATGGGGTGGCAGCCCTGTTCTCCACAGCAGAGCCCTGCCTGCAGCACCCTTCAGCCAGGCACTCTCCTCTCGGACCCTCTGCTGCTCAGAAGGAGTGCACTGCTCTTTTTGCACACACACTGCCTTCCCTTCACCAGTCCCTATTTTCTTCTTCCACGGCAGCCTCTGTCAGCCACACTCCACATCCAAGAAAAATTACTTTGTTTAAAGGGGGAAAATGATAATAGTAGAAAATTGCCTTCCTGGATAGAGATATAGAATAGCCAAGTTCGTGGATATCACAAATAAAGAATTCAATTCTCAAAGGAAAGAAGGAAGAAAGAAAAATTATTTGGGAGCTGATAACTTTCCAGTTAGTCATACCTACACCCTGTTGATAGACTAAGACGCCTCCCTGCACAGAAACTTGAATTCCTTAAGCGAGCCATGTTTTAAAGCAGTTGATTAGAGTTGAGAACCAAGAAAATAACTGGTTAAGCCTGTAGCCGTCCCAGAGAAAGGGGAGGGGAGACTGAGGAGTCAGAGTTCCCCCGGGACCTTCCCATCTCAGCAGATGTGTCTGTATTTGTTGGGGGATGGGGAGACCCCTTGGGTGCTTAAGGCCTGGAATGTGAAGTGACAGCCCAGAGGAGAAAGCTTTGGGCCCTACTTGGTTGGGCAGAGCCAGGAGACTTCATGGAGAAACTGGCATTCTAGGGCGAACTGTGCAGGGCTGGCAGGGTTTAGGAATTACTCTCAGCTCAGCCAGAAGATCCTGCAAAGCAGGATCAAAGCTTCACTGCCTCAAGACAAAGCACTGAGTCCATATGCGACACTTCTCCGTCACATAACCCAAGCTAGCCTTGAAGACCTGTCCATCCTCCCGCCTCAGCCTCCTGAGTGCTGGGATCACAGGCTCAGGTCGCCATGCCCAGCTCCAGGTGGATATTTTAGATCGAAAAATGGACCACCTCTGCCTTGCACCTGAGTGAAAGAAAACACACTCACATAGGGCAGCTGTTTTCCTTGCATCTTCTTTAAATAGTAACTGACACTTTCTGTAGAATGTTTCGGACAGTGGATGGCTCAGAGTTCGGTGTCTCCTTTTTGTCCTCTCTGGCCAGTATCCCTGTCCTCTGTGGTGACTGAGGTAGAGGCACTTCCAACTAAAATCCTGGCACCAAGCAGATTTTTAAGCTGGCCACTTCCTACTTCGTGGCTCAGCTGGTGCTGAGAGTCCCTTGCAGTTTGGGCAGAGCTGGAGGAAGCAAGGAGGCCTGGGGGCCCCAGGCTGCACCTCCGCCCAGGAGTTCCTTTCTCTGCCCCTGTCCCTGGAACTGAGCTCACACTTGGGTGTTTATTTTCACACGTCGCCCCTCCAGGGTGGTGGCCACACTGGTGTGCTTGTCTCGCTCTCCTCCCCTGCTGTGGAAAGCCCTGTCTAGGGGTGGGTTGTGGATTCTGTCCGTCTGTTAGGTAGTTTCTGAGTGAGCCTTCTAATTAGCAAAGACCCAGCGTTTTCATCTGTTGGTGACGATAGAGTTGGGAATCGAGCTGCCCCAGTAAACAGCTGACATAACAGAAGCGGCAGTGATCCCCATTAAATGTCTTTCAGCCGATGGGACTCAGGGGTAATTGACTTTCCAGTAGGAATTACTGGCTCAAACAAAATCACCAGGCATTAGGGCAACCTACTGCATCCTTTGAAAGCAAACGTAACAGTCTGGTTTTGCCGACCTGACAGGCATAATTCATCTTGATTATTCATTGTGCTAGTTGCCACCAGATGACACTAGATTTCTAGTGACTGTAATTACAATGTAGGTTGAAGTTAACAAAAACCCCCACCGTGTTCCCCGCTTGGTTAGTGGCTTCCCATGGGAAAGGCACTAAGGGTGGCTGCCTTGGGACCTGATGCACACACAGTTGGAGAGCATTTACCTGCACTTCCTCACGCATGTCTTTCACTAGATAAGCAGGGAAATGATTTAATGTAGCCTGTTTCATTTCAGCTGACAGGGCATCCCTTCTCTCCGTGACTCCCTTCACTGTGTGCTGAATTGCTGCTGTGAGGAAGCGGGTCTGCATCTCCAAGCCTACTTTGAGTAGGGAGCACAAAGTATGGCCCCAGAATATAGCTGAATAGTGTCTCGTGCTTTCGGGCAGGGGGCGGGTGGGACAGAGCTAGGCTCTCATTTTATTTGGCATGGTTTTAGAACAGGATCCCTGTGCAGTCCAAAGAATGTTCTCCCAAGAAACCTCTGCTCCCAGCCCTGCCTGCCCCTCCCCCACCCTCACCAGCCATCCTGGTGGTGTGTGCACACGTACCAGCCGTATGGGGAGAGAAAGGAGAGTGTGTGACAGGCTTGGGGCATCCAGCTGCGTGCACTTGGCCCCAGGTGAGGGGCGAGCAGTAGAATTACACTCTGGGAGTGTGTACTCTCTACTGGCACAGACATGAGTTGGCTTTCCTGTGTGGGATGTGCATTGGTGTATTTTTTGAAGAGGTTTCTCGTAGGTTGCGATACCCAGTTAATAATGTGCCAGACAGTGTGGTATGTGCTGGGAGTATGAAGACAAGTAAGATACCATCGCTGTCAAAGAAGGAGTGTGTTAAATTCTGAGCTAGCAATGGGCTGAGATTGCCTGCCCCTGGGGTTCTTACTGCAGCCAGGGGTGAAGGACAGGCTTCCCCCAAGAGAGGTGCCTGCTCTGAGGAGTGAGAGTTACCAGCTGAGTAAAGGCAGGAGGCAAATTTAAAGACCATAAACAAAGGCACATTTGCCCAATTCTCCTAGTCGGTTGAATGGCCAGACTTGTTGTTGTTAGGTGCCGTCGAGTCGGTATCCGACTCATAGCAACCCTCTGTACAACAGGGGAAACGCTATTGTCAGTGCTTCTCTGCTGTGCATAGGGTTTTCAATGGCAGATTGATTTTTTTGGGGAGGGGGTTGCCAGGTCCTTCTCCCAAATGGCCAGACTTAGGTGTTTTTATTTCCTAATGGAAATGAACTCTCACCCCAGGGGCACCTAGTCTGTATCTTGGGAACTGTCTCAGGCTATGGCAGTTTTTATCTCACTAGGCTTGGGGTTTCTGATGGGAGGCCAGGCTGAGAGATCACACCATGGGGATCTCTGCCCTGCTCCTGTGGCCCCACTCAGTGCTGTGTGCAGGACCAGGCTGAGCGTCTTCTTACCGCTGCACAGTGCATGTCTCAGAGTGATGGCTTCTGGAAGGCCAGAAGGGTGAAGGGTCTTGGGACAGTGGACCTGTATGTCCTCCTGCAGCATTATCAAGCGTGAGTGATATACCCACCTTTGCCAACAAATAGAGATGGTTCTTATTTTGAAACCACAATTGGAAACAAACAAATAAAAAAGATGGCCCTGGCAGGGTGGTAGAGGTGGACACTGAGCAATCTTTTCTAGAGTAATCCAGGAGAGCACAAATGGTGAGGATCTTTCTCTCTCTGGCATGATTGCTTTGCCCTCTGGTTCTGTTTTCCTTCAACCTTGTGCTTTGTTCCCCTCCAGAATGGTTTGACCTGGAGTGACGATGCCGATGGAGGCCGGGGAAGAGAGATTTCTCGAGATTTTGCCAAGGTCTGTAATGTGCTTTGTGATAAAGGTGGGACATTTATGCAGTGGGTTGTGTTTCATCCCCTAGAATAAAGACATGAATGGCTAATGAGTCCCATTTGTAGTTATTTGAATGGTCATAATATCTCTGGGATGAGACTTTCTGCAGCGAGATGCAGTATTTCATTGTGTTTTCTTGGGGTTGGGATTACAGCTGTATGAATTGGACAGTGACCCAGAAAGGAAAGAGTTCCTGGATGACCTCTTCATCTTTATGCAGAAGAGGGGTGAGTGTACAGTCTCTTAATCATTCCAATTCCGTGCTTATTTCTTGAGTGCCTACTGTGTGCCATTTGCCTGCAACTGTACCACTGTGGTGTCTGATCCAGCCAGGTCTCAGAAGCTAAGCAGGGTGGGGCCTGGTTAGTCCTTAGATGGGAGACCGCCTGGGAACACCAGGTGCTGTAGGCTTGGGAGAAGGACCTGGCAAACCACTCCCAAAAAACAATCAGCCATTGAAAACCCTATGAACAGCAAAGAAGCACTGACAACAGTGTTTCACCTATTGTATGTAGAGTCACTATGAGTCGAACACTGACTCGAGGGCACCTGACAACAGCAACTGTGTGCCATTCATTGTTGCCCGTCCATCCCTACCCGTCCTCACCCAGGAGGATGAGAAGTATTTACTGCTGATTGGTTTAGGATTTATCCAAATAATTGACAACCAGATTAATGAGGGCAGAGAAGATGTTGGCAAAAACTGGATTTGGCCCTGCCATATTTTTGTCTCTCTTTTAATTAACTGGTCTCCAGAGTCATTTCAGATTCAAATACACTGTTAGCCTTATAGCTGCCCTGAGCATTACCTAAACTAGCATATGGGGCTTCTTGTTGCTGTATCTCCTCTCATAGAGACTGAGAAAGGTAAGTGACAGAGATGCCTCATGTTGTTTTGGAGAATCTGAAATGGTCCTTAAGAAGGAAGGACTTTTTCTTTTTATCCATCGGCTCTTTGAGTTCTGCATCCACTGGCTTGGTTAAAACAATCCCGCAGTTTAACTGTAGAGTACATGGAACGTCTACTTTATAACGTCCCTTCTCAATTCTCTATCCTTCCCACTCTCCCTCTACCTGCCCCCAGTAGCCATCTCCACTCTGGACCATGATGTGACTCAGTCTTGAGCCCAGTGAGTCCACTTCCTGACTTTATACTCTGTCATAGCAGTGGGTTCATTGGCCGGGTCAGCCATTAGGAAGTATGGCCAGGGCCCCAGCCTCTCTAAGAGAAGGTCCTCAGCAGTTGTGTGTGCTCCACCTTCGTCACCCTCGGGACACAGCCATAGCAGAGAGTTGCTGCTACCACTCTCTCCCCCAGGACCTGCTGATACCTGATCACACATCCCTTGGGGTCTGCGTCAGAAAGGTTATTGCGACCTGGGAGTGAAATTCTTCTCTTCATCCTAGACTGAGCTATAATTGCAGCACCCAGCAGCCAAATATTCCAAGGCCTGTCATTCTTTCCTCTGTCCCTTTGTCTCTCTCCCCTCCCTTCCCCTTCTCTCCTTCTACTCCTCTTCCCCACAGAACTCTCACCCCACCCCGCCCCCTTCGCCTTTCCTTCCTCCTCCCTCCTTTACCTTCCGAAGCCTTATTGCCTTCTTGGTAGCAGGGCTGTGACTGCTGGTTTGCTGATAAAGGCAGTCGAAAGTTCTGAGTCTCCCCTCCTCTCAATCTCCAGGCCTATCAAAGCAGTTTAAGCAGCCCTAATTAGTTTATTCATCCCACAGTTATCGGGAGCTGCGTGTGTTAGTAAAAAACAAGAATATAATCCTGCAAGATAATGTGACTGGCAGCAATGAAACTCCCTGGTTGCCCTGAGAAAGAGAGAAATCCACTTAATACTTTGGTCTCCCCTTGCAATTACCTTTTAATTATTTACAAGCTGCACCAGCCCAGCTGGTGCAAACCCCGCGCCGGTCCATCTCCGGGGCTGCCATGGTAATATGGATTTGGATCTCTAGTGGAGCTCCGCTGCCTTATTTTCTACTTCATCGTTTTTCTCCCTCCCCAGAAGGATTTTTAAAGGAAAATGGAAGTTAGCTTAGTCTAGCCAGAAGTGAAGACAGGCAATTGTTTACTACTCCATGTCCCCACTAGACTAGGAGCTCCCGGAGGACAGCTCCTTTGCCATACCTCTGTCCCCAGTGCTAACAGAGCCAGGCAGGGAGGTGCTGGGAGCATGTCTGCTCTCGGAGCATCTTGTTAATTCTCCCGACTCAGCTTGCCACGCTGGAGCTCGGGTGCATCTGCCTCCTTTCAACAGTGGCCCTGGGGTTGGAAGTCAGTAACAGAGGGCAACCTTAACGGCCTATCCCACTGTCATGGAGCTGCCAGGTCCCCACCTAGTGTATTTAAATGACTCCAAAAGAGGAGTAGATGATGCTGTTGGTAACGTCAGTTTGTCAAGGCCCACCTATGCGCTTACGTCAGGTATTGCACTGATGGCTGGTTTCACTGATAGGAGGGAAACAGTTCCATCTGCCGCTTGATGGTTACTCTAAAATAAGGTTGTTTGGCATCACCGCTGTTGACTTTGGAGACTGGATCATCCTTTATTGTGGGGACAGTTCTGTGTGCTCTAGGACGGTAGCAGTATCTTCGGCCTCTTCCCACGAGATGTCAATAGCAGCACCCAGTCATGACAACCAGAAATGTCTCTAGATGTTGTAAATGGCCCCTAGGGGCACACATTGCTGCCTGGTAAGAGCCATTGCCATAGAAGGACGGAAAGAGAGTAAAGATAGAAAATTTTTTCTGCAGAAGAAAAAATCTCCTTATGGAAGTTATCTTACCTCATGGGAGGGCCTCATGTCGAGAAAGCCTCTGAAAGGGCTTGTGGCTCCCGTGTCAGAGGCCTGGGACCTCCTTCCTAGAACACTCTGATGTGCTAGTCTGACTTAGAATGGTGGCTTCAGCAGGCTGGGAGCAGATTGCATTTTTAATCGCATAAAGCTTGCTGTCTGTTCTTCCCTGAGTTGTGAGGCCAGGGGCCCCTAGACATGTGTGACTTATCTCTCACTCCCAACGTGGAATGTCTGTGGCACTCAGGGCAGATCTTGTCAGCAGGGACTAAGCCTCCCATCTAACATGTAGGATAAGCGTGTAGGATAAGCCATGAGTTTCACAGGAGCCCTCGAACACAGCTTCAGTTTGAAAGCTCCAGTGCCGCCCACCTGCAGCTTTGACACAGCTGGCCACCACAGAGGAAGTGGACAGGGCTCTGAGGGAGGCGGCGCACAGCAGGCTACCCCAAATGACTGCAGCTGCAGGTGATAAAACGGCTGTGCAGTGGGAGAAGGGCCCCAGCCATTACTGCTTTGTGCTGTGTCTCTCGCCTGTTAACACACTGGGGTGAATTGACTGCAACAGATGGGCCTTTCAGCCTCCAGCCCTTGATTTCTAGGCCGAACTGAGTGACCGTGCCCTGGCGACCCCGCTCCGCCCAGTAGAACAGCCTGCCAGTAGAGGAGGCCGAGAAAAGCAGAGTGGGCCCAGGCAGTGACACTCACACTCCGCGTCGCCTCCTGACCTTGGGAACGCGATGCCACGGCCGCATCAATAGGTCCATGCAGTGGACCGAGTTCCAGACTCCTGAATTCAGCATGAGGGCAGACATCTGCCCCTCTCCATGATCTGGAGGAGATCTCTCCCCTCTGGTGGCCACTAGATCCTTATCCATAAAATGAGAATTCACTGAGAGTCAACCTGGAAGCTTCTGTGCTCTGGGTTACTGTCCATGGTTGCTGTGCTGAGCACCCCACAGGCAATGCGCTGCCCTTGAGGAGTAAAAAATAGAAGAAAAGTGCCTCTTACAGTTCTCTGTCACACCAAGTGTGTCTTCCCTTTCCTTGCTAAATAATCCATTTCATTTCCTCTTTGGCTGACTGAAGCCAAATTGAACTACACTTGTTGCTCTGGATTCCCTTTTCCCCCCACAACATTACTCTAGGGCCAAATAGTTCTAAATAAAATTGGCCAGTTTAACTCACTGGGGGTGATTTCTGAGCTATAATTCCTTCGTAGGTTTTTGCCTTAGTTTTCCAGTGCCCAAATGGAGGGACTGATTTGTAAGTCTGAGAAGCAAAGGCTAGATATAAACGATTGCGTTTTTCCTTCATCAGAAAGGGAAGAAAAGCTTGTTCCCTAGGAGGTGAAGCACAGTGTGGTCTCATTGTAAAATCAGAACGATGGTGGCGATGATTTTGGAGTTATTTTTGTTATTAACCCGTATACTTCACAGAAGAACTCTTTGGATCCATTACCTGACCTGGTGCTGCCCACAGCTCTAGTTCTGTAGGGTAGGGAGAACAAAGATTATCATCAGCCCAAAATTAAGGGATTTATCCACAGCCAGAGAGCAGACTTAGCACTTGGTCTCCAAACTTCCAGGCCAGTGTGCCTTCCTTCTCCTTGCACTGCTTTTGAGAAGCTTGTTTCTTAGCCCTCGCAACCTCGTGCTTCCTTTTAGAGCAGCAGATAACCCTTGTCCTCTTCTGCCGCATTCTGAGCCCCACAGAGGGTGCCAGCCACCTCCCTGGGCCTTTGTCCAGCAGAGGGTCCAACAGCATTTAGTTAGTGAACACAGCCTAGAACTCTCCATGAAAGAGGAGTCTTCATCGCAAGGTCAGGCCTGTCTCTTGGAAGGGCAGATGTGACAACTCACAGTGGCAAGAAGGCCACCATCTGTCAAGCCAGGAGGGGTAGGGAGCACAGGCAGCACACCCAGAATACCTGCAAGCAAAGCTGTCCTTTCCTGCTCCTGCCCACCAGGGACACACCAGGCTGAGGACCTGCCTGGTGTGTCAGGACCTCACCCGGAGAGCCACCTCCTGCCCCCACCAGTTCTGCAAACTGACCTTGGTTTTCCCCAGTGGATTGTTAGATCTGTTTTTGATGTGTATATACAAAGAATTTACTGTGGGAAAAGGGCTTGGTCCGCCTCCAAGTGCAGTGTGAGTGTTTTTCCTTCTGTTGTGTGCTTATCTATCCATCTCAGGAAAGGAAACGTTCATGACATATATTGCTTTGCCTTTTGGTGGAGGCAGTTTCTTCTGTATTCTTTGTATCTTGCAGTAAATGGCCTGTGCCCTCGACACCCTTCCTGGTAGACGAAAATATGTTGTCTTTGTCCAATGGAAAAGGCTTGGGGGTTTTATTTTCTAACTTCATCCACAAATGCAAGTCTAAAATGCAAGCCTCTGAGTCGCAGGATCAGCCCTTTGTATGAAGTGGATCCTTTGCTCTCTTTGGGTGATCCAGCTACTGCAGCCACGTACACTGTTTTTCTTCTTTCCATCTTTAATCGTCATTTAATACCCTACAAATACCCACTTGTCCACAATCATAGGAAGGGAGCCTGGTTTTTGCGAGGCATAATTCATTTGAATGGCCTATTTTTGCCATTAGATTGAGCCTCTTCCCTTTCAGAATCTTTTATTGGTACTCCTTACACATAGTAAACTGGAGTATTTGATAGTTTTGCCTATTTTCTTCCAGTGCAGCTATTTAGTATATTGTCCAAGGGCTGCAATAAGGAGGGTCCGGCCCACCTACACCCTGGGGATCCTGTGGGATCTGAGAGTCTGGTGGCGCAGATAGCGTGGAAGCTCAGACAGTCAGAAGGCCCTGGAGGTGAGCTGCTCCCAGCCAGGCTTCCACCCTGCTGTAGATGCCAGCTAGGTGTGCTGATCCAGCAGCAGGTAGAGCAGAAAGGGTCTGACAGCCCACTTCTGTCCACTCCTTGACCAGCTTCTCTGAATGGGGTGGGGTTGGGGATAGGGGAGTTTGTGTGTTTGTTTTCATAGTACTGTGGATTGAACTCAAGGCTTTGCACATACCAGGCATGAGCCCAGCCCTTTGAACACAGTTTAAGGCAAGAGATGACACAGTCCCAGCCATGACTTTATATTAGCCACAGCAGAGTACAGCATTATACATACTGTTGAACTTCACCTAAAGCAACCCCAAACTATAGTATGAAAAAAAGATTATTAATTGAGCCTAGCCTTCCACATTGTAGAGCAGCCAGGACTCCCTGTATAGCATTGAGGGGAGTGTAAATGAGGCTAATAAATTACGGATCAGTCATAGAGTTCAATACCACAGCAGTAGAAAGCACCAGCTCCTGTCGGGCACACCCAGAACAACCCTCACAGACCTAATGCTGAGCAGAAGCCAGCCATAGATTATATTCCATATGAGTCCATTTATATGGAGTTCAAGAACATGCATGCCAGAGTAATGGTTACCTTCAGGGCTGGTGGGGTGGAGGTTAGAAATTGATTGCAAAGTGCCATGAGGGAGTTTTCTGGAACATTGGAAACGATCTCTGTTCTGACCTGAGAGTTGGTTCCGTTGTATACTTGGATTAGTGCACCCCACCATATGTGCATTAGGTGTACTCGGTGGACAATTGGAAGCAGAGAGCGTAAGCATACACGTCAGTCAGTAATGGGATACCACCATGTGCTTGCCTCTACCTTGTCCTCTAGAACAGTCCAACTATAGGCTGGGCTGCAGACTGCTGGACATTGCTGCCCAGCCTCCCAGTGGGAAATATTTTCTACATAAACAAGTCGGGAAAAAATCACCAGTCATTTCCCTTCTTGTTCCTGGGGAGCAGGGCCTACTCCACAGAGGCGCGCTCAGGCCACCCGCCTGTCTGCACATACTCCCTGCCTAACAGGGCTCTTAACTCCTCTAGGCTCCCTGGTTGGCTCTCTTGACAGTCTCGCTATGGAAATGATTAATGGCCTCTTTCAAAGCCAGGAAAAAGCCGTGAGGGTCCCTGGCAGGCCCACGCCCTAGGTCCTGGGCCCTCACCCCTGACCAGTAGGCAGGAAGGCAACCCTGTGAGTCTGTCTGCCGGCCCTGGCCTGAGTGCTACGGTCCGTCCTCCGCCCTGGAGAGGAGATGGCTTTCTCCTCGGCACTCTTGCCATCTCCGTCTTTGCCTGCAGATCCAGGGGCAGCTGCCTCCTCTCTTCCCTCCCCAGTTATGCCTATGTCATCAGCGAGCTAGGAAGGCAGGGCAGAGTTCTGTGTGGTCATGCCTGCCCTGGCAGCTCCTGATGCCGGCTGCCTGGTGGCAGTCCCTCCAACAAGGGTCAGAGCTCCAGGCGGCACAGGCTTCCCTGGGCCCCTGGCCCTCGGAAAAGCTCTTTTCATCCTGTCCCTGGAGCTGCCTCAGGCTCCCTGGCTGAAATCTGATAAGGGGCCTCTTTGTTGCAACTGTCAGTCCCCTTTATTGAGGAGGGAACCGGAGACCAGTGGCATTTCTTGGGGTACAGATAAGGCCCGGGATTCCTGTCAGAAGAGCATGATTAATTACCCTCAGTCCTCTCCCTGCTTTGATAGCAGTGACTGACGCGCTGCAGGCTTCCCCAACCCGTGCCCTCCGGCATGTTGGGTAGAGCTTCGCCTCCTGCCACCATGACCAGTGACCCACAGCAGTAGGTGTTTGTGTCCCCGCTGGGGCGCTGCAGGTTGCTTTTGCATTTATTGTGGACAGAGGCTTGCCCCTCTCAGGTGAGGAGCCTCCGGAGGGGGTGATACAGCCTAGAGAGCAGCCAGACACCTCTGTCCCCTTCTCTAAAAGGCTGGGGAAGCAGCCATTGTGGACTTGAACTTCACAGACCCGTCTTAAGTCCCATAGGGGTCCTTGACTGGAGGTGATTCCAAATCCATTTCAAGGTCACTTGGCAACATTATTCCCTAATTCAAACAAGCTCCTAAGTCGAAGTCAGCCTCCCTTTGGTAATAACCACAACTGTCAATTTTCTTTTACCCATACTCCTAAGACACTATAACCAAAAGTCATCTAGTTCTCATTTTACAGATGGGGAAACAGAAGCCTGAGTCTGTTGGTCGCCCGTGTCCCATCCCCTAGGAATGTGTATTGGCAAACTCCTGAATGCTTGCTTCCCTGTTTCTTCATAGTAGCGTTTCCTTTGGATGATGGAGGCAGCCACCAGGTCCACTCCATGCAGAGCACGCTGCTGAGACAGGCCAACCTGAGGATGCCAGTTGACTCTCAGCTGTCAGAAGAAGCTGAGCTAGGGCAGGTCTTTGTGACAGGATCACCTGAGTGATGGGAGAAAGCCACACTGCCATGTCAGGCTGCTCTCAGGGTAGCCTCAGCTTTTTGGCCTGCCCTGGAAACCAGTTAACCCTAACAGAAAGCCAGCACCACGGGTGACAGCGCCAGGAACCAAGGCGCCTGACCAGCACGAGGCACATGAGGAGAATGTAGTGGGCTGAGGGAAGGCAAGGCCACAGGGACTCGGCTGCAGCCTCCCAGATGTAAGGAGACAGTTCCCAGGTGCGTCTGCTCCCCATCTGGAGGGGCTGGGGAGAGGCTACGTCCTGATGAGGTCACAGCCTTGACTTTAAATCACACTGTGACCCTCCTGCCCGTTCAGGTCCTGTATCTGCTACTGTTTTCCTTGCTGAAGCATTTCTCAGTCTAACACAGTAGCACTCCATGTGGCTATAGAGGCTTTTAATGAAATGCCTATGTCAGTAACAGTGCTACCCTTCAAAGAAGCCGCCTCCAATGGCTGGACATTTAGTCCAGTGACCACTCAGAAATGAACACGTAATTCCTCTACACAGTTGCCTTCAGAGGCTGAGCGAGCCACACTAGAGAGTCTGCTATGGCTTATACCTTATACCTCACCTTCAGTCAGAAAATAGTACAGCTGTAATCCCAGAACTCAGCCAGAGACAGGATTGTGAGGGAGGCCAGCCTGGACTACAGCGTGAGTTCCAGGCCGGCCTGGGCTACCTAATAAGTCCTAGACCCACCTGTACTAGGTTACAGCGAGACTCTGTCTCAAACAAAAACCAACAAAGCAAACCATTGGAGCAACCTGCTCCCAGCCTCCTGTTCACCTGGCTTGCCTCCAAATGAATGCAAACGCTTGCTTTTTTTGATGAGAGAGGGCAGCCTTTGAGACAGGGTCTTACTTTGTAGCCCGGGCTGGCCTTGAACTCCAGATCCTCCTGCCTTAGCCCCTGGAGTAGGGGGATCACAGGTGTGTGCACCCACACGGGGCTCAATGGTGCCGGTTTCTAAGCCTGTTCTGCGTTCTGTGTTTGAAGATGTCCCGCCAGTGAAGTGATCCAGAAGAAGACAGTGCAAAGTCCTAAAGCTGTTCGCAGATGGACTTCCGCACATGGTATCTGGCTCTCAAAGGTGGCATGCAGGACAGCACTTCCTCCCTGGGCAAGCCCCGCTGTGCTGCCGAAGTGCTCAGCCACGGCTGTCGTCTGGGCTCCATACGTGGGTGGCCACCCTACGCTAGTCCTCACACCCTGTTCCCTTCTGTTGACCCCACTAACTGGAGTCACAGGTTCTTCACCCTCTCAACATCCCCTCCATCCCAGCCATTCTTCTCTTGTCACTGCTGCTCTTACTGCACAGAAAGAGCTTGAGTGTTCTGGGCCTCAGCTCCCCAAGCTGCTCAGTAATGCTCATGATCCTAATGACCCATCACAGGACCTGAGAGGGGATAGTGACTTCTGTTGAGGGCTTTCAGCGTTAGACACTCGAAGCTAGTGGCAGGTCTTGGCAGCGCCCGCAGGCATGAGCACATACACTTAGGTTTCCCATTGAGTTGCCACAGAGCTGAGTGTTTGAGAAGCATTTTCAAGCTGCATCGTAGGCTGATTTATCAGCCACAGTTGTATTCGAGCCATGGCAAAGGGAAGAAAATAGAGTCCTTGCCTTCGCACAGCCAACAGCTAATGGCCCCCCTGGGGTACCGCATAGATGGATGTGAAACAGTGGATGGTAAGTGTTTGCTAGACATGTAGGGGTGTCACAGAAATTCTGAGAGGGAGGGAATCTACATGAAGAGGGGTAGTTAGGAGGTTCTCCCTGCAGGGAGTGGATGGTGAACGACAGTGGAGAGGCAGTGAAGGAGAGACAGACGTGAGCTTGGCCTGAGAGGTGGTAAGAAGGCCCATTGGACTGGAGCAGGCAGCAGTTGGGACCTATCCAAAATGTGTACACATCACCCTGGAGCATTGGTGAACGTGGGTCACGTGCCTAGACGTGTGGATGGGATGGGTAGGCAGAAAAGGTCTCTGTAGGTGTTTAAACCAGCAAGGAGGGACCGTGGTGAAAGTGGTATTGTGTTTTTATTTTTAATTTTATTTACTTTCTTGCAGTACTTGGGGGTTGAACCTGGGGCCTCCCACATACTTTGCAAGTGCTCTGCCACTGAGCTGTACCCCTAACCCATTTTTTATTGTTTCTTTTGAGTCAGAGTCTCACTAAGTTACACAGGCTGCCTCTGGCCTTGAACTTGCAGTCCTCCTGCCTCCATCTCCTGATTTGCTGGAATTATAGGCATGCTGAAAGCAGTGTTTTAATAAGATGATCTGGGGCAGAGTGAAAGTCACCCATGGATAGAGGCCACCGCAGGCATCTAATGATGAGGCACTGAGGGCCTGGCCCAGGGTGGTGACTGCAGGCCAAAAAGGAAGATGCCCATGGCAGGTGCCTCAAGCCTCCTGACAGCCTAGACGAATGTGTAAGGAGAGGAGAGAAGCCAGTGTGGATCCTGCCTAACTTAGCTCCAAGAACTGTGGTGTTGCCGGGATGGGAAGGAAGGGTTGGCTTAGGGTGATGAAGCTGAGGTCAGTGTGCACTTTCTGACTTGGATGTGAACAAGTCACACGTGGAAAGATGTGCTAGAAGATTTTGGAAATGAGAGTTTAGGAGCCCTGTGTGAAAGGGCCTCGGGAATGGTCCTCCCAGCATTCTCCAGGCCATGCCATGGAAGGCATGGACTCACCACTGCTATGAGTCTGCTGAGACAGGCAGGTCTCCAAAAAAGGAAGGGACCTTAGACCTGGCCTGCCAGGGGACCAATTCTGCGTTAGGCTTTTGCCTTTGCCGTAGGAGTAAGGTTCTCGGTGTAGAACAGCACAGGAAAACGTTAACCCACATGTGAGCTATGCCTCTTAGGCCTAGGCCAGTAATGCTCATATTTTGCCTATGAATTTGGAACGTTTTTGTTCTTGTTTTTGAGACAGGGTTCTTGCTGTGTAGCCCACAGCAAGAGGTACTTGATCTCCCGGTCCTCATGCTTCTGCCTCCTCAGTAACTGGAATTATAGACATGTGCCACCACACCCAGCCAGCCTACTTTTTTAGGGGGTAAGTGGTGTTTGTTTTGATTTTTAAGGATGCTAGAGCTCAAACTCAGAGCCATGTACATGTGAAGGCAGGCGCTCTGCCACTGAGCTACATCCCCACCACTTGGTTTTTTTGAGACAGGGTCCCACTGTGTAGCCCAGGCTGACCTCACATTTCTGATCCTCCTGCCTCAGCTTCCTGATAGCTTGGACTGCAGGCATGGGCTGTTATGCTCAACTCTATGAATTTTTTTATCTTAACTCCGTAACCCCTTTGTCCTTGACCCTCCAAAGACCACCTGGTCAAGACACGTCTGGCGGCCCGGGCCGGCCTCAAGACAAGTAGCTCCCTCCCCACTCTTAGAAAAGCGGTGTGGTCCTGCCATAGCAGTCCCATGTGGCCCTGCTCCCAGTGCTTTCTCTCCAGAAATGTGGGGCCCTCGCTCCATGCTCTGCCTTGAGGTATCCTGCAAAAGAGTTGGTAAGCCAGACATGGTCGCACATTCCTGTAATCTCAGCACTCTAGAGGCCGAGGCAGGAGGATTGCAAGTTTGAGGCCAGGTGGGACTACATAGTGAGACACTATGTCAACAAAGAAAGAAAAGAAGTTGAGGAAGCTGATGTTCTGCTGAGAAGGACTGTCATTCCTTTAGAGGAGCGAAGCATGGGGAGCAGAAAGCAACTGTGCTTAGCCTGGCTGGGCGCCCAGAGGCAGCTTGGTGAGCCCTCAGCGAGGTGGGGGCAGGGAGGGGGCGTGACTGGAGCAGCAGCCTGTGTACAGTAAAAGGAGTTTGCCATCAAAAGGCAACAAGTCTCATAGCCTGCCCCGGACGGTGACCCTTCCCTGTGGAATTCTCCCCTCTGACCTCCAGATCATTAATCCCGAGGCTGCCAAATGACAGTCATCCATCACGCCTCCTGACGAGCATCCCAGCCGGCTGTGAAAGGACCCCAGCCCCGCCCTCCCTGCCGTCCCCTGGTGCTCATTAGTAGCCCTTCCTGCCCGGTGCCAGGTTTCCTAATCAAGTCCCTGGCTCCTCGCACTTCCCCTAGGGCCAGTGGGCGGAAGCTGCTCTGACCCCCCTCCCTTTCAGAGGCCAGGGAGCGTTGGAGTGATTAGTGGGGAGAACTCTTGAGTGGCTTTTCATTCCCCTGGAGACCTGTGTGTCCAGCAGCCCCTCTGACGTGGAGCGGCACACAGGAGAGAAAAACCGTCTCCACCCTGCAGCACGAGAGGAGAAAGCAGGCGGTATGCGAAGGAGCCGCTGCCACAAACCACACTGAGCTACTGGGGCGAGGCAGGGGGCTAGCCCAGTGGGTGCTTGCTGGGGCAGGGCCTTCCCTTCTAGGCATTCAGGAAAGGTTTCTCAGAAGAGGCAGCCACCGAATGGAGTCCAGTGGCTCCAGAGGAGCATAAGTTGCCAAATCTTTAGGAAATAATCTGGGGTCACACTGCTGTCAAAAAACAAGCCAGGTGCTATGGCGCACACCTGTAATCCCAATGAGTTGGGAGGCTGAAGCAGAAGGATCAGGAGTTCAAGGCTAGAGGTGGCCTGTACAACTTAGTGAAAGCCTGTCTCGAAAAGGGAGTGGGGGTGCAGTTCGGTGGTAGGTAGAATGCTTGCCAGGCCTGCAGGAGGCCCTGGGTGCAACCCCCCAGGACTGCAAAATAACAAAAATAAAACACTGTTTGAATTCATCTAGTCCAGCCCTCTTATTTACAGATAGAAAAACAGATCCAGAGAGGCTGTGTCTTACCTAAGGCCACACAGCCTGGGAGATGAGGCTGTCCTCACCCCAAAGTGAATGGAGATCTAGCCTTATAGCTTTCAGGTTTGGGGAGTTTGAGTCAAATCATATTCCCAAGTAGATTTCACAAACATTATTTCTGACTCAGCTATAGGTGAATATACACAGAAGTGACATCTCTTATCTCTGTTTGATGATGAACAGCCGTCTCTGTCTTGTTGGATCACAGGGACCCCTATCAACCGGATCCCCATCATGGCCAAGCAGATCCTGGACCTGTACATGCTGTATAAGCTCGTGACGGAGAAGGGGGGCCTGGTGGAGATCATCAACAAGAAGATCTGGAGAGAGATCACCAAAGGCCTAAACCTGCCCACGTCCATCACCAGCGCCGCCTTCACCCTCCGGACCCAGTGAGTGGCCAGGGCCAAGAGGGGAACCAAGACTGGAGAAGGGGATGTTTTAGCCCAGAGTGAAGGAAGGAAGGAAGGAAGGAAAAGGGAGGGAGGGAGGGAGGGAGGGAGGAAGGAAGGAAATTCTGTTGTACAGTTAGCAAGAGGAGTAGAATTCCTAAATCAGTGAGGAGCCTTTGCCATGAATCCCTCAACAGACCAGGTAACAGAGAGAGGCACCCTTACCCTGTGGCTCATTTGTGCTGGTACTTTTACTGTCCTATGCATTTAAACCCAGTCTTGGACTGCAGACATTTCCCCTCTTGCCACATTACAAAAACTAAGTCTCTTGTGTTTAAGTAATTTAGCCAAGGCCGTCTTAGCCAGTAAGTGGTAGAGCTGAGATTCACAGTTGGGCTTCTGTCCCTGAAATCCAGGCTCCCTCCAGGACATCGCCCCTCAAAAGCAGCATGTCTGCCTGAGTGGTCCCTCTTACCTGACATCCAGCTCTCAGCAGCCAAGCCTGTTGGATTGCTGACCTGTTTTGTCACCATTTGAGTTAGTCACAAGGGTGACAGAAGCAGTAAAACCAGGAGTAGCCTGGAGAAGGAGGGCCGCAGGGGTGTCTGTTCTTTGGAATACTCTAGAAGTTGCTCTGTGAAGAATAAGGAATGGACAGCTGGAATATCAGTCAAGTAACGTGTCCTGGCTTTGTTAGAAAGCAGAAGGTGTATATCCATTGGGACTATTCCAGTAGCAGTGGGGGACAGAGCTATAACCAGAGTGGCAAGGTTCTTGGGGGAGAGAATGGCTGTTTCCGATGGATGACAGACAAAGAAACGGTCCCAGGCACTGGGAGAGCTGCTCCTCTCTGACCAGCCTAACTGAATGGTGAGGAGACCAAAGAGCCGGGAACACACTGCAGCACATGGGCTCGTTTGCCTGAGGCGCCAGAGCAGATGGGAAGCCCTTAGCTAAGATGTTCTTCGGATCAGCGTACAGGATTGAGGAGCAGTCCAGGGAGCATGGAGCTGGGGTCCAGTGACCCCAGACTTTTCTCTTCTGCCAGGTACACCAAGTACCCTGACACTTGCCTAACAGACTGCTTGCAGAGCTGGGCAGTGTCCGTTGCTGTATTTCGGATTTTTCTTCTCCTTTCCTGCCCTGCAGGTACATGAAGTACTTATACGCCTACGAGTGTGAGAAGAAGGCCTTGAGCTCCCCAGCCGAGCTCCAGGCAGCCATCGATGGCAACCGGCGGGAGGGTCGCCGGCCCAGCTACAGTTCTTCCATCTTTGGCTACTCACCCACAGCTGCCACCGCCACTGCCACTGTCGCCGCCACTGGGGCCCCTGCCCTTCTCTCGCCACCCAAGATCCGCTTCCCCATCCTTGGGCTTGGCTCCAGCAGTGGCACCAGCTCCAGCGGCCCTCGGCTGCCCCCGGCAGCCACGCTCAGGAAAGGTGGGCAGGGAGGAGGGAGGCAGCCGAGTTTCCCTGGGTCCAAGGGGTGGGTGGTGGATTGGTCCAGCTCCGGCTTCCTCACAGGTGATGGGGTCCCGGTGACAGCTGTGTCTGTGCCAAATCGCCTGGCTGTGCCCGGGGCCCTGGCAGGCCAGCAGGCTGGCACCCGCACCGCCGCCCTGGAACAGCTGCGGGAGCGGCTGGAGGCAGGGGACCCTCCCGAGAAGAAGGTGGCGAGGCTGTCGGAGGAGGAGCAGCGCTTGGTGCAGCAGGCTTTCCAGCGCAACTTCCTCAGCATGGCGCGGCAGCTGCCCATGAAGATCAGAATCAATGGCAGGGGTGAGCGCTGGCTGCAGCCTGTCTTCCCTTCCTGACACGGCCTGGCACACGGCCTCCCGGGGTGGGGCGGGGTGAAGCATGTGTGCACCACCTCCTCCAGGTTGCCTTACAGACCCCAAGAGGGTCTAGAGGCCAGAGGAGAACCACACAGGGTTTCTGTGGCCACTGAGATCTCAGTTCACCACAGGGAGGTTTTCCAGGGGTCCAGAAGTTGCCTCAGGCAGTGCCTTGCTCTCTTGGAAGAAGGAAGAGCGGTTATTCACTGAGGAGGAGTTAGAGACAGCGGCTGTGCTCCTCACCCCCACCCCAGCCTTTTGATCTGTCAAATTACAGGGCTCACCTACACCCCAGTACCTCACCAGATGTAGGCCAGGACAGGGCACTGTGGTCAGATATGAGAGACATGGTTGTCATTCCTGCAGCCCAGTGAGGGTCAAGAGAAACTGGGGCCGCCCGTGGCCCTGGGGAAGAAGTAGGTTATGTAAGTTTGGCGGTATAAATGACATCTTTTCTCTTCCCTCCACATTTTTAAATGCCCCACCTCCCCTCCTCCATCACAAACTCCATTTCCCTTTTTCCTCTTCTTCCCCTTCCCCCACACCTTTTCTGTGTGACCCTCTGAAAGCCACCCTGAGCGAGTGTGTCCTGGGAAGGGAGCTGGTACAGATTCCCTGCAGCCCTCCCCGTCCCACTGCCCCAGGCGAGGAGCAGAAAGCTGGGAGGGCCAAGTCCTTGGCTCTGTGTAGGAGAGGGCAGAGTCTAGGGTGAGCCCGGCAGAGACCCTGTGTGCCAGCTGCCTAGCTAGGCCTGGAGGGCTGGGCCTAGAGATGAAGACCTGGTGGACTCAGGGTTAGGAGGCACGTGGAGCAGGGCGAATCCTCAGTCAGGGCTGGGTCTGCTTAGCCTCTCACTGCCTGGGCCCGATACATAGTGGGTACTCAGCTGGGGTTTTGCTGATTCACATCAGAAGTGTTTGTGCCAGCCGTGGGCGTGGGCCCACCTGCTTGCCAACTGCTGTCCCTTCTGGGAGCAGTCGAGGAAGTGAACTGGCTCACTGGGAAAACCCATGGCAGGAGGCTGGTGAGCCTGGTTCTCCTACCAGATGATCTGCTCAGGAGGTGGTACACAGCTGCTTCCACCAGAGTGAGGGCTCCAGCCAGGCAGCACCCAAGAGCACAGCAGGAGCCTGACCAGGCCTGCTTCCTCTGTCCCCTGCAGAAGACAGAGCAGAGGCCTCGGCTGCGGCGCTGAACCTGACCACAAGCAGCATTGGGAGCATTAACATGTCTGTGGACATTGACGGCACCACCTACGCAGGTAGGCCTCTGGTGCTCTAGGGGAGGCTCCCTCAGGGGCCACCTCCCAGGCAGTGCTGTCCAGGTGAAGTGCTCCTTCTGGACCATCAGTACACAGGTTGTTAGCAGCATGATAGGTCTCCTCCGCAGTAGAAGAAACCTTCCCTCTGCTCCTCTCATTCAGTAGTTGGTTTGCTAAAGAACTCATTTGTTTAGCACTTGCTCAGGGCCTTGCATATGCCGGGCAAGTGCTCTACCACTGAGTTGCACTCCCAGCTCCTGCTGTGTTTTTTATCTTAAGACAGGGTCTCATGCAATCTGTGTAACTTACTAAGACACTGTCTCAAAAAAATGGGCTGAGGGTGCAGCTCAGTGGTCTGGCACTTGGAGAGCATGCAAGCGCGAGGCCCTGGTTTCAACCCTCAGTACCACAAAAGAAAAAAAAAAGGGTCTCACTAAGTTCTGTAGGCTGCTTTTGGCCTCAGACTCAAGATTCTCCTGCCTCAGCCTCCCGAGTGTCTGGGATTATAGGTGTGTGTCACCATGCCTGGTTTGAAGAAATCATTTAATGTGAAGTGGGGTTTGGGGATGTTTTTTGTTTGTTTTTTGCGGTACTTGGAGGTTGAACCAGGACCTTACACATGCTTTGTAAGTGGTCTTCCACTGGGCTGCACCCCCAACATGTTTATTTATTTTATTTTTTTAATTTCAAGTGAGGGTCTCACTAAGTTGAAAGGGCTGCCTCTGGCCTCAAAGATGTGGTCCTCCTGTCTCTGCCTCTGAGTTGGTAGGATTACACGCGTGCACCACCATGCCCGGCTTGTGAAGATGTATAATCAATGCCATCCATCCCTTTAAACACTGTATCATAACTTAGGTCAGTGTCCACTGTGCCTTCCAATGTACAGACCTCCTTTGTCTGACAGGAAAGCACCCTGCTACTATGCTGTCGTTCTCCCCATTAATCACTCCCCCACTAATCACAAGAGACCAGAGACTAAGACACCAGTGAAGGAGTCGGAGTGCCGCAGGCAGCTTTCCCTGCCTTTCCGGTTGTGTCTCTAATCCTGATCTGCCAACAGTTTTTTGGTAGTTGGTTAGGTGGGGTAGCCCCTGTCACTAACAAGTCTTTCCAAGATGTTGAACTTCAAGTTCTTAGAAACAGCAAAGCCTTCTACTGCCATTGCACTGGTTTAAGGACAGGCTTGGCCTCGAGTCCTGCTGGGTGCCCTCCATTTGCTGTACGAGGGTGTGGACAGTGTCAACAATCTGGCAGGCCTCCAGGGCAGCTGTGCCTCCCGTCTACGCCAGGCCTGCTCCTGGCCACTGAGGCTCTGCCGCTCTCAGCACCTCCTACAGGACTCATGGGCCCCCTCGTGCTCTGAATCTCTGCTGAGCCACCTGTCACAGACGTCAGGGTGGGACCAGGGAAGAGACAGATTGACTTGGCAGTCACGGCATCATCTTGCCACATCTACAGGCCACATTCAGAGAACTTAGGGCCTGTGCCCATGCCGTCTGTTGTGCTGTCTTGGGAGGTCTGGGGCTGGGATCAGGCCATGGCGAGGGCAGGAAGCAGCAGCTCAGGGGTGGGACTCAGCCCAGGAGAAAAGAACTGGGAGGACCAGGATCCTGTTTGAGGCTCCCCATAGCCCTGAAGAGAAGGCAATCAGTCACCAGCGCTGCTGGCCTTAACTCTGCCCACCCTGGGCTCCTGCTCAGTGGGAACGCAGGTGCCCAGGCCAGGAGCCTGGAGGGCATTCTCAGAGGTCCCCGCCCGTGCCCGCACTCAGAGCTCCTCTCCTGCAGCTTCCGCCTTGTCCATCCTCACTGGCTCCTCGAGGGTAGCTTCCTACAAGCCGGACTTCCTCCATCACCCCGCAGAAAGTATCCAAAAATCTGACCTCCTTGTGTCCTGCTCCCACTCCCGCTCACAACTTTCAGGGCCTCTGAGCTTCCCAAGAGGCCCATGAGGCCCTCCACCTCTCAGCCCCTCTGCTGCAGCCACACCCCCAAGCTGGCCCGTAGGTCTCCCCCTGTCCCGCTGTGTCTTTCTCACACTGTGTCTTCCCACTCTGTTCTTTCCCGGCCATACTCTCCGCCACTTCTCCTCCTTCCAGAAGCCCCAGCACACTTCCCCACTGGGACTTTGCCTGAGCTGTGCACTGTGCACCCCACCTCCCTGGCTCCCCCAGAACCCTGGCTATGCTGGTCTCAGTGTTTAGGACAGTCTAGCAGAGTTCCTGGTTACCTGTCTGGCCCTTGGCAGCCTGCAAGCACATGCAGGCAGGTTGGGGTCTGGGCTTCCCTGGACCTTCGGGTGGGAGGGAGTGGAGCAGACCCCGCCCGCCTCTGCCCACCGTGCTTCTCCTCCCCTAGGTGTGCTGTTTGCCCAGAAGCCCGTGGTGCACCTCCTCTCGGGCTCCGCTCCCCAGAGCGCAGGCAGCAGCGCCAGCAGCAGCAGTGGCGGCTCTCACTGCTCGCCAAGCCCCACCTCGTCCCGGGGCACACCTGGTGCTGAGCCCTCCACCAGCTGGTCCCTCTGACAGCCCACTCCACCCATGCACCTGCCAAGAGCGGAGGAAGCTGCTGCACGGGACTGACCCCCCCACGGAGCCCATGCCAGACACCGTGGCCGGCGGTCTGTCCCTCCAGGCCCCATCCAGGTCCTGCTGTACTCTGGGGGCAGGGAGGGGCTGGAGGGCAGTCAGAGCAGCGTGGTCCAATCAGGGATTGTCCTGGAGACCTGGGTGGGGGTCTGGGTGGCCAGACCTGCCTCCGGTTCCCTAGCCACCTCCCGTCCCTGGGCACTGTACTGACAATCTGAGCTGACACAGGCGAGAGGCCCTCCATTTCCCTTCCCCTTAATTTATTTCCCTTCCTCTGCCTTTGGCCATCACTCCACCATCACTGGCCTCTTCCTCTGCCCAGTCTCGCCATGTTGAAAGCCCGTGGGGGCTGCCAGGAGCCCAGAGCATGCCTTTGTGGCTCTCGTTGGCGGGCACGGAGTACAGCCCTCCCTGCCCCCCTTGCCTACTCTCTGGGTCCTGGGAGCAGGCCTCTTAAATCCAAGTCTGGAGTCAGTCCTCAGGGCCCCGGGTCCCCCTCGAGTAATGCCAAGAGAGAACACGTGCGGGCAGCTGAGGGAGGCAGAGCTTGGGCCTCCAAGCCCTGGCACCTACCTCACGGGACGCTGTCCTAACCTAGACCTCAGGCTCTCCACTCAACCCTGTTGGCTGGTGCTCCCAGGACAGCCGCTTGTCCCTGGCCTGTGTGGCCGTTTCTCGGGGCCACCTCAGCCCCACCAGCCCCAGACGTGCTGACCTCAGGCTCACTGAAATACCTCAGCTTAGTAATGGTTCATGTTTGCTTCTTTGGGAAGTATTTGCATCTCTGCAACCTTTTTTATATGTGTTTTGCTGACGTGTTTTTTATTTTTAAATTTTTATTGTTGTTGCTGTTGTTGTAGCACCAAAGAATTGAGAGCAGGTGGCCCCGGCCAGCACCCACACCCGGCCAGCGGGCAGAGCAGCCGGGTGACTCAGGGATCAGTGCGGTGGGAGGGTGGATGAGAGGCCGGGGCAGGCAGGGCGGCCCCTTGCCCGGCACCCACCCTAGGGTGCTGCGCTCTGCGGGAGCCCGGCTGCCCGGGGAGGACATGTCTCTCTGGGTCTCCTCTCGGTCTGGGGCCAGTAGAGAAGGGGCGAGGCTTGCCCAGGGCTCACCCCCAGCTCTTCCGCAGACCCCCACCCACCGTGACTCCTCAGGCCCCTCCATCCTGTGCAGGAATAGAAAGGGAAACCAAAAGCTCGCGTGCCCACATACCTCAGCCTGCGCAGCCGCGGTGCTGCCAGCCGTCTCCGCTCTCCCCGCCCAACCTCCACCGGCACGCAGCACACTGTCCCCACTGTCCACTGTCCACACTCCTCCGGCCTTGGAAGCCTTACCCACCACGCACGTGCAGGGCGGGGGCCGAGAAGGGCAGCTGGATCTGGTGGCGGCGAGGGCCCTGGTGGCTGGCTCTGGGCCCGTTGAGAGCGTCTCACAGGCAACCAGTGTATCTTTCTCAGGGTTTGGTCACGAAGGATGGACTCTGTCACCCAGAGGACACAGGGGCGGTGCACCGGGTCTTTCTGGTCATCGCATCCTCCCCTGTCCCTGGGCAGCTGGCTGACCTCTCCCTCTGAGTGCCCCCCACGCCTCAAGGCCAGCAGCAGGAGAGCAGGGCACCAGCAGTGCCCAGTAACGGGCCCGTGGCCCAGCGGAGCCTTCCCAGAAGGGTCAGGCAGAAAGGCCACCGGCAGGCAGGCAGCGGGCCAGCTCCGTCCCTCCGCACCTCGTATGTATTCTACCCAGGAGAACGCATAGCACACGGTAGCCTCGGCGTGGAGAAATACCTCAGAGGCCTGCGGCGAGTGTCTGTGTGTGGCTGTTTTCTATCTTGTGTGTTCTTGAATGTTTATACTCAATAAACCTCTACCTCTTCACATGAGCGGGGCGTGGTTGCTCTGAGCGGCTCCTCCTCTGGGTCTCAGCTCCTCCTGCATCCCCTCTGCTCCCCACTTGCCCATCCTCCCTGCGGCACTCACGCTCAGCCTCTGTGCTGTTAGCAGGGTCCCCTGCCATTGCCCACTCATGTAGTCATGACAGTGCCTGCTGCACAGGGCCAGGGGACCACCAACTTGGTTTAGCAAGCCCATGCTGAGTGCCATTGGGCCAGACACTACGAGAGGAGACGCTGTGTCTAGACAGATGCATTTTTTTAGGATGCAGTATAACTACACACAATGGGCATGTACCCAGGTGGGCAGGTGTAAGCTGGAGCAGCCCACCTGGGGAACTCTGGAGGGCTTCCCAGAGGTGGTAACGTACAAGCTGGAAGAGCCAGCTGAGACAGAAGGAAGTCTTTCCAGTGGGTGGACTGGTTCATGTGGAAACTCTCAACATCAGGTGTTGGGAAGTTGCCAGTGCCCAGGGTCAGGGGTGGTGAGGAGCTGGGAGAAAGTGCAGCTGGACCAGGCACAATGGCTCCCTCCTGTAATTCTAGTAGTTCAGGAGGGGGCGGCAGGAGTATCACAAGTTTGAGGCCAGAGGCAGTGTGTGTAATTTACTGAGCCCCAGTCTCAAGATAAAAAGTAAAACATGGGCTAGAGGTACAGCCCAGTGGTAGAGCACTTGCAAAGTCTGTGCAAGGGCCTAGCTTCAACCCCCAAGCACTGTTTAAAAAAAAAAAAAAAGTGCAGCTGAGGCCACCTTAGGGATTTGTGTACCAGCTTCACGTTAGAGGATGTGTTTCAACCACGGCACCGCACAGAAAGGCTCTTCCAAGTTGGGGTCCTAGGCACATGTGTGGGATCCCATCACTTGGGAGGCTGAGGCAAGAGGATTGTGAAGTCAAGGCCAGAAGCAGCCTGCAAGACCCTGTCTCACAATGAAAAATAAAAGTGGGGCTGGGGGTGCAGCTCAATAGCAGGGCCCCTGCCTAGCATGTGTAAGCCCTGGATTCAGCCTCAAGGCCTGCCAAAGAAAAGGAAAACAATTCTTCTAGTGGGTCTCATGCCAGACCCTGAGCACCCAGCCCTCCTCCACCATGAGTTTCCCCTCCCAGCCACCGTGAGCTGGTGACAGCCTCTGCATGGCAACATGCACTGCGCCACTGCAGTCCTCTGAGTCAGACTGGAGACACCTTTCTTTGCCATTAGGAGGTGCTAAGAACAAGGACAACGGTGGTTGGTCTTAAGCCGCCCCTCACTGGTGTTTAAAAAAAGATGGTACAGACACTCCAGCGACTGGTCACCTTAGATAGGTGTCACTTCCCAGCTTCCTGTGTCACCTTAAGATTGGGTGGGTATTTGGGGCCTGAGGAGCTGCAGCAGCAGGTCTAGGGGCCTTGGAGACGGAGCTGGTGACTGGGTGGGGCAGAAAGCCAGCCAGCCTGGGCTCCACACTGATCTGGACGCAGGATCTGAGGAGCAATGCACTGGGCGACTGCAGTGCCTTCCGTTTCTAGGTACCAGAGAAAATGAAGGACCTTTAGAAAAGGGAGAATTTCTCAAACCAGGCCGTCCAAAAAAGTTCCCCAGTTGATACCATCAAGTAAAAAGAAACTGGAAAAAAATAACTTGAAACTCACAACTAATAAAAGAGTTGTCCATAGGTACCATCGAGTCAGGTCCGACTCATAGTGCCCTTCCTTGAGTTTTCAATGGCTGATTGTTTCAGGATTAAGAATGGGCTGCCATGTCCTCCCATTTTTGCAGTGCTAGGGATCAACCCCAGGGCCTCAGAGAGTACAGAGCGGCACTCTATCAACTGAGCTAAACCCCAGCCCCATAGCAGAAGAGTAGTAACTGGATTGTGTGTGAGAGACGACGCTTAAGATCAGAGCTAGGGCTAGGTAGTAAGCATCCTGTCAAGGAGCTATATCCCCAACCCTTGATTTTTTGAGACAGGGCCTCACTATGTATCTCAGGCTGGCCTGGAATTCCTCGTCCTCCTGCCTCGGCCTCCCAAGTGCTGGTATTGCAAGCTTGTGCCACCACTCCTAGTGAGATGTAGGATTTTTTTTTAATGCTTATTAAGACAAAGTCTGCAGCCATAGCACCCTAGTACCCGATCCCACCTGATCTCACAAGCTAAGCAGAGTCGGCCTGGGAACACCAGGTGCTGCAGGCGAGGGAGAAGGACCTGGCAACCCACTCCCCAAACAATCCACCATTGAAAACGCTACGAATAGCACAGAAGCACCGACAATAGTACAGTGTCCGGGAGTGTTTCGTCAAGGGTCACTGAGTTGGACCCGACTCCACCACACCTAACAACAGTTAAGACAAAAGCAAAAAGAAGGGCTAGGGAGAGGGACAGTCACAAAAAGGTGTTTTGAGGAGGAAGAAATACAAACAGCTCAACTTCATTAGTTACCCGGGGAACACACAAGAACCGGCCACTCACGTGGATAGGCGTGAAGTTTGGTACCACATTCCCAGGTCCTGGCAAGGATGAGAAGCTGTGGGACTCAATGCTAGGGGAGTGTGAAGTGCTGACCAATTTGGGAGCCAGTTTGGTATCACCTAGAAAGACCCTGTACCTGCTCTGGGACATCATAAGTTTGCTTCTTGGTTTGTGCCCCTGGAGACCTGACCGAGGTCCTCGGAGCACTGACGGCAGAAATGACCAACCCTTGAAACCTGGTGTGGGCCAGAGGCTGTTGTCAGGCTTTTACATGAGCCACCTCCTTTAAGTCCCTGCATACTTACGAGGTGGGACTATTATTGCCTCCATTTTAGGAGGAAACAGGCACAGAGAGGTTGAGCAACTAGCCCAGGTCTCAAAGCGAGTAAACTGGAGTCTGTCCTAATGACAGTGCTAATCGCTCTGCCCTTTGCCCATTTAATGCAGTCCTGTGAGACAGTTGTTACTCACTTTATAGATGAAGCTGATGAACAGAAATGTGCTGGGATTCACACACCGAGCGAATGTGGGGAGGCGACGGGATCCAGCTCTCCTCAGTGTGCGGCCCTTTGGAGAGGGGAGAGGGGCAGAGCGGGGCCAGCATGCTGAGCAGAGAGGCAGAGGGCCCAGGGGTGTTTGTCACCAGGTCTCTGCTGTTCCATGCTGTGCCCAGTGGGGGAGGGAGGTACCAGGTGGCCCTCAGCAACTCCAAGAAAAGCCCTCCAGCTGTGTCTGCTGGTCACTCCTCTCGACTCCCGATTGGGCCATGTGCCCTCCCCAGAGCCAATGGCAGCAAGGCCAAGGGGCAAGATGGCCAGGAATACCTTAGCCTGACTGCAATGTGCAGAAAGAAACAGACCCCCAATAGGGCTGCAGGGAAGCCTCCCAGTCACCTCCTAGCAGGAGGGGAAGTAGGGGCTGACGGGCTTATGAAAGAGAAGGTTTGAAAGAATGTCAACAAAGGTTTACCTTATAACTACAGTACATTAATTGTATTGTATTGGCAAATATAAGTCCCTTCTAAAAGTAGAGTTCTAATTTTTTAGAAAAAAAAATTTTTTTCACCAAGCAATAAATTATTGTTAGGTGCCATCGAATTGGGTCTGACTCCTATAGCGCCCCTCATAGGGTTTTCAATGGCTGCTTTTGGGGGGATTACTTCGGGAGTGGATTGCCACTTCCTTCTCCTGTCAGCTAATACATAGGTAATAATAAAGATATGTAAAATTTAAGAGAATCCAGGTGTGGTGGCACATACCTGTAATCCCAGTAACTCAGGAGGCAGAGGCAGGAGAATCACAAATTCGAGACCAGAGGCAGTCTGCATAATTTAGTGAGACCCTGTCTGAAAAAGTAAAAAAATGGACTAGGGGTTCAGCTCAGTGGTACAGCACTTGCAAAGTATTCAAGCATGAGGCCCTGGGTTCAACCCCCAGTATTAGAAAAAATAATAATAATAACTTAAAATTTTTTACCAGGCAATAAGTAAAAAGTAATAATAACAATAATAAGCAGTATTTTGTACAGAATCTAAGAGAACTAAAAATAACCTTCACATTTAGCTTACACATACAAGCAAACGCATACAATATGTCTCTTCAAGATAGAGTTGTTTCACTTTAGATGATTATCTCCAAGTCCATCCGTTTAGTTCTAAATGCTGTGATTTCATTTTTCAAGGCTGCTTAATATTCATCAGCCTTATTTTTAAAAAGAAAATTTTAAACTAAAAGAAATCTGTTGCAAAAGAGCACATATTGTATGATTCCTTTTATTTGAAATGTCAAGAATAAGCAAACCCCTAGAGACTGATGGGTGTGTAGGGCTAAGGGTGGGAGTGAGAGATTATCCCTAAGCAGACAGGGCTGTTTTGGGAGGTTATAAAAAAGTTCTAAAACTGATTAAAATGATAGTCGTATAATCCTGTGAATATACTAAAAGCCATTGATTGTATACTTTACCTGCAGGAATTGTATGGCATATGAATTATATTTCATTAAAGCTGTTTTAATTTTCAAAAGCCTGCAGCTGTAGCCCTGTGGCGTCCAATCCCGTCAGATCTCGGAAGCTAAGCAGGGTCGGGCCTGGTTAGTACCTGGATGGGAGACCGCCTGGGAACACCAGATACTGTAGGCTTGGGAGAAGGACCTGGCAACCCCCTCCCAAAAATCAATCTGCCGTTGAAAATCCTATGAACAGCAGAGAAGCACTGACAATAGTGTTTCCCCTGTTGTACATAAGGTCGCTATGAGTCGGATACCGACTCGACGGCACCTAACAACAACAACAACAACAACAATTTTCAAAAATAATAAAATCAAGAATTAGAAAAAAAACAAAAAAAAATTAAAAAAAAGAACGAGGAGGTGGAATCACTGCTGGAGGGGAGAGAAGGAACCAAGCAGGGCTAGTCAGAATAGGAGTGGGCCGTGGTTTCTGAGAATGGAGACTAAGACTCAAAATACCAGCAGCAGCTAGGGCACAGGGACAGAGCGAAGACCAAGGGGAACCAGGCCTGGTGGTCCGCGCGCCTGTAGTCCCAGCCACCGAGGAGGCAGGACGATCACTTGAGCCCTGGAGTTCAGGATCAGCCTGAGCACCAGAGTAAGACCACATCTCCAAAAGCCAGCAAGCCGAGGGGGTGGCAAGTGTGCGGCTCTGACAAGTGGTTGGCCTCTGGCAGGGGGCAGGTGGTCCCTCCTTACACCAGGGAGACAGGCTGGATTCGAGGGAGGGGCAGCCCAGGACAGGGGACATTCGCCTGCCAAGGGCTCTTTGTGAGCAAGTGGCCAAGCTACTGCCTGGTGTCAGAGAGGAGAGGTGTTTGTTCGCAGGCTCCAGGTGTGTGGAGTCCCAAGAGAACCTGGGATGCCCTGCTCACAGAGGGGTCCTCTCCCTCCAAAGGCCACCCCAAAGGGCAGCCTGGTGCCTTCTGCGTGAGACCCCTTGGGTTGAACTGAAATCTCTCCACCCCAGGTTTACTTTCTGGAAATGATGGAAATCTAGCTCTCTCCACCTGGTAGAAAGCAGGGCCAGCGTCCGTGCCCACGCTGGATGGGTCCTGTCTCTGGCCTGGAGGGCCCACTCTTGCTCCAAGTCCATCAGTTCAGGAAGGGCCACTCGTCCAGTGGGGCTCGGTACCCAGCCCCGGAGCAATCACACGAGCCGGGCTGAGTGTCGAGGGACTTGGCAGAGAGGCACGCAGGTGGCACAGGCACCTCTGTGTGGTACTCCTGCCATCAGGAGATGGAGGGAGGGCTCTAGGAACACGGCTCAGCTCATAGTGCTCTGGGGTGGGGAGGGGAGGTCAGGAAAAGAATGGCCAGGTGACTTCAGTGGGGTGCAGACCCTGAGTGGCCTTGCCTGGGGCCTTCGAGGATGGATGTGATACTAAGGTCAGGATAACCACCTCTCCGGCACATGTTAGGGGACCAGGCACTTAATGGCTGTTTGGCTGTGTGACCTAAGTAGCGCAAGTTCCTGCCCTTCTCTGGGTAGTGTCCTTGTGTGACATGGGGATTGCGTTGTGATCTCAGGCACAGTGAATGAGAACTCACTTGGAAATGCCTGAAGCCCAGCACCCAAGGCCTTCACCAGTCACAGCAAAGTTGCTGGGGCCACAGTCTGCTGGCACTGGGCCCATGGATTTCTACAAAGACCGGGGACCCCCACTGGCCACTCCATGCCCAACTCTACTCCTAGCCACAGGGTCACCTGGGAAAGGGGAGGTAGCCTTATCCTCAAGGGTCTGGCACCTCTGCAGTGGTGTCCATGTGGGTAGGGGGGCTTCCTGCCAGGGAGGCCTCTGACTGCCGTGCCTACCCCAGGGCGTTGCCCCAGGGGCCTGGCCCTCTACAGGAGTCTCTGTCCCCCCGACCCCTGTAGCTCCCTAAGGCCTCTCAGTCCAGCCCCTGTGCCAGTGCTCTGGCTTCCTGAGACAGGGCTGGGGCCTGACCTCAGTTGCTCAGGCTGCAGAGTGGCTGTGAACCTGTGGCTCCAGGAACCAGCCGGGGCCTCCGCTGAGCTCTGTCCCTGTAGGGAGAGGGCAGGGGGCGAGGACTCCGGAGCACCTGGGTGGCTCTAGGGGACACAGCCTTCCTTCTAATTGGCTGGATCCTCCACATTCTCATATCCTTGTCCTTTGGATGTGGGGTCAGGTCACACTGACCTGGGGACACCTGACCCTGGCAGCTGATGCTAGATTCTGATGACCCTGCCGGCTCCACCTTGGATCCATTCTTGGGGAGATGAGCTTCTGCCCCTCCAAAAGCCCCATGACCCAGACCTGAACGTCCAGGTGCCTCAAGGCCAGGGCAATGAGTTTGGGACCCATTATATAGACAAGAAAGCTGAGGCCTCATGGGAAGGCCCGGTGACTGGTAGAGCTTGTACCTTTCACCGCCCTGTATTGGGCCCCTAATTTCAGGTTGCAGGAGGGCCTGGGGTCCTCAGGCAGGGTTTCTTGGGAGCCCCGACCTCATGTAGGCACCTCCAGGGAGCCCCCAATTCCCCACTCCCCCTTCCACCTCTGGATTCCAGCAGCCATCTGGCCATTTTCCTTCTCCAAAGCTCACATCCTCCTCTTGCCGTTGGCCAGGAGGGGCTGCAAGGGGCAGATCACATCCCCATGGGAGGGGCCCCGTCCTCTCAGCCCCCCAGGCCCTGCTGCAGACAGAGCCAGCCCTGCAGCCTGGCCTCTGCCCTGCCCTGGCCCACTGAGCTGCACCAGCCCTGCCCGCCCCACCTGCTGGGGACACCATGCCCTCCTGCACACAGTGGGGCTGCTTGCCAGCACTGTGCGTGTACTATGGCCACAAGAGGAGAGGAACAAGACAGCAGGCTGGTTCCTGAGTTCCCACCTTACACCCAGGCCACCCAGTGGTAGCAGATTGAAGGGTGTTGACTTGGACTGTGTCTCCTTTTTAGGTCAGGTGACTCACGCTTGTAACCCCAGCAACTCAGGAGGCAGAGGCAGGAGGATTGCGAGTTCGAGGTCAGAGATAGCCTGCATAACTTAGTGAGACCCTGTCTCAGGACAAAATTAAAAATGGGCAGAGGTGCAGCTCAGTGATAGAGAACTTGCAAAGTATACATGAGGCCCTGGGTTCAACCCCCAGTACCACTAGGGGGAAAAAAAAAAAAAACTGATATATTGAAGTCCCCAGTGCCTCAGAGCATGATTTTATTTGGAGATAGCGTTTTTACAGAGGTGGGGTTGTTAGGTGCTATTGAGTCACTGTCCGACTCATAGTGACCCTACGTACAACAGATGAAACATTATTGTCAGTGCTTCTCTGCTATTCATAGGGTTTTCAGTGATGGATTGTTTTTTGGCAGGGAGGGGAAGTGGGTTGCTGGGTCTTTCTCCCAAGCCTACAGCACCTAGTGTTGCCATGTGGTCTCCCATCCAAGGACTAACCAGACCCAACCCTGCTCAGCTTCCAAGATCTGACGGGATTGGATGCCACAGTGATACGGCTGCAGGCTTTACAGAGGTAACCAGGTTAAAAGGCGGTCCTTAGACTCAGCTGTATTCTGGTGTGACTGAGGTTCTTATGAAAAGAGCTGAGAACACAGGCACACAGGGAGAGCGCCACACACACAGGAAGGCAGAGACCTGGGTGACGCATTTCCAAGCTAAGTAATGTCAAACGAGAAGGGGGCTAGGGACAGATCTCCCTCCGCATCCTGAGGGAAGTAGCCCTACTGCGTGACACCCTGATTTCGATGTCCCGCTTCCCTCTGTTTTGGAAACTGAGAGACAGCAGTGTCTGCTGTTTAGGCCCCTCAGGCTGAGGTCCCTAACAAGCTAAAATAGAGGGTCAGTGCATCCAGCCCCAGGTGGCAGCTCCCCTGCGCTAAAAGCACCCTGATTTCCAAGGGAACTTTCTCAAAGGGGCCATTCTTACAGTCCCAGGAAGTGGATAATCATAGTGGCTGACATTGCAGCACTGCCTCCCATGTGTAGCACTGCACTGAGCCTATTCCTTGCTCACCAGTGTAACCCTCACAGCCACACAGTGGGGGAGGAAAACCGTTATCACTCTCATTTTCACACATAAGGCCCAGAAAGGCAGTGTAACTTGCCCATGGTCACAGCTGGTATGAAGCCAGGATTTAAACCCAGCGTTCTCACTTCTGAGCCCACAATCTTTACCATTAATTAGGGGACAGTGAAGACCACTGAATCCTGCAGTTGAAGACAGATGAGGGTAGAGACCCAGAGAAGAGTGGGGTAGAAGGAGCTTGAGGCCAGGGATTGGGATTGGAGGTGGAGCCTGATGGAGGCTCTCAGAGCCCTGAGTGCTAAGCCCTCGCACCCTCTTGCCAGCCAGATGTTGCAGCCAGATGTTGCAGCTGTTCATCCAGACCCCACCTGGCGACTGCCACCTCTCCTCAAGAGCCTCTACCCTAAACTGGGCAAGGCAGTGCATGCCTGTAATCCCAGCAGCTCAGGAAGCGGAGGCAGGAGGATCGCAAGTTCGAGACCAGAGGCAGTCTGCGTGACTTAGTGAGACCCTGTCTCAAAAAGTAAAAAATGGGCTGGGGGTGCAGCTCAGTGGTCCAGCACTTGCAGAGCATGCAAGCCTGAGGCCCTGGGTTCAACCCCCAGTAACACACACACACAGAAAAAGCTTCTACCCTGCAGGCAGAGTACTGCTGTGAGTTTGGCCCATCAGCCGCCCACACCAGGACCCCTGCCCTTGATCTGGGGCTCACACCCCAGGCCATCATCTCTGGACAGGCTGAGGGCCGGCGCATGCTCCTGCTTACAGAAGGTGAGTCCAGGGCCTGCCTCCCCGAGGCCCTGGAGAGAGGAGACACGGGCTGGCATTCCTGAGGCCTGGGAAGCCCTGGCAGCTGGGGCACTGGTTATGTGTCATTTGCATGCTGAGCTCATAGGGGCTGCCTAGCACCGTTCCCTGCTAGGAGCTTGCATAAGCCCAGGGCCCTGCCTTCTCACTGGCGTGGTTCCCTGTAGGTCCTCCAACCTGACCACAGAATATCGTCGCTCCAGGCCCTGAACATACATCCCCCAACACCAACGGTCTGGCTGGAGAAATAGACAAAACCAGACAGACGTGGCTCCATACAAACGTTCAGTGGCAGACTGTCACTGCAACTAAAGGAACTAACAGCCTCCCTGGAGCACAGCTCTGGACACCAATTTGAGAAGCACCACAGGCCAACTCAGCCTTTTAGGAGTCCAAGGCTACCTAATCCCTTCCAGCCAGGTGAACGGGTCAGCTTCGCCAGGAGCCTGGGGCAGAGCGCAGACCCCTCTGGTCCTTACCGCCCTCCATCACTGTGCCTTCCAGTCACCTTGCTGTGCCTACCTTGCTCTGGCTGTGTCTGAGCACGCACACCTGGGAGTGGGTGCTGTGCCTGATGAGCGTGGGGTATGAACACATTAGCGTGCATCTATGCCGGGTCTGTCTGATGAGTGTGGGGGGTGTACACACATCTGTGTGCATCTGTGCCGTGGCTGTCTGATGGTGTGGGTGTATGCACGTTAGTGTGCATCTGTGCCGGGTCTGTCTGATGAGTGTGGGGGGTGTACACACATCTGTGTGCATCTGTGCCGTGGCTGTCTGATGGTGTGGGTGTAAGCACGTTAGTGTGCATCTGTGCTGGGTCTGTGTCTGATGAGTGTGGGGGGTGTACACACATCTGTGTGCATCTGTGCCGGGTCTGTCTGATGAGTGTGGGGGGTGTACACACATCTGTGTGCGTCTGTGCCGTGGCTGTCTGATGGTGTGGGTGTATGCACGTTAGCGTGCATCTGTGCCGGGTCTGTGTCTGATGAGTGTGGGGTGTGCTTGTTAGTGAACACCTGTGCACTGTGCTGTGTGATGAGGGTGTGGGGTGCACATGTTAGTGCGCATCTGTGCCCTGTGTGTCTGCTCCACACACATGCATTTGCCAGGGAGACTGAGGGGGCAGCGGTCAGGAGGAGAAGGTCACCATGCTGGGGCTGAAGTCAATGGACAGGGATTGGGACACTTGGCCCCTGGGTCTGGCCCCATTCCTGCCTTTCACAGTAATCCCATCACCAACTCCACTTCTCATTGGGTCAGAGAATATTTACAACACCCCACTCCCGTCCCCTTGCTCTGTGGGCTTCGCACTCACCGCGCCCTCTTGCTGAAGTGCCCCTTATTCCCCTCTCCCAGAAAATGCCTACTCATCCCTCAGGGAGGGGTCTGAGGCTCAGAAGCCTCCTCTTTGGGGAGGACTTTCCTATCTCTTGCTCCCCTCCCCCACCTAACTCCAGTAATGCCTCTCCCCTCATCTGGCACATCGCATGCTCCCTGACTGGGTCCCCAAACCATAAGCTTCTGGGACCAAGGACTTAGTTTCCGACTTTGGTTCTCCTGCACACAAGAAGGCCAGATATGTAGAAGATGATCACTAAAGGCATGCTGAGTGAATGAATGAATGAATGACGGAGCATGATGAAGGGGAAGCTGAGAGGGGGAAGGCAGATGAGAAGAGTTGGCATGCAGTGACGAAGACAGCGCCACAGGGACGAGGATGGGGGAGGACGGGGTTGTGGGGAAGGAGGAGGAGGAGAGGGACAGAGAGCACCCACCTGCAAAGGCCAGGCCCCACTCTGCCTCTAGAGTCCCTGCAGTTCCTCTTTAAATTTCCGGTACGCTGCCATCTCCTCATGAAGCCTCGGATGTGATTCATGCCCCACCTCTCTCCTGAGGGGCCCTGTACCTCCTGGACCTGGGGGTGCTGGTATAAATGGGAGAGTCTGGGCCCACTCCACCCCCACCCTACCCCTGCTGGGGATCTTAACGCACCTGAGTATCAGCAGCTGCACCTGCTTGGGGTCCATGTCCTGAGCCTGAGCAGGGGTCTCAGCTGCCCCCAGGGAGACTCCATCCAGGCCCTAAAGCACCTGGACCCCGTCCCCATCGCAGCCAGGTGCCAGCATCTCTTGTTGATACACAGCGCAGGATACCAGGCCTCCTCCCACCTTCCTGGCCACCCTAGGGTGGCCTTGGCAGAGCCTGTGGTAGCAGGGGCCTGGCCCCAACTGGAGTTACGACCCTGCATAAGTTCTTCTCCACCCTGTGGTCTCAGTTTCTTCCTCTGGCCAGGAAGAGTGAGCGGGACGATTGCAGGGGCTCCCCACGGGCTGGGAGCGCCCTCAGCCTGACCAAAGTCCGCACTGCCCTCTGCCCCAGCTTCTGCTTCAAGAATGAAGACTGGAGAGTAAAGTACAGGGCAGGGTTGACTGTATGGCGGGGCCTGTGTCCAGGGCCCTGGTGGGCACCCACTTGGAGGGGAGCTCTGGTGTCATCCCCATCCCAGGGTTCCCAAGCCGGACTCAGGGCCAAGGGGCTGTTAGCACATCTTGCCCAAACGCCACTGGGCCTTTTCTACCACAAGATTCTGGGGACAGAAGAGGCTGTCTGCTGGTCCTCGGCCACCCCACCCTCTTCTCCATGTGCACCTCCCCTTGTTTTCTATGTCCTGGTCTGGCATCTTCCCCTCCTCCTGTCCCTGGGATCCCCGTAGCTGTTGCCTCTCCTGCTGCGGGGGGCCAAGGAACATTCCACCTGCTGCAGGAAGATGGAAGGCAGTACCCTAGCCACAGAGCGGCTGGGGAGGACTGGGCCAGTCTCCTGTCCCACCAGGCAGGGAAGAGTCTGCAGCCTCCGATAAAGCAGACAGATTCCCAGCCAGGGGCCCAGGTGACTGCCCACGATGAGTCTGAACCCTGGCCTGTGTACCAGGGACTGGGGTCCACAGCTCTGGGGGCTGTCCAGCTGTTATCTATCACTGCAGGCTCCAGATGTGCAAATTGCCACACCCCCATTCCTGCTGGCCTGAGACACGTTACTTCTCCCCAGCTGCTGATGGCTTAGCACTTGGGCTGGCAAGAAGACTGGAGATGCTGTTGTGCAACGCTAGGGAGCAGGAAGGCACAAGGAGATGGGTTGTCCACTGGCCCCAAGGGTCACCGAGGCCTGTTTAGAAGCAGTGGATGAAGGAGGGTCAGCTATGGGTGGAGATAGTGAGTCCCTAAAGACTTGGGTATTGATTCTGGCCCTGGCCTCTCCTCGAAGATGGCAGCACTCTATGTGTCTGGCGTTGCTAGAAGAAGCTTGCTGTGGGTAGGCTCAGGTGCTGCACACAGAGGATTTTAGTCTAGATCAGGGAAAGAGAAGGAGCCAGTGGTGGCTGAGGCAGTAGAAGAGGTGGAAAAAGAACCAATTCTGGGACAGCCACCTTTACAAAGTTGGACATACGTACTACCTGAAGATCTTCAGAGCTGTTTGGAATCTCCTGTTAAAGAAGATTTTGGTTCTTCTCTTCCTAGTAACTGGCATGCTGTCTCCTTGGCAGATGGTCTTAGGAAGTTCGGTCTCTTGGCACATTTAACGGATGACTTGGGCCATGCAGTGCCTAACTCCAGGCATCACCAGATGTGCAAGGCCAGAGATGGTCTTGATTTCTATAATGTCCCTGGTCAAGATAGACCTAAATTTGATGAACTTACTGCTAGTATTTGCCTCCCAATTTGAAAATCACTTGGAGTTACTGAGCAAGTTAGAACATGAACACACTGAAATCACTTTTGTTTCCCTGAGCAAGACGGCTGTTTATTAGGTTGTTTTTTTTTTTGTTTTTTTTTTTTTGCGGTACTGGGGGTAGAACCCAGGGCCTCACGCCTGCATGCTCTGCAAGTGCTGGACCACTGAGCTGCGCCCCTAGCCCATTTTATTTTTTACTTTTTGAGACAGGGTCTCGCTAAGTTACACAGACTGCCTCTGGTCTTGAATTTGCAATCCTCCCGCCTCCGCCTCCCGAGCCGCTGGGATTACAGGCGTGCACCACCGCACCCAGCGCTTATTAGAACTTTTGACGCTTTACCTGTCAGAACTCCCTCTGAATCTACCTGTTCTGTAGATTGGATTTGGTTTTTCTACAGAAGAGTATATTATCTCTCCCCTTTTATTCCTCATAACGGGATTTTCAATTTTCACATTTGCTGAAACCATTTTTTTTAAAGAATCAGGCCATCAATAATTTACGAAAATCTTCTTCCTCAAAGGACACTAATTAACTTCAGTTTAAGATAGGAGGCCATTCCAAGTTCAAATGTTGTCTTTACCCTTCATAGGCAGAAAGAAGTAGTTGCAAGAAAATGTTCTAATTTTATGAGAACTCAAATCTAAAATGGGATTATTATAATATATAAATAAATAGGGGCTGGGGTGTAGCTCAGTTGATAGAGCACTGTTCCGCACTCTCTGAGGACCTGGGTTTGATCCCAAGCACTGCAAAAATGCTGGAGAAGGACATGGCAATCTACTACCTAAGCAATCCCAAAACAGTCAGCCATTGAAAACCCTATGAGGGTCGATATGAATCAAACCGAACTCCACGGCACCTAACAACAACATAAATAAATAAGGAAACTTGTACTAGATTAAATATTTAAAAGAAACATAAAATTCTGTATTGTATATTATAGAAAGACTATCTCTGTAGCCTAGGCTGGCCTCAAACTCTAGACCCTCTTGCCTGTACCTCCTGTGTGCTGAGATTGTAGGCATGTGCCACCACATCTGGTGTCACTGTTTGCTTTACTACGTAAGTAGAAATAGACAATATACTGGGTATTCTAGGTTAATCTCTTTGGGAAATAAAGTAAATTTCTTAGAGTACAAAAAATAAAAAAATACTAGCCAGGTGCGGTGGCACACGCCTGTAATCCCAGCGGCTTGGGAGGCAGAGGCAGGACGGCAAGTTCGAGACCAGAGGCAGTCTGCATAACTTAGTGAGACCCTGTCTCAAAAAAAGTAAAAAAAAAAAAAAAAGGGGGGGGTGCAGCTCAGTGGTCCAGCACTTGCATGCAAGCGTGAGGCCCTGGGTTCAACCCCCAGTACTGCAAAAATAAATAAATATAAATAAATAAAATAAAAAATAAAATTGGACGAGGGTATCTGGCCATCGCAGGGTGGCCCTGCCTGTGCCCTCATGGAGCAAGGATGCTGGTGACCTCCCCAAGAAGCCTCAACCTGCACAGCCACCTCCCTCTCCCTCTCTGGGGGTTGGCACTTTCACCAGAGGTGACTGGGCTTCTAAGGAAGCTCTTCTGCCCACCAAGCACAGGGACCCTGGTCCTTCCTTTTCCTCCAGCCAGTGCCATCAGCTACACCTAGCACATGCCTCTCAAATACAAGCAGCCCTCCAGGGGCACCAGTCAGATGATCACTCAACACGGCATCCCCACTGAGGACTCCATTCCTCTCCGTTTCCTTCAGACACCCCAGACCCAGCAAGCCCTCTGAGAATATGCCACCAGATGTGGGCACCAGGCCTGTGCATTCTGTACAGAGATCTCAGTAGTTCAGGGGACCTCCTTGGGGCTGCAGAAAGGCAAGGAAGACCTGCGGGAGAGGACAGGAGCCGCACTTTCTGCCTCAGAGCCAGCAGCTCACACTAGGCCTGGCCAGGTCCCAGCTGGCGCTCACACCTCTGCACACCTGGGCTTGCTCTGACAGGGGTGGGCTCAGCTCACTGCCACCTGCTTCTGTCCTGCTGTGGGGCCCTATCTAAGCAACATGCCAGGGAGAGAGGAGCCAGGCTGTGTCCAATTCCCCAAGCTCACCTGCCCCCCTCAGTGGGGCTCAGTGGATGGAGACAGTTCAATGACTAGAGGTGACAGAAGTGCTGGGGATGAGCCAGGTGCGGTGGCGCATGCCTGTAATTCCAGCGGCTTGGGAGGCAGAGGCAGGAGGATCGCAAGTTTGAGACCAGAGGCAGTCTGCGTAACTTAGCGAGACCCTGTCTCAAAAAGTAAAAAAAGAAAAAATGGGCTGGAGGTGCAGCTCAGTGGTCCAGCACTTGCAGAGCTTGCAGAGCATGTAGGCTCGAGGCCCTGGGTTCAACCCCCAGTACTGAAAAAAAAAAAAAAAAAAAAAAAAAAAAAAAGAAGAAGAAGGGCTGTGGACACCTAGAAGGGCTGAGCATCAGGTCTACGGGCTCTGCACAGCGGTCCCTGAGAGCAGGACAGATCCTGGACTGGAGCATTCCTGGCTTCTAAAGCACCGGCCAGAGGCCCTGTGGCTGCACGTGCGTTTAACTCCTAACCCTGACCCCTGGCCCAGAAGTCTCTCTAGAGATCGGGACTTCATGTAAACACCAGCGCCAACCCTGCTGTTGTTGTTAGATGCCTGGCTCACGTCAACCCTCCCAGGGTTATCAGTGGCTGATTGTTTCAGGAGTGGGCTGCCACATCCTTCTCCCATTTTTGCGGTGCTGGGGATCAAACCCAAGGCTTCAGTGGGCTCAGAGAGTGGCACTCTACCAACAGAGCTAAACCCCAGCCCTCAACGCTGCTAGAACCCTCAAATCCAAGGTGCCATGAGCTGTGGGTGCTGACTTTGGCCAGCCTCTTCCTGAATCAGCAAGACTTCATATAATCTTCCCAGGAGCCGGCTAAGAAGGGGAACTGAGCCTCCAGCCCAGGTCATGCCAGGGGTCCAGTGAAGCCCTGGGATTCCCGTCCAACTGCCTGCCACCTTACCCCACCCTGCTGCCCCACAGTGTTCCTCCTCGAAGTGCAGGAGACTGGAAGCGGCAGGGGCCACAGGACATTTGGGAGCCACCTCCCATGCGTCTGTCAGTTTGCCGTACTGTGGGGCCTTGCATGTTGCTATAATGCTGAAAGCTATACCCCAAGTATTACAGATACCAGCAGAGCCATCTATGATGGACAGGTTTCAGCTGAGCTTCCAGACTAAGACTAGGGAGAAGGACATGGCTAACCTACTCCTGAAACAATTAGCCATTAAAACCCCTATGAATGGCAGAGAAATACTGTCAGATACAGTGCTGGAAAATGAGCCCCCCAGGTTGGAAGATACTCAAAAGACGACTTGGGAAGTGTTGCCTCCTCAAAGTAGAGTCAACCTTAATTTCAGGAATGGAGTAAAGCTCTAGGGACCTTCATTTGCTGATGTGGCACAACTCAATATGAGAAGGAACAACTGTAAATATTCACTAATAATTGGAATGTGGAATGTATATAGTATGAATCTAGGAAGTTAGAAATCATCAAAAGGGAAATGGAGCACATAAACATTGACATTCTAGGCATCAATGACCTAAAATGGACTGGCATAGGCCATTTTGAATCAGATAATCACGTGGTCTACTATGCTGGGAATGACAGATTAAAGAGAAATGGGGTTGCATTCATCATCTAAAAAGACACCGCAAGATCTGTCTTGAAGCACAATGCTGTTGTTAGTGATAGAATAATATCCATCTGCTTAAAAGCAAGGCCAGTAAATATGACTATTATTCAAGTTTTCTCACCCACCACTAAGCCTACAAATGAAGATAGGGAAGATTTTTACCAGCTTCTGCGATCTGAAATAGATCAAACATGCAATCATGTTCTGTACTGATAATTACTGGTCCCTGGAGTGCAAAAGTTGGAAACAAAGAAGGCTCAATAGTTGGAAAATATGGTCTTGGTGACAGAAACAGTGCTGGAGATCACGTGATAGAATTTTGTCAGACCAATGACTTTTTTCATTGTAAATACATTTCTTCACCAATATAAATGGTGACTATACAAATGGAGGGGCTGGGATTTGGCTCAGTTGGTAGAGCGCTGCACTGCAGTCTCTGAGGTCCCAAGTTCAATTCCCAGCACCGCACAAATGGGAGAAGGACCTGGCAATCCACTCCCAAGGCAATCCCGAAACAGTTAGCCATTGAAAACCCTATGAGGGTCGCTATGAGTCAGATACCGACTCGACGGCACCTAACAACAACAACAACAACAACATACAAATGGAAGGGCTGGGATTTAGCTCAGTTGGTAGAGCGCTGTGCTGCAGTCTCTGAGGTCCCGAGTTCAATTCCCAGCACCACAAAAATGGGAGAAGGACCTGGCAATCCACTCCCCAGGCAATCCCGAAACAGCCATTGAAAACCCTATGAGGGTTGCTATGAGTCAGATACCGACTCGACGGCACCTAACAACAACAACAACATACAAATGGAAGGGCTGGGATTTAGCTCAGTTGGTAGAGCGCTGTGCTGCAGTCTCTGAGGTCCCGAGTTCAATTCCCAGCACCACAAAAATGGGAGAAGGACCTGGCAATCCACTCCCCAGGCAATCCCGAAACAGCCATTGAAAACCCTATGAGGGTTGCTATGAGTCGGATACCGACTCAATGGCACCTAACAACAACAACAGCATATAAATGGAGTTCACCAGATGGAACGTACAGGAACCAAACTGACTACATTTGTGGAAAGAGATGATAGAAAGGTCAATTATCAAAAGTCAAAACTAAGCTGGGCGTGGTGGCTCACATCTGTAATCCCATCTGCTTGGGAGGCGGAGCCAGGAGGATTGCAAGTTCAAGACCAGAGGAAGTCTATGTAACTTAGCGAGACCCTGTCTTAGGAAGTAAGGAAAAAAAAAGGGTTGGGGGTGCAGCTCAGTGGTCCAGCACTTGCAAAGCATGCAGGCATGAGGCCCCGGGATCAAGCCCCAGTACCACAAAAAAAAAAAAAAACTAGACCAGGTGCTCATATGCAGGTTCAAATTGAACCTGAAGAAAATTAGAACAAGTGTGCAAGAGCCAAGGTATGATCTTCAGTCTATACCACTTGAGTTCAGAGATCACCTCAAGAACAGGTTTGATGCGTTAAGACACTAATGACTGAGGACTAGACAAGTCGTGGCATGACATCAAAGACATCATTCATGAGGAAAGAAAAAGGTTATTAAAAAGATAGGAAAAAAAAGAAAAGACCAAATTACATGTCAAAAGAGACTCTGAAACCTGCCCTTGAATGTCGAGCAGCTAAAGTAAAAGTAGGACATGGCAAAGTTAAAAAACTAAACAGATTGCAAAGGGCAGCTCGAGACAACAAAATCAAATACTATAATGATATGTATAAAGAGTGGGAGATAGAAAGCAAAAAGGGAAGAACTCGCTCTGTTTTTCTCAAGCTTAAGGAACTGAAGAAAAAAATTCAAGTGAGTGGCAATAGTGAAGGATTCTACAGGGAAAATATTAAATGATGCAGGAAATGTCAAAAGAAGATGAAAGGAATACAGTCATTATACTAAAAAGAATTGGTGGATGACCAACAATTTCAAGAGGCTGCATAGGATCAGGAACCAGTGGTACTGAAGGATGAAGTGGAAGCTGCCTTGAAGGAAGTGGAGGAATGGGAGGCTTCAGGAATTAATGGAATACCAATAGAGACGTTTTGACAAACAGATGCAGCACTGAAGGTACTAACTTGTTTATGCCAAAAGATTTGGAAAACAGCTATCTGTCCAACTGACTGGAAGAGATACATATTTGTGCCTATTCCCAAGAAAATGGATCCAACCAAATGTGGAAACTATTGAATGATATCATTAATATCACATGCAAGCAAAATTTTGCTAAAGATCTTCCAAAAGTAACTGCAGCAGTATATAGACAGGGAGCTGCCAAAAATCAAACTGGATTTAGAAGAGGTCGGGGAACCAGGGACATCATTATTGATGTCCTATGGGTATTAGCCAAAAGCAGAGAATACCAGAAAGATGTCTATCTATGTTTAAATGACTGTGGAAAGTCATTTGACTGCATGAATCACAATAAATTATGGATAACACGGAAAACTGGGAATACCAGAGCACTTCACTGTAATCATGGGGAATCTGTACATGGATCAGGAGGCAGTCATTCAAACAGAACAAGAAAACACTACCTGGTTTAAAGTCAAGAAAGGTGTGCATTAGAGCTGTATCTTTCCACCATGACTCTTCAATCTCTATGCTGAGCAAATAATCTGAGAAGCTGGACTTTATGAAGAAGAACGTGGCATCAGGATTGGAGGAAGATTCATTAACAACCTGCATTCTGCAGATGACACGACTCTGCTTGCTGAAAGTGAAGAATATTTGGAACATTTACTGATGAAGACCAAAGAACACAACTTTCAATATGGATTGTGCCTCAAGATTGCCAAAACAAAAATCCTTACAACTGGGTTAGCACACAGCTTCATGAGAAATGGAGAAAAGATTGAGGTTGTCCATGGTTTTGCCTTACTTGGTTCTACAATCAACAACCATAGAAGCAGCAATCGAGAAATCAAAAGACACATTGCCTTGGGAAAAGCTGTTTCAAAAGACCTCTTTAAAGTGCTCAAAAGTAAAGACGTTACATTGAAGATGAAGGAGCACCTGACTCATGCCATGGTATTTTCAGTAGCATCATGTTTGTGAAAACTGGTTGTTGAATAAGGAATACAGAATTGATGATTTGAATTGTAGTTCTGGAGATAAATATTGAATATATTGTGGACTGTCAAAAGAACCAACAGATCCATCCTAGAAGTACAACCAGAGAGCTCCTTGGAAGCAAGGACAGCTAGACTGTCTTATGTATTTTGGACATGTGGTCAGGAAGGACTAATACCTGGAGAAGGACATCATGTTTGGAAGAGTGGCAGGTCAACAAAAAAAGGAAAATCTTGAATTAGAAGGATTGCCAGTGTCTGCAACAGTGGGCTTAAACATAAAAAAGCACAGAATCAAGGAGTGTTTCATTCTGTTGTACATAGGGTCACTGAGTCAGACCCGACTCAACAGCACCTAACAACAACAGTTTAGCTATGACGTGGCAGCTGGAACTCCTCCCATCATGTCACACTGCTTTGGTACCTCTCTGGCTTTCACAGCTTCAGCTCTAAGAGGGGGACCTTGCCCCCACCAACTTGGTGAGGGAACTCATGGGGCAGATGGCATGGCTCATCTGCTGCCGCCGCAGTCCTTCTCATCACCATCCTCTTCACCTCCAGGGTCTGCTCCAAGCACTGCCCTCCCTCCCTGAGCCCCAGCATCAGGCTCCTGCCCCTGCTCTGGGAGGGCCCAGGAGGGGTGTGTCCATGGGCACACTGTGCCTGGGCACCTCTCCTCCACACCCCACCTACCCTGACTTGCCACGCCTCACATTCCCAGACCATCCCCCCCAGGATGGCACCTCTATCCAGCAGGCCTCTCCCTCTGGACAGCTGGCTCCCTCTTTCCTTGACCCAGGCCTAGATTCTTGCAGCCCCTCCTGATCAAGGTGTCTCCCCATGTCACCACCAGCCAAGGCCGCTCTGAATTAGACGGTGAGGACTAGCCCCTGCTGCCACCTCCCACACCTGGCACAGCACCCACAAGTCCATGCTAACCAGGCACTCTCTTCCCAGGTAGAAGTGACAGCTTTCCATGGCAGCCCCTGCCTGCACACAATCTGAGCTGTGCCTGGCTTGGCTTCTGAGGAGCTCATGGTCTGCAGGGTGGGATTTGGGGCCAGCCCAGACTGATGGGCTTGGGGAGCCCAGGCAGGGCAGCACCATGTGGGAGCACAGAGAAGGGGAGCCTAAGTTCCTCTTGGGGACCCCAGGGACGTCATCCTGGGGCCAAGGCACAAAGGTGAATCAGCTGCCCCCAGAGAAGGTAAAGCTAGCTATGGCAGGCAGGGTGTGGGCAACGGGACTGGGAGAGTATCAGTGCCTGGGAGCCTGGGGAACAAGGGAGTCCATGAGGGGGAGGAGGAGCTGTGGGGCATGGGTGGCTGCAGGGGAGGAGTAGCTCCTGGTGCCTGGAATCATGCTGTAGAAGCCAACCACACAGAGAAGACTTGGTGGGCACAGGGGCGGAGACTGGTAAAAGTATGGGCATGAGAGGCAGTGGGTGTGGAGCGAGCCTGAGGTCCCCACTCAGCCTAGGACCCCTGGAGAAATGAGGTGGGGTGGAGGGGGTCGGAGAACAGTTACCCACACTTCCTCTCAGGGGACTGCTGATAGGCGTGAGTTCTTTTAGGAAAAAGGGGACGAAAGAATGAAGCACAAGCGGGAGACTTTGAAACAGAAAGGCCTTCAGGCTGCAGTTTTTTTAAGAGGAAGGGGGCGGAGAGATGGCGCCTCTCCACCTCCCTGAGAGAACCGATGCTTTGCTGCAAAGCAGACTCCTTGGTTCGCCACGGTGGGAAGACCTAACTTAGCCCACGAGGGCCTGGTGCCTGGGGCAGGGCTGGGGACAAGAGCCTCTCTGAGGACCTCTGTCCTAAGCTGCAGCTGCGTCCAGGTTTCCGGCAGTCATGGAAACGGCGGGCGGGCAACAATGAGTGGTAGGAAGAAGGGACACCACGGAGAACCGAGTCCTCTCCCCTTGTCTGAGTGGATGAAACCTTGCTGGTGTGGCTGGGGCCCTGGACCCAGGAGGGGGTGGAATGTTGGGACGCCTGGGGTTTTTCACAAACTCGGTATCTGGAGGCGGGACTTGGGGACAGGCACAGCCGAGCTAGGGGTCACCGGCACCCTGAATGTCTACTGAGAGCGGATGCATTTGGTTTCGAAGGTCGACCCTGAGGCTGTGTGGGCCAAGCAAGCACCCAGCTTTTACTCAGTTTCTGCTTTTCACTCGGGTGAAGGTGGCGCAGCCTTCGGACCCCAACCCCAAGTGGAGCCAGAGGTAAAGGACTGGAGGCCCATTTCAGAGCCTGGAAAGAGACTCGCTGCGACAGCACCCCTGGTCCTCAGAGGGGAGGAGCCCTGGCCGGCCCCGCCCGCCTCGCGCGGCGTGGGGCAATTAGGCGCTGCGTCCTCCCGCGTGGCCGCGCGACGCCCGCGAGAGCCCGGGGCGGGGACGCTGACAGAGCGAGGCTCTCGAAGGACCGCGACCCGCGTCCTCCTCAGGAACAGGAGGCTTCGCGGTCCAGCCCCGAAGAAGCGTGGGTGGGGCGGCGGCCCCACTCTCACGACCGCAGCGGACTGGGTCGCTGAGCGACGAGGAGCCGCCACGGAACCTGGCCGCGGCGGGGCGCGGGGCTTTCGTGCAGCGCGGGTTCCATAACAGAAACAGGGTGGCCGGCGGCAGGACGCCCCCGTGGAGCTCAAGGCCGAGCGGCCGCCCTCGCCCGCGACCCCGGCCTCCACAGCGGCCCCGCCGAGGCGCGTGCGTCCGCCCGGCAGCTGCTCCGCCGGCGCCTGCGAGCCGGGGCGTGGCGCCCAGGGTTTCGAAAATCCCGCACACGCCACGAGGATGTGCCGTTTGCTGCGTCCACGCAGGCGGAGGCGCGCCCGCCCTCCCTTGTCGGGGCGCTCCGGCCGCCGTCGCCTCTAGCGCCCTCCGGAGCCCCGGGGAGACAATGCCGGTCCTGTCAGCGCGCAGGAAGGCGCTGGCGGACACCGCGGCGCCGCGGCGGCGGAGCGGGCCCCGGGGCGCGGCCGGCCGGGCTCCTCCCCTCGGCTCCCAGCGCCCGGCCAGCCGCGGACGAACACCTGCCCGGCCGCGGGGGCCGACGTGCGCCGCCGCTCGGCAGGGGGCGGGCCGCGGCCGCAGGCCCCTCGGGCCTCCCGGAAGGAGCCTTCGCAGCGGCGGCGCACGCCCGAGCGGAGCCCGCTGGTCCCCCAGAGCCTGCGAGTGGAGGGCTAGAGAGGCCAGGCCCTCGGGCCGGGTCGTGCCGGGGCCGGCACCGCTTACGTCACGCGAGGGGGCGGGGCCGCCGCGGGCGGAGACCGGAGCCGGAAGCGGAAGAGGCGCTCGGAACGGGGAGTGGGGCCTAGCCGCAGCCGGAGCCTGGGAGACGGTGAGTGTGGGCCGGGCCCGCGGCGGCGGCGGCGGCGGCGGCGGGGCGGGCGGGGCGCGCTGCTGCAGGTACCCCGGCTCCCGCTGCGGCCCCGGCCTGCCCGCTTCCTTCCTCCCCTTCGGCCCATCTCGAGCCCCGGCCCCGACCTCTCACCCCTGACCCCCGCTTGTCTCCCGGAGGGCAGTCACAGTAGACCCGGCTTCGGGACCCCGCGGGGCCGCGGGTGGAGCGGCCGCGGCCTGGGAGGCGCCTGCCAAGGCTCCCCTTCGGCTGTGTGCCTGCCCGCGGGATGGAAGCGGGTCCGACTAGGGCCTTCTGAAAAGCTTCCCACCCCCGGCTCAGCCCGCAGACTCCACCTCCGCGCGCCGCCCGGAGTCTGATTCGGGCCCGGGCTGGCCTTCCCTCTGCCCGCCAGGTCGTCTCTCGCCCTTTGATGGCAGTTACAGGGAGCCGGGCCTTGAGATCCCTGGTACCCGGGGCGGGAGGCCCCCTTCGCGTGTGTTGTGATGATGGAGCAGCTCCAGCCCCGGGAGTGGGCCGGGCCAAGGCGACAGTACAGGTGCCCGAGCTCTCCTCGGACCAGCTAGGCGTCTCTGTCCTTTAGTTCCGGGTACGGGTGCCCTGATGCGGTGCTGGGGTGGGAATTGCCTGAGCCAGGCCCCCGTCGAGGCGGAGTTGGCAGCTTTCCACCTTCCCTCCTCCGTGCCCTTGAAAAGGAGGAGCGTTTCACCCGGTGGTGGCAGGTTTGAGGTTGCAGTGGTGGGGCAGTGCCAGCCAAAAATAACCATGGGGCGCTGGGGTGGCTGGAATCTGGGAGGGCAGTCGCTGACCTGGCAGGCTGCTCTTCTTGTCAGCCCAGTTCCCTGGCCAGGAACAGCAAATGAGAAGCCACCTAGGCCTGTGCTCAGAGAAAAGCTGGGATCCTTGGCTTGGTTTCCTTCATATTGCTGGGGTCTCAGGCAATCAGAGACGATTTGTGAGAAATGGGCTCTAGAGCTCTGGAAGGAAGGATAAAGGGCACCTGGTATTTCCCATATTTCACCTACCTGTGATGTGTTACAGGAGAGATGATGATCTCTGTTATTGCCGGGCATGATACTTTACGGCATTCGTATTTGCCATCTCTGCCATGCTTGGAGGTGTTATCTGTTTTCCAGGCATGGTAACCAAGGCCTAGAGAGACTTGTATAAGGTCACAAGGCCAGGAAGTGGCAGCACTAGGATTTAGTTCGTTGTCTGCCAGAGTTCTCTCCTCCTGGGTCCTTTGGAAGGGGCTTATAAATTATTTTAAGGCATTTAACTCACCTCTGAAGTGTTACCTGGAACCCTTTTAGTGTTAATGAAAAGCTACCTTTAGTAGCTCTTACAGGCCCAAACTTGAGCAGGGCATTTAGCTTTATAGGGCAGACTTGTAATTCTCACAAAACCTTGTAAGAGATTACTGTTCCCTTGTTGCTAGAAGAAACTGAAGATCAGAGTAATTTAATAATTGGCCTAAAGGCAAACAGCTAGAAATGGCATTGCCACGATTCAGATTGACCTGTGACTTTCCATTCATGTAAATATATATGAACATAAAAATCTTCCAGGTTCCAGGAGGGAGTTTTTGGGGTGGTGTGGACTAAACTATGCCCTCCAAATCTGATGCTTTGTCTGCCCAGGGAGGATGGGCAGGACCACACTTGCTTTGTGGGAAGGCATGTACCCTGGCCAGTGGGGCATCTTCTGAATCAGTTAGCGAGAGGTGAGATACCACTTTCAGGCCACAGCTTGGGCACCTGACCCTGGGTAATTGCAGGCAAAAAGCAAAACGTCAGTCAATCATCAAAGCAACAAATCTAAGCTCTTGGGGAGCTGTCACTGATTTTACTTAGTGCTCATCTCCAAGGATTGCCGAGGACCAGACTTCCCTGGTGGGGGGCTGCTAGTGGAGAGAGATGGAGGACAATGTCTTTCTCGGGATCACAGGGAGGCACCCAGGGGTTTGGTCAGATATGCCTCCCCCTTCTGCTCATCTGCAGGGAGCACTTCCTCCTGACACACCGAGCCCATGAGATGGGGCTGCCTCCGTGGATTTGTCCAAAATGTGCTTGGTCAGGCAAGCCCAGGACTGCCCATGGCTGGAGGTTGGCAGTGGCCAAGCAAAGTCTTGGAAAGAAGGCTGCCTGTAGTCTCTGGCCCAGCCATCTTGGGAGGCAGTGTCAGGTTCAGAGTTAGTGGAATAGGAAGCTGGCCTCACACAGCCATCTTTCTTGGCCAGTCCAGCCTGGCAGTCTCCCATAGTGGCTCTAAGTCCCCCCTGGGCAAAGATAGTGAGGGGCTCTTTTATCTTGCCTCTCTGTGCAGACAGAACTACAGCCACATAACCACCTGCCTACTCCGAGATGGATGTGGGATTGGGTGCTAGAGCAGGGGAGCAGGAAGAGGGGATGGTAGTGGTGCTCTTAGACAAAGGTGAAGCCCCTGGCATGGCACTGCAGGTGGTTTGAGGTGCGTGCCATGGGTCTTGGGTGAGAACCTTCGAACCTCTGAGGATGCTGGCATCCTGCTGATGCTGAGACCACGTATGGACCAGCAAGGGTTGGGCATACGTGTCCTTGACCAGATCCTCGGGGAGCTAGGGCATGGTGGTGACACTGTGCCTCTTTCTGCAAGGGCCAGGCTTCTTTCTGCTGTGGCTCCTCATACCAGTTTATGGTCCTTATTCCCTCGAGTGGGGGCCAGTTCAGGGCCTTCGCCTCACAGCTTTCAGGGCATTGGCCCCATGCTCCTGTGTGTTGGCTGCACACCAGCAGCCCTTTGACTGGCCTCGGGCCTTCCAGAGCATTTGGGTCATGGGACTCCACAGGCAGGAGGGAATTGAGCAAGGAGGCTCCTGTTGTCCTTGCCTTTGGCGTCCGGTGACAGTGCTCCCCATCCTCACCCTGCATTCCCGCTTGGGCACCTTGGCCCTGGCTTACTGGGTTCCCTCAGTGCCTGGGCCCTGAGGCCGTGCCAGGGAGGCAGAGAAGGGAGTTACCCATTGTCTGCGTTCCCAGTGTGACCTCAGAGTTCTTCCTCACTTCATAAACCGCTGGGAGTGGCTGCCCCATCCAAATAATGGGCCTCTTCTGCAGGAACACCTGGCTGCCCCGCACAGCCCTGAGGCTGGAGGTGGCAGGCGCTGTGTTAAGCCAGCCCACTCTCTCTCCTGGCCCAGATGCATCACTGTAAGCGATACCGATCCCCTGAGCCAGACCCGTACCTGAGCTACCGCTGGAAGAGGAGGAGGTCGTACAGTCGGGAGCACGACGGGCGACTGCGATACCCATCCCGGAGGGAGCCGCCCCCCCGGAGATCTCGGTCCAGAAGGTGAGGGGAGCTGCGTTGGAAGGAAGCACCCCTTCTCTCAGTGGGGGGAGCAGGACTGCCCAGAGGCTTTGGCAGCCTGGCTCCCTGAGATGCCTCTGCCCCTGCCCCTGCCCCTGCCCAGCTGCCTCGGCTCCCTGCCTTGACCTCCTTGGGCTCCTTGCCTAATCCTGCTGAGCCTGGCTGCAGCAGGAGCTACCTTTCTTGCCGCCCACTCTCTCCCTGTCCCAGAGTGACCTCTCCTCTTCTCCCCACACATCACTCAGTTTCTAGGTCCACATCTCCCCTGGTAGCCTCCTGAGCCATCCTGGGTGGGAATTAGGGAAGTAGTCCCAGCCTCAGAAAGATTGGTCCCTGGTCCTGTCTCAGGCTGGAGGACACAGCTCCAGTTGCAGCAGGCCACAGACAGCCCCTCCCCCCTGGATGCTGTGCCCCATGTTCATCCTCCCTGGACCATAGCTGTGGTACTGGAGGGTGCTGCCAGCAGCCTGGGCTTGGGAGGGCAGGCTGGGGACCTTTGCACCCTTGTTTCCTGTCAGCCTGGGTGCTTCTGCTCCGGCAGGCTCTCCCTGAGAGCCCTTCGTGGGGCCTTTACCATAGGCCTCTGCCTGCTAGCAGGGAGCTGGCTGGGGAGGCCCTGCTTGACTGATGTCTCCATCCCTGTCCTGGCAGCCACGACCGCCTGCCCTACCAGAGGAGATACCGGGAGCGCCACGACAGCGACGCGTACCGGTGTGAAGAGCGGAGCCCATCCTTCGGAGAGGACTACTATGGATCTTCACGCTCTCGTCATCGGCGACGGTCACGAGAGAGGGGACCATACCGGACCCGCAAGCACGCCCACCACTGCCACAAACGCCGCACCAGGTCTTGTAGCAGCGCCTCCTCGGTGAGTGGTGGCCAGAGTGTGCTATCTGGGGCCTGAGGCCTCATCTCTCTAGCCTTCTCAGGTTGGCTGGTCTGGGTGAGTACTTCCAACCCTGTGCACACGTGTGAGAGTGTGTGTGTGCGTGTCATCTGGTCCAGGTGCAGGGTTGAGCAGGGGACCTGACTCTCTTCTGGTCCCTTACCAGTAGCAGCTGTAGGGGCTCTGGCTCCGGCGCTGGCTGGGTCCCACTCTGTATCTACACACTGCTCCAGACACAGGCCACGCCATGCACATGGCCAGGAACACTACTCAGGGATTCTGGCTACTCACATTCTCAGTATGTGGCCTGTCCTTCCCAGACGAGATCATCCCCACCATAGAGCTGAGGGCTTTGACAGGGGTGAACCGCCTCCACCTCTCCAGTCTCACCTCCACCCTTCTCCCTAGAGGACCAGAGGCTGCAGTGCCCCATGGGAGGGGCTGATTTACCTGTCAGTCACCTTTGGTTTTATTTTTTTGTGTGGCACATGGGATCCAACCCAGGGTCTTGTGCATACGAGGCCGACTTGGTAACTCTACCACTGATCTACATCATCCCCAGCCCTTTGCTATTTAGTTTATTTATTTATTTATTTTAAGACTGGGTCCTGTTATGTAGCCTAGGCTGGCTTCAAACTTGTGATCCCTCCCCTCAGCTTCCCAAAGTGCTGGGTGCTACTGCCTGGCTTCTCAGCTTTTCCCTTTTTTCTTTCTTTTTTTTTTTTTTTTTTTTTGATCTGAGGTTTCACTAAATTAACCAGGCTGGCCTTGAACTCCTGGACTCAGCCTTCCAAGTACCTGAGACCACAGGCACACAGTACCTTGCCCTGTCAGTTAGGTCAGGCAGGAGCTTCCCTTCTGCCCTCTAGCCAGGCCCTCCTCACACTTCGCTTCCTTACAGGAGGGGCAAGGAAGGTGAGGAGGAGCAGCTGTGTGTGTGGTGTGGTGGGGCACTGGAGAAAACGGAAAAAAGGCCTGCAGCCCCAGGCCTCGGTCCTGTCGCAAGCCACCTACTAAGAGGAGGGCCTGGCCGCTGTGAGTGTGGAGAGTTGTACTGATCTCTGCTGATACCAGGAGCCCCCACTGCACTCAGTGCCCAGGGAAGGAAGGCCGGTCGTATGTTTCCGAGGTTCCTTGCTGTCTTCTCGTCTCCCCCATCCCTCTTTCCTGCCTCCCTCCTACCGGCTCTCAAGGCCTGGAGGAGGAGCGGTGGGAGCCGTGGAGGCATCTTCTCTGCGCAGCTCTCTGTGACTTCTTTGAGTGGCCATGAGTTGAAAGTTGACTCCGTGCGGACAAATCCAGCGTGGCCTCGTGGCCTCTGTACTGTGCCACATGCTGACACAGGATGGCAGTGCAGATCTGTGGCTATGCTGTTTCTCTTTTTGGTGGCCTCTGTCGTCGTGGGGTGAGCCTGGCCTGTGAGCAGCATGAGTGCCAAGGCTGGGGCAGGAGCTGGTGTGGGCCCACGTGGGCCGTCATGTTAGGAGGCCTGGAGGTCGGCTAGCCCAGAAGATCCCAACCAGGCTTTTCTCCTGCTGGAGCCTGGTGGCAGAAGGCCGTTACTGGTAGTTGGTTAAGTTTGGCCAAGGGTGCCATTTCGGGGAAGGTAACAGTTTGGCTGTGCGTGGCAGCTGGTGGGCACGTGCAAGTCCGCGTGGGCATGTGGAAGCAGGCAAGGACAGGCTGGGTCTTCTGCAGCCGAAGCCAGGGCGATCCTCCAAGGTGGATGGCCGGGCCCAGGCTGGGCTGGCTGCTTTCTTGCGCCGTTCATTCTCACTGCGTCTTCAGCTCCGGCCAGATCCACTGTGGGAGGGTCTGGGAGGGGGAGACAGAAAAGGAGGGAGTCAGGGCTGTGGCTGTCCTCAGGCTCCGACCCCTCGGCGGCAGAGGCTGGACATCTTTCCGAGCATTTGCGGCACTCCTCTTATAGATAATATCCGAGTTTCCTTTACATACCTGTAGCTGTTTTTACTTTTCTGTTTTTGAAGTCAGTTTGTGTCTTGACGTGTCCCTTGCAATATCCCTATCGTTATATATGCTGTGTGCCTTATGAAATGCTGGGATCTGGAAAATCCAACCAACCAACCCACCGGCTCCTCACCGTCTCCACCTCTGCCTTTGACTGACACCTCAATCTGTCAATCGGAACCGCCTACCATGCGATTGGTCGGATGGCGTTTCGGGGGGCGGTGCATGCAGAGAAGCCAACAGAGCAGTAAGCGCAGCAGCCGGAGTGTGGAAGATGACAAGGAGGGCCACCTGGTGTGCCGGATCGGCGATTGGCTCCAAGAGCGATGTACAGCCACCTTTCGTAAAACTTTACCTCTCTACTTTCTATCCCCTTGTTAGACGAGACCTCTCCTGCGAGGAGGGGCCTCTAGTGCGCGTGGTGCCTTAGCGGGGTCACCAGTAATTGCCTGAATGACACAGACACTAGCAACTTCTGTTTTTAAGAGTGTAGCAGTGAGAGAGAAACCTTTTTGTTTTGAGAATTTGAATGCTGTGAACTTGCAGGAGCTGCCAACCTCCTGCCCTCCAGACTCTTACGCCTAGCCTCTTCTCTCTCGTAGATGAGATCGTGGGGAACCTGGGTGAAGGCACCTTTGGCAAGGTGGTGGAGTGCTTGGACCATGCCAGGTGAGCAAGCTGGGACAGCGCCACAGGCTCCAGATAGGATTTTCCCGAGAAGAGCCGCCTGAGCTCTCCAGGGGTGCTGGCTATTGGAGCTCTCTTGGTCTGGGGGGAAGCACCGCAGCTGGGCCCTGACCTGCACATGTCGGGTTCTGCTGGTCTCCTGAAATGAGGGAGTTCTTGGCATTCGGCAGTCATTTGACCTCCCCGCCCAGGAGCCACTGGTCAGTGAATGCCTCCATCCCAGTTCCCCACTTCTCCAGGGCTGTCACGGTGGTTATCAGAACAGAGCTGAGGCCCTGGCCTGTCTGTGGCCTGGTGTTACTTCCTGTGCACTCGTTCAGGTTCTTGGCCAGGAGGAAGGTTGTAATTGGTGATAGTTCAGCCCAGACTCGACCTCCCTCCCTCTCCAGCGCCCTCTGTTTTGCCTGAGAGCCTGTGTAGGTCCTGGCTGGGAGAAAGGAGAGCCTGGGATTTCTCACCATGCAGGCCGCTGCCTTCCCGGTGTAGCTGGGTTCTCGTGTGGTCTCTGCTAAGTGTGCGGAGGAGATTGGGGGCACTTCGCTCCCTCAGGCCTAACAGTGCCACACTTTTGTCCCCCAAATGTTCCTTCAGACTAGAGCCTTGCTTGGGAGGCCCCCCCCCCCCCACCGGAGCCATTGCCTCCCTGCCCTAGTGGCCATCTGATTGCTTCGGTGCTGTAGATACAGAGTGCTAGTGTCCTCGTTTGAGCCACATGCTAGTCACCCCTGAGAGATGAAGAAAAGTGCTCAGGGTTTGCCTGTGCCATGGCTCAGCTGTTAAAGGCCGAGCTGGGGCTAGCTGTTGTGTGGCACTCCACCCTGAGACAGCTGTTCAGAAAGGACAGTTGGACCCAGGAGTCCGCTGTCCCAGACCACAGCCATGAGATAAAAGGATGATGTGACTGACAAGAAGCTTCTCTTTGTTCCCAGTTCCACTGGCACAGCCTGTGGACCCAGTGGGGCTCAAGAGGTTAGGGCCAGGCCTAGGGGGTATGGGTGGAGACGTGGAAAAGCTATCTTGTCACCTGATGGAGACAGGCAGATTCGAGAGCTGACACACACAGGGACAGCTACGCTGTCTGGTCTGTGCCACTCTATTAGCCCAGAGGGGAGATGAGCCCCTGAAGTGACTAATTGGCAGGCTTGGGGACAGAGAACCTTTGGGGGCTCCAAAGGGAGTCAGGGCAGGGCCAGTAGAGGTGGAGTCCAGCTCAGCCAGCTGTGCAGGCAGGGCCTGCTCTGGAAGTGATGTGCCCATCCTAAGGATTGGAATGCCACCTCGGGACCTTGTGCCAGGAGGAGGCTAGGGTGTGGCCTCTCCTGAGGTCCTTACTGGGGAAGTGGGCCAGGGAGAGCACAGCAGGGCATTCTCTATAAGATCTTTGCCCATGGGCCTGTGATGCTAGCCCAGGCACCAAAGCTAGCCCCCCAGGCTCCCCGAGGATACTCTAGTGTGGCAGAGCCATCTCACTCCAGGTCCCTGCCAGCATCTGAAAGCTAGGTGTCTCTCACAGGGCTCGGCAGCCCAGACTCAGCAGGATTCCTTTTCTGCTCGTGGCCTGTAAATGCCTTGCTGGGTAGGGCTGTGAAGGGCAGAGCAGGGACTGTTAGCTCCACTCACTAAGGGTCAGAGTCCCTTGGTGGTTGCTGTTCAATGCTGTGGCCAGGAGACAGGAGGGAGGAGGGCCTCGCTGCACAGAGAGAGGCCCCCACCACTGGCACCCTTGCCTCTGGCCAGGCCTTCACTCGATGCTAGAGTCATTTGGCTTGCAGACGGGCTCAAGAAGTGTCAGGGTGGGCTATAGGCGGGGTGGCCCAGCTCCAGGAGAGGTCACCAAGTTAGCTCCTGGGCTAGCACTGGCTAGCAGGACTGGCCTCTTACCCTCTACCTGTGTGCTGCCCTGGGAGTGGGAAGTGGCGGGGAACATAGAACCCTAAGGCTGGTGTGCGGCTGAGAGTGGGAACTCACATGCCAGCGGAGCTTGCTGTTAGGTGGGCAGAGGTCTGGCGATGCATGAAGCAGGCTGGGCCTCAAGAATCTGCTCTCAGCACAGGTGGTTCCTGCAGCAGGGATGGGGTGGAGGGGGGAAGGGCTGGGCAGCTGCTGATGAGAACCTCTCTTCCTTCCCGGGTCCCAGAGGGAAGTCTCAGGTTGCCCTGAAGATCATCCGAAATGTGGGCAAGTACCGGGAGGCTGCCCGGCTAGAAATCAATGTTCTCAAGAAAATCAAGGAGAAGGACAAAGAGAACAAGTTGTAAGTGTCTGCGGGGAGTGGGAGGGAAGCCTTCTATGGGGACAGCATACTCCAGCCTGAACTGCTGAGACCCTTAAGGGCCTTGTGCTGTCCTCACACCTGCTTGGCCTTGCGCCTTCTTGCCACACTCGGCCAGTGGAGGTTGGCAAGCAAGCCTTACTGGAAGGAGCATCTGCACTCGGGCTCCACCCCAGCCGGCTTTGTGTTCAGAGGCAGGCTCCAGCCCCTGCCACTCTGGGTTAGGGTGCGCTCTGGGTGCTTACCGAGTAGTAGACCTGCAGAGAGCCTTCCATTGGCAGACACTGAGCTTCTCCTCTCCCCTGAGCACTGTGGTGCGCCTCTGTCTGTCCTTCAGCCATGCTGCGTGTGGCAAGGCTTCTCCCCACCCCACACATAGGTGCGCTCAGACCAGGACCCAGCGCCTCCACACAGCAGGCTGATCAGTCCTTGCCCTGAGCTCGCCTGAGATGGTGGGTGGGGTGCTCTGGCTTTGGTGCGCACTCTTATCTGCATTGTCCTGTACGACCCAGTGGCCTAGGAGTGGGTGGGGACTGGCTTCCTCTTGTGTAGGGGTGTGAGGCAGCCCCGGCACAGAGCCTGAGCCCCCACCCTTCTCCCCCAGCCTGTGCGTCTTGATGTCTGACTGGTTCAACTTCCACGGTCACATGTGCATCGCCTTTGAGCTCCTGGGCAAGAACACCTTTGAGTTCCTGAAGGAGAATAACTTCCAGCCTTACCCCCTACCACATGTCCGGCACATGGCCTACCAGCTCTGCCATGCCCTTAGATGTAAGTGTCCACCTTTAGGTGGAGTGCGGTGCCACCCTCCCGCAGCGTAGTCCCCTGGTGGTCCTGCCTTCTTCCTTTCACTCAGCACATTGCTAACTCTTCTGCTGAGCCTGAGAGGCCCCCAAGCCCCTGGCTGAAGGGCCTTGTGTCTTCAGGCAGGTGTCAGGGTGAGAATGGAAGGGCTAGAGTCTCCTCCAGGGACATCCTGGGCCAGCCTCTGCCTCCCTGTGCTCAGGAAGAGAACAGGAAATAGCTGCTCTAGAACTGGCCCAGCTACCATCCCTGCCTCCCACCATCACACACAGGAGGAACAGGTAGAAGGTGGACCCGACAGATCCCTGCACAGGTCCTCCAGCCCAGGGGCCGCTGTCTAACCACCACTCATGCGCCCACTGGTCTTCAAGAGCGTATCGCATGGCACTAGTGCTCAGAGCTTATTGAAGTGGGGAAAAGCTCCTTGGAGAGAAGTGCAGTAGGCCTAGAGCTAGGATGTACTGGGTCTGGTAGGTGACAGCGACAGGGACCAACAAGCAAGGGGGAGCCTCTGCAAAGGGGCCTGGCAAGGTGTGTTGAGATTCCCTCCCACAGAGAGGGCTCATACTGGGGAGCCATGGGCCACGCGTTGGTGAACACTTGGCAGGCCAAATGGGAGCCTCGAGGCTGAAAGCAGGGAGTGGCGGAAGCCACTGTTGGTAGGACACAGGCTGGAGGCAAACGGCCTCCCTGCTCAGGGTTTGCTTGATGGGCGTGTGCCCTGTGCAGTTGGAACAAGGGGCGTGCAAATGACACCCTGAGGCTGTCACTGTGGCTTTGGAGAGACTGGCAAGAAGGCCTGGTCTGTGCAGAGAGGTGGACGGAGACCTCTTCCCTGCCCGCCTTCTGAAGGCAGAAGCCCCCAGGCCTTGGGGAGAGCGCTTTTGAGAAGGAAACCTGTGGTGAGGCAGGGCCAGGGCCAGCTCTGTGCTGAGGGTGGGGCACAGGCAGCTCTGGCAGCTGCAGACCATGGAGAGGTCTGGACTGAAACTGGCAGGAGGATGAGGGAAGAAGCCCAGCTCAGTGCCTCTTCCCCCTCTGCCCTCAGTTCTACATGAGAACCAGCTAACCCACACAGACCTGAAGCCAGAGAACATCCTGTTTGTGAATTCTGAGTTTGAGACCCTCTACAATGAGCACAAGGTAGTGCGCTGTGGGGGCAGGGCTGCAGCCCGGGCCAGGGTGGGCTGTCGCGTCACCAGGGCAGACTGACCCCTGGCCTGCCTTGCTTCCAGAGCTGTGAGGAGAAGTCAGTGAAGAACACCAGCATCCGAGTGGCGGACTTTGGCAGTGCCACCTTTGACCATGAGCACCACACCACCATCGTGGCCACCCGTCACTATCGCCCACCTGAGGTGATCCTTGGTGAGTGACAGCCCCCGACCTTGTTATGCTGGGTGGCTGTCAGGAGGGCGTGACCAGAAGGTGGTGTGCCTGTCAGCCTGCCACCCAGGGCTGGGCAGCGTCAGGAGACACTGAGGTGCCTGACTTGGCCTTTAGGGGCAGCCTTAGTCAGAGAAGGCCTTGTACCAGGGCTTGGGCAGGAGTCCTGTTAGCCAGAGCGGCAGTTACCACCATGTAGGGGCCGCGCAGGGCTGAGTCTCGGCTCTCCCCATCTTGGCTTGCAGAGCTGGGCTGGGCACAGCCCTGTGATGTCTGGAGCATCGGCTGCATTCTGTTCGAGTACTACAGGGGCTTCACACTCTTCCAGGTACGTTCCTGAGCTGAGCACAGCCTGACTCGGGGGTGGGAAGCCCCAGGTGGTGTCTTCCGCCCCCACCAGTCACCACCAGTCCTAACTTAAAGGCTGCAGTTCCTCAGGGGTAGGAAGAGAAGTTACTGCGGTTAGAGCACTCAGGGAGGAGTCCTCTGCCAGATGGTCAAGGACTGAGGGTTGCTGAGGGAGGAGTGAAGGTTCTGGGCAAGGGGCACAGAGGAGCTGGGACATGGCATGTCCTGGGGAGAGGAAGGAACCAACCAGAGAGGCACAGTCATGGCCAAGCTGAGGGAGAGCCTGACCTTGGGAACTGGTCAGCCTTATCCATGTGGCTGCCCCTGGGCCAGGCTGGGACTGCCATTGGTAGGTTTGCACCTTCTGGGGCAGGGAGGGCTTGCGCCTGTATCTTCTACCCCCCTTATTCTCCCTGACAGGGCTGAGGCAGGGACTGATGCCCACTCACGCTGTCCTTGCTTTTCTACAGACCCATGAAAACCGAGAGCACTTGGTGATGATGGAGAAGATCCTAGGGCCCATCCCATCACACATGATCCACCGTACCAGGTACAGCACCCCGGAGGCCCCCTCAGGGCTGTGGAGGAACTTTCCCTTGGCTGTGGGGATGTGGTCGTGGCTGGACCTTCTGTGGCTCTCGAGACTCCCAACAGCCTTCCCCGCTGCCCTGCCAGACTGCGGCCACTCTGCTGGCCAGCAGCCACCCCCTCCTCCTACCACAGGCCTGGCCCTGACTGCTTCCTCTCTGTTGACTTTCCAGGAAGCAGAAGTATTTCTACAAAGGGGGCCTGGTTTGGGATGAAAACAGCTCCGATGGGCGGTATGTGAAGGAGAACTGCAAACCTCTGAAGGTCAGTTTCTGGCTTTCCCAGCTCAGCTCATGCCAAGGAGACCCCAGGCACTGGGCAAACAGCAGAGACAGGACGGGCAGCTAAGGCTGCCGCCTCCTTCCAGCTCTGCGGGAGGCAGCACCTGAGACTGCTGGGTGCCACAGTGGGGGAGGGAAGATCTAGACGTGGGGCAGGAAGCCTGTCAACTGCATTTGGTGCCTGGACAAGTGATTTTCGCAGAGGTGATTTCTACCCACCTGTCGGGACTTTGCATGTGGGGTAGAGGCACCAGCCCAGCAAGACACTCGCCCAGTAGCAAATGTTAAAGCGCGGGCCTGAAAGGAAAAGGAACTGCGGTTGTCTGGCATGGAGGGCAGAAATAGAGCCCTCCAAGGGGGCACCACTGCCTTGACCCCGTCCAAGAGGCATCCCAGAGGCAAGGGGACTACGGTGGCTTCCCAAGACCCCACCATCACACTGAGGCACCTTGTGTCCCTGAGCAGAGTTACATGCTCCAGGACTCCCTGGAGCACGTGCAGCTGTTCGACCTGATGAGGAGGATGTTAGAGTTCGACCCTGCCCAGCGCATTACATTGGCGGAGGCCCTGCTGCACCCCTTCTTTGCTGGCCTGACCCCTGAGGAGCGGTCCTTCCACACCAGCCGGAATCCTAGCAGATGACAGGTGCAGGCCAGTGCCCGAAGAGACGGAGAGTGGGACTGGGCTGCCAGCCCCTTTTCTCCAGCCTCTCCCACCGGCCTCAGGGCCAGAGCCACAGATGAACAGTGCAATGTGAAGGAAGGCAGGAGCCTGCAAGGGGTGGGGGGACATGGCGCCCAGCTGCCAGAAAGCACAGATTTGACCCAAGCTATTTATATGTTGTAAAGTTATAATAAAGTGTTTCTTACTGTTTGTAACCCCTGGTACCAGTGTGTCCATCTCCAGGCTCCTTGCCTTCCCCCCTCCCTGACCTTAATAAAGTCTTTCTTAGCAGCTCAGCTTGTGGAGAGCTAAGTGTGAACTGGGCCAGGCACAGAAGGGCGACCAGTGAACAGACCAGAAGCTAGGACATCTCTCTGGGCCCAAACAGAGAGTTTCGGCCCCCAAGGAACCTAACCTGCTATGACGGACCAGAGAGGCTGTACAGACCCAACAGCCATGGTCTATTGAGGTGCAAGGTGATCTGGCAGGGGGGATGCTGCTAGGCTAGGGGGAGCAGCACCCCATCACAGCCTGCAGAGCAGTTCATACATCACAGGACTCGGTCACTCAGTTTTATTGTAGTGCTGGTTTTATGTTCCCCAAGAGCTGTATGAAAGACAGGCCTGACCATTTGCCTGGGTTCCCTTGGGGACTGGGCAGGATGCCTCTGACTGGAGCTGCCAGTAGAGGAATCATGCCCATCCTTAATACCTCTGAGGAAGCCTAGGCTGAAGGCAGAGAGGCCCCAGTGCCACCTTGGGAAAGGAGGGAAAACAGGCACAAATCCCAGTGGGGCGCCCCCCCCCCCAAGGCTATCACCCCCAGGGGCACTGCAGCTTCCTGGTACTAGCATCTTAAGACAGGCTCATTTCCCACCATGCTCAGTCAGGACCCATGTCCCTAGGCAGGAAAACCTGCAGTGGCTGCTTGCTAAGATACCTGTTAGACTGCTCCTGGACATGGCCCTGCCTTGAGAAAGAGGACATAGGTTGGGAACTGCTTTGGTCCTGATGGGGAGCAGTGGCTCGGGGAGGACACAGCCTGAGGCCCCTGTCCCTGGCGTCCCCCCACCACTGAAGACAGCAGTGCAGAGAGGATGGGAGGAAAGGAGAACCAACCCTCTGCTCCTGGCTATGCTCCTGTAGAAAAAGCAGTAAGCAGCCCACAACCTATGGCGCCAGGGCCTACCCTATGCCAACACTCCTTGGGGAGCCTGCCTGCTTGCCCACCCACCCCTCAACTTGTGGTGGGCCCTAAGACAACTTGCCAGAGGTTCAGGTGTGAGAAGGTCCTGGGGTTGGTGCCCTAGGATCTGAGCAGTGGAGTGTTCTCATGGCTGAGCCCTACCAGCAAGCTCGTCTAGAACCAATGGCATCTTTAAGACAAGCCGCTGGCCCCAAACCTGTGTGTCTAGAATAGACAGCCAGAAAGGGTTCAGAGCCCAGACATAAGAACCACGGTGGAGCCCAAGCAAGGGGGGCAACAACACACCCTGCTCTAGGATGACGGCTGCAAAGGATCATTTCAGGACAGGCAGAGAGGGAGAGCAGTGGCGTGTGTGCGCGAATGGGGCAGGGAATGGTGGCCTAGGACAGCAGCACCAGGGAGCCTCTTCTGCTTCAGCACCAGGCTCCCCTGGGGCCTCCCCAATACTGACATTAAAGCTGTACCCTGAGAGTCTGGCCCCAGCTGGAGGGTGGGCAGTGCTGGCAAGATGGACAACCAGTCTTCCATGACCTGGGCTGATGGCAGAAAAGCAGCACAAAATCCCTCCACGGTCACCACCCCAGTGCCCCCACTTCCCTGCCTCTCAGCAATGGAGCGACACTAGGAGAGATTCCAGTGGCAAAGGTGAATCAGCTCAGGAGAAAGGGTAAAAGTTCTCAACCCTGCCTGCCGGCTGGGGAAGGAGGGCAAACGCAGGCTGCCCTCTGGTGGACAGTTGCCGTGCAGCCTGGCCTGCCTGGCTGGGGAAGCAGGGGAGACCGAATGGGGACAGGCCCAGGCCCTGCCCCAGTGGCTGTAAACCTGAAACAGTCTAAGAGCTGCCTATGTCTGTAAACAAAGCCCCACAGGGTGGGAGTGGACCATAGAGATGCTCAGAGTCACTGTGCTCAGCCGGCCCGCGCCCCGCGCCCCGCCCCCCCACCGCCCCTTCTCTGCACCCCAGTGGGACAGCCTCCCTGGCTGAGGGCAGAAGGCAGGCCAGTTACAGTATGTCCTGTTCTTATATAAAAGAAACAAATGCAGAGGAAAAAACTTTACAAGTCCACGAAGCTTCACATCCTTAAGGCGTCCGTCATCAGGTCTGGAGGCAGCAGCACACAGGACTGCAGAGTCCAGCTGCCTGGGGATGCTCTAGGCAGAATGCAGGGGGATGACAAACTTGCAGCCAAAGGGCGAGTGGTAGTTGATGCCCACCTCCTGGAAGACCTGCTGGGGAATGCCAATGTCACACAGATACACACGGCCCGCGTGCTCCCCCAGGGGCAAAGGCAGGCCCAGGGCCAGTGACCACTTGGCATCAATGCCCTGCTCGACTTCATGCACAGGAGGGTCTATGCTGAGCACTGGTGCACGGTTCTGATTGGCCCAGGCCACAGCTGCCTTGTACCAGGGCTGATCTCGCAGGAAGGCGTTCTCCGGGCAATCCAGGCAGTTGATGACCAGGTCCACAGGGCTGGTGGGCAGATCTGCAGGTGGAAAGAGTGCACCTGAAAGCCTCTGGAGCAGTGAGCAGCCCAGGCTAGGACGGAGGGTCAGGTGGCCCCAAGAGTGTCTTACTTTCCAGACACCACTGACACCTCTCCAATGGCCACCTTCCCAAGGCTGGGCTGGGGCACAGGGCAAGCTAGACGTGTGACTTGATGGACCACTGCCCTCTGGGGCTCCCTGGCTGAAGCATGGTCCTGATGCACATGCACAGCTTCTCAGGGCACAAGCCCTAACCTTCTCTGCCCTGCAGGCAAGGCCTCTGTACACCTGACTAACGCTGGGAAGGCAGAGTCCCCTGCGGAGCCAGCCCTCACAGGGAAGCTGTGCTCGGGGCCCAGCAGAAACAGGCGCTGACAAGCAGAGCGCAGGTGAGCAGGTGAGAGCATGAGCACTGACCCTACTCGAGACTGGTCCCCAGTCCTGCTCTAGGCAGTCTGCCCTCCTCCAGGCCAGCCTCATTTCTTCATGGGAACACAGACTTAACAGGACAGATGATCGCCCTCCTCCCAGCACTTAGAAAGGCTACTCTGCCCTAATCAGACCTCTGGGACAGTCCAAGAACAGAGAGCCTCAACTAGAACGCAACTCAGACTAGCTAACCTAGCAGGTTAAACTGAGAATAGCAAAAATCAGGCCAGACTCCAGGCTTGGCATACTCAGTCTTGCCTCCTGGAGTAGGTGGGATAGGAAGGCTTATGGGCAGCCAGGGGAAGAACTGCCTGGAATGGAGCACCAAGTTAGAGATTCAACTCACTCCAAGCCCCGAAGGCAGCTCTCAGCCTACAGCAACTCCCTGCTTAGCCTCACAATTCCCTGCTCAGAGCACGCCATTAGGTCACATCGCTATGGGTCATGCAGCTCTCAAGAGTGGACACCTGTTTGCTGTATGCCTGCAGGAGCAGGCTGGAGACTCAGGAGCCCCTGGCTGTCCCTGACTCTCCCTGACTTTCCCCTGACCTCGGAGGGCACCTCTCTGGGCTCTATTTGCTCTCCCACTTCTTCTCCCCCTAAGTCCCCTCCAGTTAGGCTGTGCTCGACCACTGCCCTTGAGTCCATCTTGCTGCACTCACCAGGGCCTCCCCACTGCTAAAGCCTCTGGCCCACTCAGTCTCCCTGCAGAACGTCCCCTCTAGTGGCCTGTGGACACAGCTGACCACCACTCCTCAGCCGGCTCTCAGCTGCATGCTTGGCTGCGCTTCTTCCTCCCTCTCCACTCCTGCCGCCTAACCCAGCCTCTGCGTCTCTCCTCTTCCAGGCCCCCTCAGCTTCAGCAGAACCCATACACGCAGACCTCCAGGCCAGAGCTCTTCCTTCCCCCACTCCAGAGGCAGGCCATAGCTGCCCAGGTCACGTTCCTCCCATACGCAGACATCTAAACTCAGCTTTGGCTCTTGCTTCACCATATCCTGCCTCAGTGGCAGCCCCGTGACTTAGGCCAAAAACCATGGAGACATTTTTAGCTCTTCTCTTGCTGTCCCCCAAGGAGTTGACTCCATCTTCACAACTAACCACATTTCGCCATCTGGACCCCGGTCACTCTGTCGGAGCCACTCAATTCTCACTCCAATTCTTACAGGGGCACCTTGGCCTTGCTCTGACCCAACCATCTGCTCTCAGCACGCAGAATGTGTGTCTGGGACCTCAGCTGGTCATGCCATGCTTCTGCTGCTGCTTCCAGCAACTCTGCATCCCACCTTGTCAAAGGCCAACCTCATGGTGACCCGTAAGGCCCTTGGAAACCTGGCCCAGAAGTGCCTAAGTCCCTCTTCCAACCCCACTCTCCCTCACACCATAGTGCCACCACCTGACTGCGTGCCCGCCACTTCCTTGTGTGCTCCTCTCTCCTAAGCAGAGGAAAGATGGATTGGAAACATCTGCTGCCTTATCGCTCCCCAGCACTGGGAGCAGCACCGGTGCATCTCCAGCTCTCCCTGAGCAGTGGGGAAGTGAAGGGGAATAGCAAAGTGGACACCAGGGTATTTCCCACGGGCCATTCCAGGACTCCTCAGAGGCACAGCCCTCGTTATGCATGTAGGGCCTTTCCACCTGTCACCACTGGGTGGCACCACGAGACCATCAAACTTAGCAAGGAAATAGGTGCGTGGCCCAGCCTTGCCCTAGGGATGGAACCCACGGCCTCACTTGTGCCAGGCACGCATTCTACCACTGAGCTACACCCCTCTGTGGTGCTCACCTTTGAGGCTGGACACCTGCTGGCCCTGGGTCTTGCTGAAGAGAGACAGTTCGTTGGTGATGGACTCCAGCATTTTGACAAAGTTGGGCAGGAAGAGGATGACCTGCACATCGTGGTTGGCCAGGTGCCTTCCACAGCTAATACCCTGAGCCCCCTTCACATGGGGCCCACACAGCAGGGCCACTGTAGGCCTCTGGTGGACATTCTTGGGATTCAACCTGGAAGAGAAAGCAAGGCAGTTACGGGCTACAGCCTGGCCAGTCCCTTGTGTCCCCTACCAGAGATGCAGGCACCTGCTGTTCTCAGAGGCCCTTCTTTCGACACTGCTGAATCCCAGGCTCCAGAGGGACCAAACCCACTGCAAGCCGAGCAGACCCTAAGGTGGCATTCCCCGCTGTCACTTCATCGCCGAGTCCTCCCACCAGGAAGCTTACCCAGGTCGCACTGCACACACTGTGCTGCCAGAACCCTGCTTTCTGGCCCACGAACACTAAAGGATTCCTGTGAGGTCTAGACTCCGCTTAGCAGAGGCTGCTCCCTCTCTCTCCGCTCTTCTCTGTGCTTCTCCCCCAGCAACCATGATCTCCTCATTCTCTCCTGCACATCGAAGGTTCTTTCCTGCTTCTGCTCAATCTACGACCCAAACCAACTTCTCTCTGCTGACCTGCCAGTCATCTAGTGTGAGTAATGCTGTGGATGTTCCTGGCTCCCAGTTCCTGAGACACCATGTGGATGGATGGAAGCAGAGCACTTAGCAGCACCTGCCACACAGAACGTGTTCAACTTGTGCTGACTACTGAGGAGGCACTTCCCACTTCCTGCTACTCAAAACCAAGATAGCACAGGCCTCAGAGGAGCCACTAGGAAGGAGGTCTGGAGGCGGCCCGACTCACAGGCAGCACAGCTGCTCACAGGTCAGGAAGGGAGGGGAGATGGACCGTAAGGGTGGAGGTGACAATCACCATCTCCCCAAGGGAGGTGGAGGATGGCTACTGCCAAGCCCAAGAGGAATCTCCTACCAGCCCCACTTCCCAAATACACGTGGGGAACCAGCACTGTACATAGCGCCCCACCACTCCCACCTTCACTATTTCTGCAGCCAGATGCTGCGGTGTGGGCACCTGGGTCAGGAGGCCTGTCCCCCTCGGGCCCTCCTCCCACCCCTTACCAGCATGAAGGCAGAGCTCAGCACCCACGGGCCCCGCAGCCCAGGGGAGCGCTCCAGCCCTGGCAGCACCTCTGTGGAGTGGAGACTCACTCCACGTCCCCCAGTGCACCAGGCACTCCAGCTCTGCACCAGAGCCTGCTCATCTGGAGTGAGGGCTGTGCCTTCCCCTCAGGGTAAAGCTGGGAAGAGCCATGCAATCCTGGCAGGAAAGCCCTGTGAAAAGCTGCCCGGCACTGACAGACACTAAGCTTGGGTTCGATTCTGAAAGGCAAATGAGCAACTGCTGTAAAGGACAACGATGGACCTTCCGAGGGTTCAGACGGAAGGAAGACAGGTGTGAGAGCTGACAGCCCTGAGAAGTGGCTAGAGAGGAATGGACTTGGTGGGGAGCTCACTCCAGGACCGGCCCAAGGCAGACAGCCAGCAGCCTCCTTCCCTGGGTCCTAGAGGCCACTGCTCTTCGAGGAGTCTGCTCTGCTCTTCCCACACAGGATCACCAGGGACCCAACACAGCCAGGAGCGAGGGGCAGGCCCATGTAAGGGATAAGAGAAGCAAGCACCCCCAACTCTACAGGACAAGCAGTGGGGGGGAAGGGGGAGCCTCACATCCAGCCCAGATCAAGCCTGCTTTAATCAAGACTGCTTCAGAACCAGGCGAGGCCTCCCCCCAAACAGCTGGAGAACTGTCTCCTCTGCCACAGCACAGGGCTTCCTAGTGATGCCCCTAGGCCACTGGAGGGCAGGAGCAGCGTTCTGTTCTTCTTGGTGTCCCCAGTGCATGGTTGGTACATCTACCAATAACAGGAAGCACAAGCCCAAGGGCAGGAGGGAAGGTGCCAGGCCCCAGCTCCCTCCATAGCCGTCTGGATGCTTCTAGAAGTTCTCGGGACTGATTTGCTTCCCAGATACTTGAAGTGAATTGTCAATGTCAAAGGCCAGGCCCCTAACAGTTGGCAGGAGTCTCAAAGGCAGACCGCTGCTATCAGGAAAGAAGGGAGACAGACACAGGAGTGAGGACTTCCGAGAGATGGCTGAGGGGACAGGCAAACAAAACCACCCAGCGGCACGGAGAGAGGAGGTACTTGAGAGAGGTGCACGGGTGCCCAGGCAGAGCACCACCACCCACACGCGGTGCTGCCAGGCTGGACGCACTTGCCTGTTGGGTCCTCCGAGAAGGGTCAGTGCCATCTGACTGGCACACACCCCCGTCACCTCCAGTCTCCGCTCCAGGGTCAGCCCATGCTTCTCAGCCACGGACAGCAGCTTTTTATGCAGCTCGTAGGAAACGCTCGGGACCACCAAGCCAGAGTCTGCGGTTCAAAGGAAGCGAAGAGAGCCAGGGAAGTGACTGGGAAACCAGGTCCAAAAGAGGCACGCTCCACCCCAGAGTCTACAAATGTTTTAAGACTAACCCTCATCTGGCCCGTCCGCCCTGTCTTCATCTTCTGGGACTGAGGCATGCTCTGCAGCTGCCTATGCTCAAGTGGTATAGGTGACAACTCCGTAACAACTTGCTCCAGATCATCACAGAACAGGGACAAACTTGTCCTCCCTTAGTTTACCTTTAGACCACAAAGGGCAAATCCACCATGATGTATTTGGTGCTACCAAAAAATGACTGGCGTACAGCATGCAACATCAACCCATCAGTCACATTAAAAGGGGAGCATGCTTGTTCTCAAAGTGGGGGGAAAGCTACCCTAGACTGCAGTTTCCCCCACAAGCACACCCCTCGACTTTCTCAAGAAGTGGACAAGATACTATGCTAATGCCTTGACCCTCTGGGCCCTGCTGTTCTGGTCAATTCTGCAGGAGAGGACTTGTTCCACCCAGTTGCTGCCCACTTCCCCTTTCTCCTCTCTTCTGCTTAGCCTTGCCTCTTTGCTTAAGAAATTCAGCTAGCAATCTGTTTTCCCAAATAATCTGTTATTTTTCTCCCCATCTGGGAATGAGTGAAATCTAATACTCTTCCCACTGGGAAGGAATTTAGGGTATATGGCTTGCTTTAAGCTACTTACAAGAACATTTTTTATTTACCACAAAGACAACTCTATGAAAGTTGTGGAGAATCAGTCACTGATACTACACCAAGGCAGTAATGTGGCTCTTGAAGGCTCAAAGGCAAAGTCTATAGCAGCTGGTACACTTGAAGGGTCTATAGTCTTATGTTGTTGTTGTTGTTAGGTGCCATCGAGTCGGTATCCGACTCATAGCGACCCTCTGTACAACAGGGGATTGTCAGTGCTTCTCTGCTGTTCATAGGGTTTTCAATGGCAGATTGATTTTTGGGAGGGGGTTGCCAGGTCCTTCTCCCAAGCCTACAGCTTCTGGTGTTCCCAGGCGGTCTCCCATCCAGGTACTAACCAGGCCCGACCCTGCTTAGCTTCCAAGATCTGACGGGATCGGATGCCACAGGGCTACAGCTGCAGGCCATAGTCTTATAAGATGCATCAATATTGACACACTAGTGACATTTTAGGACTCAGAAAAACAAGAAAGAAAGAAACAACACACTCAAAACTTGTGACCTGCAGAAGACAGCTCTTGTCTTAACAACCAAAGTCTCCCCACCCCCTGAGAAGCGAATGTCATCCTACAAATGCCAAAGCTGGCACCACAGGAGCATACCCATTGCCAAGAAACCCCACTTAGCTTCACTGGCCAAGGACACACACATAGATTCTAACTAGTAAGTCATCGTGGGATTGCATATTAGTTTTGTCTGGCTTTTTTTCTTCAGGGTTTTTCTTGGTTAACCAGCAGCTGCAGTACCAGGGGGTTGAATCCAAGGCCACGTGCATGCTCAGCAAGCGCTCCACCACTGAACACATCCCCAGCAACCTCTCCCTGTTTTTCCTTTTTTCTTTTTTTTGAGTCAGGGGTCTCACTAAGTTGCATAGGCTGCCTCTGGCCTTGCATTCATGATCCTCCAGCCTCAGCTTCCTGAGTTGCTGCGATTCCAGGCGTGTGCCATTGTGCCTGGCCACAGGTGAGGCCTCACCAAGTACTGAAACCTCATGCTGTTTCTGATCTGGCCTAACTTAAAGTGGAAGTCTTCAGTAAGGTCGTCATCCCACTGTTCCAAGGCCCTGTACAGAAAAATTTGCTTTCTTTACCGGTCATTTCTGGAGAAATCTCTTGACTTCTACCAGGTGTCCAGTCCTGCCTGTGTGGATTCTTAGCATCACACCTTGTGAGGCTATGGCTGCACCTTTCAGCAATGGGAATCAGTATGAAGACTGACTCTACAGCACCTAGGTCTGTCTTCTCAGGAGGAGAATAGTAATAATATAATGATTATACAATACAAAATGCCTAGTGTATCAAAGTGAACACTATCCTACTGGCTGACTGCGTGCATCTACCTGCCTGAATCCTGTTTCTGTTGTCAGCAGAGGTAACACACAGTGCCACTGGGAGCACTAAGTCTCTCCCCCCGCCTCTTTTTTTCTTTCTTTTTTTTTGCGGTACTGGGGGTTGGACCCAGAGCCTCGCAATTGCATGCTCTGCAAGTGCTGGACCACTGAGCTGCACCCCCAGCCCATTTTTTTTTTTTTTTTTTTTTCACTTTTTGAGACAGGGTCTCGCTAAGTTACGCAGACTGCCTCTGGTCTCAAACTTGCGATCCTGCTGCCTCTGCCTCCCGAGCCGCTGGGATTACAGGCGTGCACCACCACGCCGGCCTCCCCCCGCCTCTTTCTGAACCGTCAGTCACTGGCTCAGTCACTAGCGTCCCAGGTGTCAGTGCTCGAGGCTGCAGCTCAACCTTGCATGCCAACAACTGATTAAAACAGCCACTTTATGGCTTGCTTCTCACACACATATTACCAGAAGAGCAGTGTGAAAAAGCTGACCACATTCTCCCAAGCCACAAACAACTCCAAACCTGTCAGACAAGTCCCGCACCTGCCGACTTCCAACACGCTCTTGCCCTGCAAAGTCATGCAAGGGAGAGCTTGACTCCAGCCTCTCATTCCATCACCCATGTACCTGAACCCTTTCTGCTGGATCTGAGATGGGCCAGGATGGGGAGTCCTAGGCCTGCTACCCCACAAATGCAGCCTGCATTCTGGGTCGGGCCTGGGGCCATGTGTCCAGGCAGCCCCTCTCGTCTGAGGGCTCCCTGGGAGCAGGGAGAGCCGCTGTCTGCTGGTTTTCCCCCACAGCCTCAAGGGTAGAGGACTCCTGACACAGGGAGGAGAGCTCACCCCACCCTGGCTGGCTAGGTGATGCCGCTGGACACTGAGGCTCTTACCATCTCCCTGATGGTCTGTGCTGGGGGCGAAGGGGCACCACTGATGAACTGTCGTATTTCTGTAATGTGGGGCAAGGCAAGGGCAGAATCCCTTCTGCACACAGCCTGGCAGTAGGGAGCTAGGCTGCGGTGCACCTTGCTAGGACTGCTTCTCCGAGAGGAACATGCAGGCACAGCAAAACATACCCTTCACGCATCTCCACACAGCACCCAGCTAGCCGGACTGGCTTATCAGAAACAGGCAGAGGGAACAAAATAAACTCCCAAGGAGGAAAACAAGAACATGGCGTGCAAACTGCACATGCTAATGCTGCCAAGGCCTGAACAGGGCCAAGCCTAATTATGTTTGGGTTGGGAGGTGGATCTTTATTGTTTGGGAATCGAAGCAGTAAAATCAGTTAGTTAGATTTCTGTGCATATCAATATGCAGCTTACAGCTGGCAGTAAAACAAGAAAGGGAGATAAAATTATAATCAGCTCGTGACACTAGAGCAAACCTTAGGCTCTGATAACCTCAGGGTCCCCAGGAAGCTGACTCAGACACACGCATCGCAGGTCACAGGAGATGGCTCCCGGCACAGCTCATTTTCAGCACTAGGCACCTGGCCCCATGCTACATGTGTCTGCTGCAGGGGCCCCTGTCAGGCCTTTACCCCCGCACTTCTCGTTCCCTTCCACGCCATTCCAGGCCTCCCCTCTATGCACACACAGGCCTGCTTTCACCCTTGTGGCTTTCCCCACCCCACCCGAACCCCACAGCACCACATCCAAGCTTTCCCTAGCCTCCGAATCTGCCCAGCCTTTCCGCGGTGTGACAACTCTCCTACCAAAGTGCCTCTCCACTTAACGTAATCCTTAGATGCACAGGAAAGGCTGTTGTGTGTCCTGTGTCTCATCCATAAGGAGAAACTGAGCCACCAAAGGGCACAGAATTTCTCCACATCTGTGAATTCTGATTCCATTCTGCGGCAGTCACAAAACGGAGTGGGGGTACCACAACGGTTCCCTTAAGGATACAAAACAACAAAGAAATTGGTACCTTCAGACTAGCAATGCACAAGGAGTCAGTGTAAACATACCTACATTAAAGCTACCACAAAATGAAATTGCTGTGAAGTGTATCTCTGAACGAAGGATTTGTTAAAAGGAACTTAAATAGAGCTGGTGGCACATGCCTGTAATCCCAACTACTTGGGAGGCTGAGGCAGAAGGATTGCAAGTTCGAGGCCAGAGGCAGCCTGTGTAACTTATTAAGACCCTGTCTCAAAATAAAAAAGGGGTTGGGAGTGCAGCTCAGCGGTAGAGCACTTGCCTAGCATACATGAAGCCCTGGGTTCAACCACCTAGTACTGAAAAACTGAAAAGAGCTTAAATATATACTCCCAAGGAACTCTATTCTGGCTCACAAGGCCTCCCATGACCTGGTCCCACCTATCTCATTCCTTTTACCTTATGCCCTCAGCAGGCCCCAGGCACCTGGGTACTTTTGATCTCTAAATATACCAAGTTCCTCTTGGTTTCTCTTTCCTGGCACTCTCTCTCTCTCTCTCTCTCTCTTTTCTTAACTATTTTTTATTGTTAACCCATACACAGAAACATAAATGCTGTATCTATTAATGGAGTACCATGTAATGTTCAATACATGTATAGGCTGCATCTTCAAGTTAAACATATTTACTTCCCTAAATGATGATTCTTTTAAAAATTTTTATTTTTATTTTTTCAAAGTTAGTTTTTATTTATTTATATTTGTTGTAGTACTTAGGGGTTAAACCTAGGGCCTTGCACATACTTTGCAAGTGCTCTGCCACTGGACTGCACCCCAGTCCATTTTTAATTTTTTGGTTTTAAGTCAGGGTCTCACTGACTTTACACACGCTACCTTTGCCCTCAAACTCACGATCCTCCTCCACCTCCCACGTGGACGGGTTTGCAGGTGTGCATCACTGTGCGTGGCTATTTATTTATTTATTTATTTATGGCTTTTTGAGATAGGGGCTCACTTTTGTAGCCCAGGCTGGCCTGGAACTCATGACCCTCCTGCCTGGTCCTCCTGAGAGCTGGATTATAGGCGTGTGCCACTGTCCCTGGCTTTTTTTTTTCCCCCCCCAAACAGGCTTAAGTCACTTATTTTTCTTACATAAAAATTCTATGTTGTACTCATAGCTGGAGCCTTGGTCCTGTGCACAGAGGTTGGGCATGAGTTTTTACAAGAGGGTCAGTGAATTCCTGACAGGGAGACTTGGTAAGCACAGTCTCTTTCAGAGGTCACGGGTCAAGCAGCTATAGGTTGCCTTGGCGAAGCTGCCTAGGGTGGCAAGTGTAGCCCCTGGCTGAAGCACAGCAGCTGTCAATTATCAGCCAGTAGCAGCCTCTGGGACACAGATGCTGAGATGATCCCAGGGCCTCTGGGGTGGGATGAGAGGCACCAGCAGAGAATCGCGGTGGCCTGTCACCTTGCATGGGATGGGGTAGGGCTTGTCAATCTTGTTCCCCCAGTGGCCTCTCCACATACCGATAATGGAAAGCGTGGCCAGGCTGATGGCAGATCATACATCAGTGACTACCTCCGTGGGGCTCTCACCACCCAGACTAGCGGTGCCAAATGCCTTGGACCCAGTCTGCTGGCCAGGCTGAGTATGCTTCTGCACTGGTACAATCTTCAAAAACCTCCTCCTGAGAGGATGCCCTCAGGAAAAGGTCGATAATCTCAGTCTCCTGTGGGACAGGGAGGAAAGACAGATCTCCGCCAGGGGCTTCCTCTTCACGTCCTGATCAGGCAGCCCAGCGTGGTGACAGGGCTCCAACCCTTGTCCTCAGGTTGCCTCTGCGAGCCCCATGGTCCTGGCCCCAGCCACAACACAGCTGTAGCCCCAGAGGCCACTGAGTCCTCCCATGCCCAAGCCCCCCGGGACCTTTGGGCCCTCTCGCAACAGTGGCATCACCTGCCATTTGGTGTTTCCCAGAGAAGCAGCCCTCTTCTCTTCTGACGCTACCCACACCCAGGTCTGGCTCCTATTCCTCAGGTCTCAGCTGAATATCCCTCAGTCTCAACATGCTGCGTGTCTCCTTCATCATAGTTAACACATTTGTAAGTACCACTTTTTTCCTTTCTGGCCTGTCTAGCACACTAGACTGTAAGTTCCACACAAGCGGTAACTGTCTGTTGTGCTCACTGCTGTGGCCCCTTGTTCTCACTGTACCCTCAGTGCTAGCCCAGTGCTGGGGACTGATGCCCAGGAGAGACGTCATGAAAGCGCATGCTGAAATAATGGATGATGTGAAGGAAACCTGTACAACACCCTGAGGGCAGCCTTAGGGCATCCCATTCTGCAGCTGTAACCAAAGACATCAGTGAGTAAGATGTTTCTGCCTCTTGTCCCATCTCTTCCCTCTCCCAGTCATAACAACTATACCACCCCTCCTGTCCATGTGGACTTCCAGGCCAAAGCTCCATGGAACAAGCTTTGAACTCAAGAGGTAAAGAACTTCTCAAACAACAACAGCAGTAGCAGCAGCAGCAACTTACTATTAACATGGAGAAAATTATATTTACAATGACAAAATCAGGTGGACAATACCTTACTAAATGATTAAACATCTGATAGGACAAACTCATCCGGGGTCCTCCTTGAGAAATACACAGCCCCACCCCAAATTGTGCAGAACAAGTTCAATATGAATAAAATTAAAAATCCAAACTAAAGCCAGGTGCAGTGGTACACACCTGTAATCCCAGTGACTCGGAAGGTGGAGGCAGGAGGATTCCAAGTTCTAGCCAAAGGGAGGGAGACTCTGACTCGAACCAAAACAGAAAAACCCAGCTGGGATGCAGCCCACTGGCTGAGCACTTGCAAGGTATGTGCGAGGGCCTGGGTTCAGCCCCCAAGTACCCAAAAAGATAAAAACTAAACTAAGGGACATTCTGCAAATGAACTGGCCTCAACTCTTCATAAATACCAAGGATGCAAAAGACAACAAACATTGTGGGTACCATTCTAGACTCAAGGAGACAGAAGGGACGTGACAACTAACTGTAATGTGCAGTGGCTGATTAAATACATAGCTATAAAGATCACTGGAGGCCATCTTGACAATCCCACCTGTAATCCCAGCACCTTAGGAGGCTAAAGAAGGAGGATGACAAGCTTAAGGCCAATCTGGACTATACAGCAACACTCTGTCTCAAAAAATGAACCAACTAACCACCACCAACAAAAACACTATTGAGACAACTGGGAAGTTTTGCATATCCAGGGCATAGTGGATAATATTTCTGTAAAAATTTTAAATTTTGTGATTACATAGAGCAATAAACATCCCACTAAATACATAGGAAAGGATTTAGGGGTAAAATGTAAGTCCCACATGGCTCAGAAATGTGTCATATGCTTGCATGTGCAATATATCTATTTTGTTGTTGTTGGGTACCGTCAAGTCAGGTCCAACTCATAGCAGCCCTATGTACAACAGTACGAAACACTCCCAGACACTGCCATGCCTGGCACCATGTCAGTGCTTCTCCACTATTCACAGGGTTTTCAATGGCTGATTGCTCTGGGAGTGGGCTGCCAGGTCCTTCTCCCATTTTTGCGGTGCTAGGGATGGAACATAGGGCCTCAGACAGCACAGCTGCAGGGACCATGTCAGTACTAGGGATTTCAGAGGCTGTTTTAGGGGTTGTTTCAAGAGTAGGTTGCCAGATCCTTCTCCCTTATTTGTGATCCTAGAGACTGAACCTGGGTCCTTGGGAAGTGCAGAGCAGGACTTTACCAACTGAGCTAAAATCCCATATCTATTTTATATAAAGCAAATGTGTCAACCTTCACTTGTCTGTCAGTCTGCCATACTGTGGGGGCTTGCATGTTGCTGTGATGCTGAAAGCTATGCCACAGGCATTACATATACCAGCAGGACAATCCATGGTGGATAGGTTTCAGCTGAGCTTCTAGACTAAGACACACTAGGGAGAAGGACATGGCAACCCACTTCCAAAACAATAAGCCATTGAAAACCCTATAAATAGCAGAGAAGCACTGTCAGATATAATGCTGGAAAACGAGTCCCTCAGGTTGGAAGGTACTTAAAACATGACTGGGGAAGAGTTGCCTCCTCAAAGTTGAGTCGACCTTAATTTCAGGAATGGAGTAAAGCCCCAGGGCTTTTGCTGATGTGGCACTACTCAAAATGAGAAGGAACAAGCATAAACATCCATTAATAACTGGAATGTGGGAATATACATAGTATGAATCTAAGAAAAGTAGAAATCATCAAAAGGGAAATGGAGCACAAAAATACCAATATTCAAGGCATCAGTGAGCTAAACTGGATTGGTATTGGCCATTTTGAATCAGATAATCATATGGTCTACTGTGCTAGGAATGACAGATTAAAGAGAAATGGGGTTGCATGCACCATGAAAAGACATTTCAAAGTCTGTCCTGAGATACAATGCTGTCAGTGATGGAATTATATTCACATGCCTACAGAGAAGGCCAGTTAATATGACTACTATTCAAATTTATGCACCTACCACTAAGGCTACAAATTAAGAAAGGGAAGATTTTTTACCACTTTTTAGAGTCTTAAATTGTTCGAATGTGCAACAGGATGCAGTGATAATTACTGGTAACTGGAATGCAAAAGTTAGAAACAAAGAAGGTGGCACAGCAGTTGGAGAATACAGCCTAGGTGACAGAAATGATGCTGGAGATCACATGGTAGAATTTCATCAGACCAAAGATATACTCATTGCAAATACATTTTTTCACCAACATAAACAGTGACTATACACATGGACTTCACTAGATGGAACATATAGGAACCAAACTGACATTTGTGGAACGAGACAATGGAAAAGCTCAATATCAAAAGTCAGAACAAGACCAGGAGCTGACTGTGGATTAGACCATCAACTACTCATATGCAGGTTCAAACTGAAACTGAAGAAATTTAGAGCAAGTGTATGAGAGCCAAGGTCAAAAGAGATTGAAACTTGCCTTTGAACATTGAATGGCTACAGTAAAAGGAAGGCATGACAAAGTTAAAGAACTAAACAGAAAATTCAAAAGGCAGCTTGAGAAGACAAAATCAAATATCATAATGACATGTGCAAAGAGCTGCATATAGAAAACAAAAAAGGAAGAACATGCCCTGTTTTTCTCAAGCTTAAGGAATTGAAGAAAAAATTCAAGTGAGTGGCAATAGTGAAGGACTCTACAGGGAAAATATTAAATGATGCAGGAAACATCAAAAGAAGATGGAAGGAATACACAGAGTCATTATACAAAAAAGAATTGATGGACAACCAACCATTTCAAGAATTTGCAAATGATCAGGGACCAATGGCATTGAAGGACAAAGTGGAAGCTGCCTTGATGGAACTGGTGAAACACACAGGTCCAGGAATTGATGGAACTTCAAAAGAGATATTTCAACAAACAGATGCAGCACTGGAAGTGCTAACTTGTTTATGCCAAGAGATCTGAAAAACAGCTACCTGGCGAACTGACTGGAAGAGATCCGTATCTGTGCCTATTCCCAAAACAAGGGGACCCAACCAAATGCAGAAATTATCTAATGTTATCGTTAATATCTCACACAAGTAAAATTTTGCTAAAGATCATTCAAAAGCGATGGCAGCAGTACATTAACAGGGAACTGCTAGAAAATCAAGCCAGATTCAGAAGAGAGTGTGGAACCAGGGACTTTGCTAATGTCAGGTGAATATTAGCCAAAAGCTGAGAATACCACAATGATGTCTATGTTTTATTGACGATGCAAAGGCATTTGACTGTGTGGATCACAATAAATTATAGATAACATTGCAAACAATGGGAATACCAGAACACTTAACTGCACTCATGAGGAATCTGTACATGGACCAGTAGGTAGTTGTTCAAACGAATAAGAAAACACTACCTTATTTGTTGTTGTTGTTGTTAGGTGCCATCGAGTCGGTATCCGACTCATAGTGACCCTCACGGGGTTTTCAATGGCTGTTTTGGGATTGCCTTGGGAGTGGATTGCCAGGCCCTTCTCCATTTTTGCAGTGCTGGGAATTGAACTCGGGACCTCAGACTGCAGCACAGTGCTCTACCAACTGAGCTAAATCCCAGCCTACTACCTGATTTAAAGTAAGGAAAAGTGTGTGTCAGGGCTGTATCCTTTCACCATACCTCTTCAATCTCTATACCGAGCAAATAACCCAAGAAACTGGACTTTATGAAGAAGAATGTGGCATCAGGATTGGTGGAAGACTCTTTAACAACCTGCATTATGCAGATGACACAACTCTGCTTGCTGAAAGTGAGGAGGATTTGAAATATTTACTGATGAAGCTCAAAGAACACGGCCTTCAGTATGCATTGCACCACAACATCAAGAAAACAAAAATCCTTACAAATGGGTCAGTAAGCAACTTCATGACAAATGGAGAAAAGATTGATGTTGTCAAAGATTTTGCTTTACTTGGTTCTATAATCAATACCCATAGAAGCAGTAGTCAAGAAGTCAAAAGACACACTGCACTGGGAAAAGCTATTGCAAAAGAACTCTTTAAAGTGCTGAAAAGTAAAGATGACACATTGAAGACAAAGGTGCACCTGACCCGTGTCATGGTATTTTCAGTTGCATCATATGGTTGTGAAAGCTGGACGTTGAATAAAGGGGAGAGAACTGATGCTTTTGAATTATGGTGGTGGAGACGAATACTGAATATACCATGGACTGCCAGAAGAACCAAAAGATCTGTCCTAGAAATGTAACCAGAGTGGTCCTTGGAAACAAGGATGGCAAAACCATGTCTTATGTAATTTGGACATGTTGTCAAGAGGGACCAATCCACAGAGAAGGACATCATGTTTCGGCGAATGGCAGGTCAATGAAAAAAAGGAAGACCCTCAACTAGATGGATTTACAGTGTCTGCAACAATGGACTTAAACATAGAAAAGATCATGTGCATGGCACAGAATCAGGGAATGTTTAGTTGTTTTACGTGGGGTCACTATGATTCAGACTCAACGGCACCTAACAACAAAATGTGCCAACTGTTAACTGGGGAGTCTGAATGAAAGGTGTATTGTTGTTCATTTTACTGTTTTAGCAACTTTTCAGAAAGTTTGAAATTTTTTCAATATAAAATGTTGGGAAGAAAAGTGAAATGGAGAGTAATGTGCTTCCAAATATGATCAATGTTTGCATAGTAACAAGACATCAGGCTGGCGGTGGGATGGGGAGTGACAGGAGAGAGGAAACAAAAAACATACACTGTTCCCAGAACCCTGCAATCAACACCTACATGCAAGCACCAGACAGAAAACATCACAGTCCTGCACCAAGTTACACTGAGCACACATTAAGTCTGGGGTCAAACCAGGAACTGCAGGCAGGTGTCAAGTTCTCGATGTGATCTATGCCTTGAAAGACAGGCATGACTGTCGTCCCAACGGAAGAGGTACACCAGTGGAGAGGAACCAGAGGCCAGAATGTGTGACACAGGCAGATGAAAACACCCTCCAGAGCCCAGAGGCTGCTGTGAAGGCAGGGATGAGTAGTGGTCGACTGCCGGGCACAGTATACGCCTGTAATCCGAGCACTCGGGAGGCAGAGGCAGGAGGATCAAGGGTGAGTTCCAGGCCAGCCTTGGCTACTCAGCAAAACCCTGTCTCAAAAAACTTAAAAAGAGTAGTCATTAGTACCAGACTTCAGAAGGTTTAAAAAAGGCCTCCTGAGTCCCCTCCAGATTTGACTATTTATGGGAATGAAGAGAGAATGGTGGCCCCGAAGTTTCACGCTGCACACTTACAGAAGAGAGATTTCAGTGAGAGAAATGAGAATGCCAAGGAGTCAGGGTAGGGGCGGGCATAAACAACTCTGCCTTAATGTAGTGAATCTAAGGAAGATGATGGATACTTTGAAATCAAACTCCTTTCTAGTTTGGGCTAGACACCTGTGGCTCTGAAATGGCGTGGCTCTGAAATGGCGTGGCTCTGAAATGGCAAGATGGCATATATTAGCAAAGTAGCCACATTAGCAGAGACCAGTGTAGTTCCAGAATGTGCAATTGGTAGCTTCATCCAAAACTTGGGTATCAGGTCAATGTGCTCGGTTCCAAATCCTCTTGCCCTTGGTTTGAGCTTAAACTCTTAAAACTCTGGCAGTAAGTTGCTATCAGCTCTTTTCCAGTGGAAAGCCTGTAGGCAGCAGCATAAGGTTCATTAATAGATCAGAGTCCAGCCAAGTCACCTCTCTTAACAGTAATGCCTGATCCAAAACCTCATGAGATTGTCAATAACCACAACCAAGCCCTTGGCTTCTGACAGCCATCTGCCTGGTTATTCAGGCCCAGACACCCAAGGTTTCCAAGCTAAGTGGACTGCTTACTTGCTACAATTCTGGCACTGGGGGATCTGCCAGAACCTGAGATTCCCAAAACTAATCAAGTGGCTGTCCAGGCAGTTTACCTGCACAGGTAGAATTAGCTCTGCTCAAGGAAAAGTTGTGAGCCTTGGTACAGGAGTACAGGGTTATCAGCCCAGGCAATTTGGCCCAGAAACCTAGAATTTACCTCTTGCTGTCTCCTTATGGCTGTTCTTCAGAATGCCCTCCCGGCAGCACCTGTTTCACCCTGTGAACACAGGATGGGGGAATGAGGTGGGACTTGAGGTCATGGGGACTAAGGTAGGAACCCATGTGGGTTGCGTCCATGTTGTGAGGAGATCTTGAGATGACGGTCAGCGCCACTGCAGCGGACACTCAATTCTCAGAGCGAGGAGAAGTCTCAAAGAGCTCACAGCTACAGAGGAGCGGCCTCCTCAGCTAAGGGTAAATTCCTCAGTGGCCTCTTCTAAAATGTAAATTTATTCCTTCCTGAATTCCCTCTGAACACACACACAGAGAACAGATTTCCTTACTACTTTGTTCTTGAAGAGATAAAAACATGGTCTTGGATGCATCAGAAGGCTTCTTGAGGGGCTCTTGGTGACAAGAAACAGAAAAGTGGCCAGGGCTCAGAGGCAGCTGGAATTCAGCTGTGGTGGACAACTGTCAGCCTAGAGTGCTGAATCAAACTTGTCCTGGGAGCCAAAAAACATCCTCCCGAGACACAAAGCCAAGGTGGGAAGAGCAGAGCCACAAAGCAGCAGGAACAACCCAACTGTGGCTCTGCCAGCTGCTCCCCTTCAGAGGAGAGGCCAAGAAAAACGGGTCTGGGGAAGTGGTGCTGGAGCTCAGCCCAGAGTGTTTCGCTCGAACTTTGCCTGGATCCTTTGCAAGACAGTAAACAGTACGTCTCGTTTGGGTCTTGCTGCTTCCTGAATCTTAGCAGGCACAGCGTGGAAGTTAGAAAATCATCCTTCGGGCAAAGCTGAAGGGACAACTGCAGAGATCCAATGCTTGCACCAGTAGTACCCCACTGCCCCCCATCTGTGCTTCTATACAGTGGAGGACAGAGAGGGCTATGTAGCGGAAAACAAACGGTAGAGCTTAAATAAAGGGTCAGAACAAAAGGAAGAGCACATGAATGTTGTTGGTAGGTGCCATCTAGTGGGGTCTGACCCATAGTGACCCTCATAGGGTTTTCAATGGCTGACTGTTTTGGGATTGGATTGCCCCATCCTTCTCCCATTTTCGCAGTGCTAGGGATGGAACCTGGGTCCTCAGAGAGTGTGGAGCAACAACAAGCTCATGAATACAGGAGAATTTATTAGAGCCTAGGGAATACAGAATTCACAGGACTTTTACATCATTTCTGATGAAAGGTTACCTAACTCCAGCAAAACGGGAATAACAAAAGGAGCATAACAATACAATCTCACAGTGTTGCCATGAAAATCATGTGAGATAAACACACGAAGTGTTTTGAATGGTATTTGGAACACAGTAAATACCCAAAGCGAAGGAACTGTTCTGTTAATATGTTACCTGTCACCGCACTTTCATGGTATTCCATAAATGCTAATACTGTGAAGTAACCTTTCTGAGGCAGCCTTTGCAATTCGCATTTGAAACTGATTATTTATTAACGAGTATTAACAATTAGAAGCTGGGAATCGCGCTAGCTGCTTTCCACAATCTCCTTTACAAGATTATCCCACTTTACGGGATCAGGCTCAGTAACCTCCCTCTGGCCTCACTGCTGAAATCCTTGACTCTATAGAGCCCTCGTCACTGACACCCATGGTAACTACCCCCTTCACCTATCTATCCCTCAGTGAGACAGTTTTACTATTGGCTTCCTCTGGGCTCAGCCACAAAGCACTCCAAGAAGGAAAGGGAAGAAGAATCACAAAACCACACAGATCTGGTCCTCTATGAACTCATGCACACTAACCACAGCTAGACCTTCACTGCCATTCTTCCAGCAGCCAGGTTCGATGCCTCCAAATCCTCCTGCTCCCTCAACAGCTGCTGTTTCCACATCATCATATCCTACCAAACTCGAGGCACTTCTCTCAAATCTTTGTGTTCCTTTCCATTCAGTGGTCCAAACCCTGACCCTTACCTATGCCATGAGCTTGACAGGGCCTGATCCAGTCTCCTCTCTCCTTTAGCCAGCTCCGATTCCTACCACAAGACAGTCCTCCTAATAGAAACTGGGTCATGTAACATTCTTATCCAAAATCTTTCAGTTGCTCCCCCTGGCCAAGGACAAGGACAGTATGAGTCCACAAAGCCCTCTGTGCACTGGTCCAACACTATATTTAATGTCTCCTACTCCTCTCCACAAACTGTGCCCTTGGCCAAACCAGCTAGTGAGCAACCTCCCCACAAAGCCACTTCCTCACATTCTGCACCAACACCTCTTCCTCTCGCTTGGTGAAACCTTGTCCATGTGTACAGGTGTGTTCCACCCTTCTCTGGAGCCTTCCCTCCAGGAACTTGCCTGCCTCTTTACACCTGGTGCACCCCCACCCTCACTGGACTTTAGACATATTTGGTGTCGTCCCATCTCCTGTAAGCCCAGAGCCTTGTACATGCTAACGAAGCACTCTCCCACTAAGCTACACTCCCCAGCTTTTCCTACTGCATTTTAATAACTTACAGGCAAGGGCGTCTTAGAGTGGCTTACACACTAAGCACAGCATTTTGACTGAGCCAAATGGTCTTAATTATTTCTTCTAGAACGTTATAAGTACCGAGCAAAGACTCCTCCTTGATGCCTTATCAGTCTCCGAAGCAATGTTCTTTGGAAACCTCCCACCGTCCAGGTACTCACATCTAGCATTTTATGTTTAAACTTAATACTCACGTCTGCGCACACGCACACACAAAATTCAGCCCCAAAGAACTTCAAATTACAAGCCTGGATCCACAGACATCCTGATCAATTCAGGAGTGACTACTGAACCCCACTATTTCCCAAGGTATGCCCCAGCTAGAGGAATGGCTGACTGTTGAAGACAGCAGTTCTGCCAAAGGCCCTAAGAGGGCTTTCCAGATGGAAAGGATTTGGGTTAAACAAAGCTAGATTTAGTTGCTTCCTGAACATGTTTTTCCAATCAACAAAACTATCATAAACTGTCCCCCCACCACACATATAGTTGGCAAAGAGTGTTGATAAGAAGTGTGTGAGCACTCAGCAAATAATGGCTTATATACTGTGGACACCACTTAACGTGAGATCGGTATGTAGGACAAGAGCAGCAAGCTGGGAGAATCCCCAAACCCAAGCCATCACCAAATGGACAATGAACATCTTAGAGAATTAGTAGAAAATAGAGTCCTTAGTTTCTAGGACACAAATGCCACAAACCCAGACTGGAGAGCTCTCTAGGAGAACTGCTGATCTAAACTGGCCCATTTCTGAGGGCACTAAAGAGAAAAGACTGTAGTGCATTTGCCATCAAACTGCCCTTCTCTTCTTATACGATCTTTCCTCTTTAAGGTATCCACATTCAGAAGAGAAAAAGCTGTGACAGGTAAGGTACGAGCCTTGGCCTCTCTGGGCTGCATGTCCTCATCTGTAAAATGAGAAAACTATACTAGATAACCCAGTAACCGAACACTAACATTTCATGGTCCTAGGTTGTTTCTCCAGATATTCTAGACGTCTGCCTTATTTGGTCCTAACATCTGGATCCACCTGGGCAAGTGTCCACAGCTCTGCACTACTCAAATACCAGTCCATAAAAACCTGTTTGATGCTTGTGCCTTGAAGCTGGAGCAGAAACGAAAATTACCCATTGGAGCAACAGCTCAGTAAGACAAAAAAGGCTTTTCTTTTTACTCCTTATGACTGTTAGTCATCAGAAGGCTACTGGGCTTCTTGGTCCGTCACTGTCACGTAGAATGTCACTGGGTCACATTATACAGCCCAAGCTGCCATTATATGGGTTCAATGGCCACCAAACTCTGGTCCCAACTAGCATGGAGCAGAAGGTGGCGGCGGCCAGCTGCCAGCCTGTGTGGCAGATTGTGGCACAGGATATACTAAACTAGGACATGCTAGAAATTCCGAACCACAGTTTATCATCCCATCCCGTATTGCTATGAAGGAGTCAGCAAAAGTAGGTGATGAAGCTCAAAGGAGGGTGATGCAAGGTGTTCATGGCCTAGACTTCTTCTCTGGTAATGGAGCTATAGAAAAACCTACATATGCAGCAAAGTGGCCTAAATCACCATGGTATAGTGGAGGACAGGGACTTGATGGAAAGATTTATGGAGCACATGACCTTTAAATATTTAAGGGCAATACCTGAAGATCCTTATTTTCTTTTGACTGAACCTCCACTGAATACTCCAGAAAAGAGGGAATATACTGGTAAAATAATGTCTGAGTCCTTCAATGTTCCAAGCTTGTACATTGCTGTGTGGGCTGTTCTTACCTTAGCTGCATCCTGGATATCAAGACAAGTAGAATGGACACTGACTGATACAGTAACAGACAGTGGAGATGGTGTCACGCATGTCATTCCTGTGGCTAAGGATATGTGATTGGCAGCTGTATTAAACACATTCCAAATGCGGGACTAGAAATAACATATTTTATTCAGCAACTGCTAAGAGACTGAGAGGCAGGAATTCCTCCAGAACAATCCCTGGAAACTGCTTGCTATAGTTATGTCTGCCCAGATTTAGTAAAAGAATTTTAACAAGCATAACACAGATGGATCAAAGTGGATTAAACAGTATACTGGAATCAATGCCATCTTACAGAATTTTCCATCAGTGTAGGTTACAAGAGATTCTTGGGACCTAAAATCTTCCTTCATCTAGAGTTTGCTAATCTTGATTTTAAACAACCTCTCTCAGAAGTTGTAGATGAAGTAACTCAGAAGTGTGCTATTGATGCCAGACCTCCTCTCTACAAGAATACTGTCCTCTCTGGAGGTTCAACCATGTTCAGAGACTTACAAGGAGATTTGAAATGAACTGTAGACGCCAAGCTGAAATTAAGTGAGGAATGGAGTGGTGGTCGACTGAAGCCCACATCTATTGATGTATAAGTTATCACACATCATATGCAGCGATATGCAGATTGGTTTGGAGGATCGATGCTGGTTTCCATGCCTGGGTTCTACCAAGTATGCCACACCAAAAAGAGTTACAAAGAAACTGGACCTAGCATTTGTTGTCACAGTCCAGTGTTTGGAATGTCACAAAATTGACCTCACTGTTATTGGGGCTGAGGAATGGAAGAGAGATAATCTTTCTGATGACCTGTTTTGCCTGGATGGCTGGTTTTGAGGCTTTAAACCTGGCTTGAATTAGTAAGACCAAACACGATTATACAGGAATATTTTAATAAGTTTATCAACATGCAGATGTAGAAGAGAGCCAAAATGATTGTTTTTCTTTAGACTGAATATTTGAATCTTAAGTATAACAAAAAGAACTGGTTTTATAGTTCTTTCTGTGACCTGATATTTTGTATGTTACTAAATTATCCAAGATTTGATGGGATGTATCGGTATATATATAGCTCTATAATGCTAAAGTTGTACACTTCTAAGTGTGCAGTAAAAGAGCTTGTTTATATTTCATGCTTTTTATATTTTGAGGGAAAAAAAAGTCAAAGAAACTGTAGTGTTTGAAGAAAAAAATATGACCGAGTAAGGATAAATTAAAAAAAAACAGTCTCACGAGACATGGTATACACACTCATGGGATTCCAGTTATCATGAACTGCTTACATTTCTCTCGTCCTTACTCCACACCAATGGTTTTCTTTGCAAGTGATTTTGAAACTAAGAAGCTAGTATCTTGTATTAACTGATGCCTGCTACTGCTTTCTGATTACTTGCCTTCTGTTTCTTGCTTTAAAAGTAAAGGCTGTTTGACCAGAATCACAGTTCTACACTGTCAATCCTTATTAAAAACAACAAAAACCAAAAACAAATAGTAATTTGATTACCAAGACTGGTGTACTTAAAGCTTTAATGCCATTCTAATAAAGCCACAAATTTCTTTAAAAAAGAATTTTTTTTTCCTTCTAAACTTGAACCTGAACTCAAGTTCAGCTTTTAATCTTTGTCTGTTTATCATTAGCTATTTAAAAATTGAAAAAAGTCTGTCTACATATAGGATTAAAATTTTAAACCCGAACCTGAACCGAATGTGAACCCTCTACTTTTTTTTTTTTTGCGGTACTGGGGGTTGAACCCAGGGCCTCACGCTTGCACACTTTGCAAGTGCTGGACCACTGAGCTGCACCCCCAGTCCATTTTTTCACTTTCTGAGACAGGTTCTCACTAGATTACACAGACCACCTCTGGTCTCGAACTTGCGAGCCTCCTACCTCTGCCTCCTGAGTCCCTGGGAGTACAGGGGTGCACCACCACACCTGGTTTGAACCCTCTAAATTTTAACATACTGAACCCACACCTGAACCTGAATCAAATTTTTCATCAGTCTGAAGTCCTGATTTCAAGCCTAACAGAAACAGAAGACCCACCCACGGGATACCGGGCCCTGTGCAACCCACCTGTGCAGAACTCCTTGCTCACACTGTGGGGCACCGTGATGCGTCGGTAGACGATGGGCTCTGACTCTAGGATGTTCTCGTCGTGTCGGTACCGAGCAGGCCTTTCACTTGGGGGGCCCCGGGAGCGGGTGCCACTTCTTCTCTCATAGGTATCAATTTCCTCAAACACAGCTGCCTTGTCAAAAAGGGCCAGGTTCCCTTCAAAATCAAAATCTGTGTCTGGGATCTCCTCAATATCATCCCCGAAGCACTCGTCATCTTTATTCTTCATCTGGCCATTCTTCAAACCACTTTTCTTTGGAGTTGCCTGATTCGGGTGCCTGCTACTAGATGACCCTGGAAAATAAAACAGAGACTAAGGTCAGTGTGCCCAAGGAAAGTGCTCAGTGCAAGTGAGTCCTCTGTGGAGAGAGTTACAGGAATCAAAGGGAAGGGGAGGCTATTTCTAAATCACATTAAGCAGCACAAAGTACCACAAATTTTATGTGGAATAATAGAAGTCAAACATTACCCAATTAACTAGTTGATAAACATGAAGTGAAAGTACTGCTGGGATGCGTGGGGGGAGGCAGTCCCTTTTCATTGTGGTACTTGGGGGTTGACCCTGGGCCTTCTGCATGCTTTGAGAGCACTCTACCACTGGGCTGCACCCCCAGCTCACTTTTTTTTTCTTTTAACTTGGAGACAGGGTCTCACTAAGTTACCCAGGCTGCCTCTGGCCTTGAACTTGCAATCCTCCTGCCTCAGCCTCCCGAGATGCTGGGACTAAAGGCATGCGCCGTCATGCCAGGCCCTCCTGAAAATCTTCACCAGTTGTGCCCCTCATAAGGAAAGTGGTAATGACAGGTTTTTATTGATTTATTTACTTTTGAAACAGGGTCTTCCTCAGTTGCCGAGGCTTGCCTTAAACTTGATGCACACCATTACCAATGGCAACAGATGATTTTTTGACAACTCACTATCAGAAAAGAAGTGGAAGGGCAAGAACAGCAGCCCCTCCTCACATATCTGGCAGGGTGGCTTGAGCGTGAATGTCCTGTAGATATTTAGGAGAGAAGTACTCTCTGCAGTAAAAGGTGGCCAAGACCTCATAACATGAATGGAGCACAATTCAACCAGCTATTCGATAGGTACCCACAAGCAACTCTGACTTTTAATTTGGTCTCCCACTAGACTCCAGCAGGGAATACCTAGTTTAGATAATAGATTTCAGATCTTGTCTTGAATGAGATACACATCTATTATTATAAATTGGTATTTGGACTTATAAACTTGTCTTTAGATTTTTTTGGTTACTATGATCTCTTTTCTCAGAGTTTTATCTATTCTAGACAAGCAAATAATGACAAAGTCCATACTGAGCTGATTTTGTAAAGACCACACACCAAGATAAACACTACCACCAGAGCAGCTAGCCACTCTCTATAAACCCTATCTGTTACCACACAGCAGTCAACTACTACTCCAGGAGCCAAGCAGAAGACTCCACAAAATTCTCCCAATCATCCATTCCCAAAGAATCCCGAATTACATGAAAACACTAATCCCCAATTGATCACCTTAAACGGGTGAACCAGGAGACTGCGGTTCACAGGTGGACCTCTGTCATGGTCTAAATAAAGATACTGTACTTCCTTTTGAGAGACCACGCCCTTTAATTACTGAAAGCACTCAAGAAGCAGTTGGAAGCCTCAGAAGCAAACCCCTTCGAAACTCTCATCCTAGCTACACTACTCTAACTCTTCTCACAGCAACCCCTTCAACAGACCAAGAACCAGAAAATCTAGATCCAGTCACAGGTCTGCTCAGCTTTGTTTTGGTTTTGGTTTTTGAGACAGGGTGTTACTACATAGCCCAGGCTGGCCTTGAACTTTTGATCTTCCTGCTTCAGCCTCCCAAATGCTGGGATTACAGGCATGTGCCACCACAATCAGACTAGTTGCAGTGCTGTTATTTCAACTCTACTGTCATTACATTATTCAAACGGACAGCAGCTTCTACTGGAATATGATATGTTCTACATTCAATATCATTTTAACTGAACTTTAAATTTTTTTTTTTTTGCGGTACTGAGGGTTGAACCCAGGGCCTCGTGCTTGCATGCTTTGCAAGTGCTGTACCACTGAGCTGCACCCCCAGTGGAAATTTTTTTTTTAACTTTTTGAGACAGGGTCTTGCTAAATTACAGACTGCCTCTAGTCTCAATCTTGCAATCCTCTTGCCTCTGCCTTCCGAGTTGCTGGGATTACAGATGTGCACCACTGCACCTGGCCTGAACTTTAAATTCTAAGAGGCTGTCCTACAAAGTTGAGTTGTGTCAGTTTTTCATGTGTAATGTAGTATAAATTTATGCTTTTTGATATAATAAATGCTTTCATATAAAAATGTTACATACTCTTATACCCACCATCCAACTTTTCAGGTTCTCAATTTCCTTATAAAACATCCATAGCAGCCTTTCTAGACAGCCAATAAATATTTGACAAATTAAGCACCTGCCAGGTCAATTATAATATTACTCTGAAAGGTGTGTACTATGCAAATGTAACTCATATTCAAGGGTTCCTAATGCCAAATATTGGTATGGAAAAGGGCTGTGCTGGTAGTGAAGATGTGATTTAGGTCTATGAAAAAAAAAAAAAAAAACAATATCATGACCAGAATTATAAAGGGAAGGAATAATGGCAGAAACACCATCAATAAATCAGATTATGAACCAGTACAAAACTAGGGAAGTTGGATTAAGTTACAGTTTCAATCATTTGCTAAAACACTTAGTGAAAGCATGCTGTGTGGCCCATCTAGGGACTGGGGACACAGTATATAACCAAGACACACTGCTCAGTAATGAGGGAGGAGAACTGTGTATATCAACAGTGGAAATACAATGTTATTTGAGTCATGAAAGAAGTCTATATAAAGTGCCAGAGAACTATGGATGAGAACATAGAGCTGGATTACAAGTGGTAGAACAGGTATGAAATAGAGAAGAACAGGAGAAAAAATCCAGCTGTCAGAATTTTCAACATACAGCCTCAGTCTTATAGTACTTTTTAGAAAAAGAGGTATCTCGCCCTGTGGTTTCTCTAGTGGGGGTGCTTGTCCCCAGGGGTATACAGGATGTTCCACTGAGATTCAGCAAGAAAATACTACATATTCAATTTATTGTTCTTTTAGCTAAAAATAGTAATAAAAAAAAAAATCAAACCTCATGAATTTTGTTTTGTTTGTTTTTGTTTTTCGAGACAGAGTCTCACTACATAACCCAGGCTGGCCTGGAACTTGCAATCTTCCTGTCTCAGCCCCCGCTCAAGTGCTTGGATTATACGTATATGCTATCACACTCAGCTTAAACTTCATGAATTTAATAGGCTGATGAAAACTGGCACCCTTATGAGGTTTCAAGCCAATCACCATATGTGAGATATCCGAGAAAAATGTGACATTTGTCACAACAAGAAATCCATCTGATCAAGTGGATTTACATCAATTTTTTAAAATTATAAAATATAGTTATGCATTAATGATGGGAATAGATTCTAAAAAACGTGTTGTTAGGTGATTTCATCACTGTGCGAATATTAGCGTGCTTAACATCACCAGGTTCTGGAGGAGGAAGTGCAAAAAACCTAATGAAATAGTGACAACATTACAAATCAATATATTTAAGTCTTATTTTAAAGCACTATGTAGGCCAAAGCATAGTTCCTTTGAAGCTGAATATAGTTTATTTGGAAGAAAAGAATGAGGATGGTCTACGTGTGACTCTTTATTTGAGCCAACTGCATTTATAATTACACCAACTGCTCACTGAACCCAAAACATAATTTCACCCACGACAAGATTCTGATCAGCATATTTCTATACTCATCCATTCAAAACATAATCCATTTAAACATCTGCTATGTACTGGGATATGTGCTAGATGCTAAAAGTTCGATGGTGAATGGTTAACCAGCAGCTCAGTCCTTGTCTAATGGTCCAGTCACCCTTCCCATTGTTCTAAATCACTTCTGTAGACCTAACAATCAAATTCTCTACATTTTTCAACACAGTAGTTTCAGAAGGCCTTCACCACAGGTAAGTAATTTTAAAGGGAATGCTTTTTCCATGCAGCAGGTCCCCCTATTGCCTATCCAACATCCAGACCTCTCTACCCTCAGAACTAACCTGCATTTCCTATTCAGATGGATACTTTCCTCTCATGTGAGTAGATTAATTTCTAAATCAATCATGGCAGCACTTATGCCAGTAACTGATTTAAGCATAGGCATGTGAAGCAATGCTGGCCAAGAAAACATGATGAGGCAGGGGGTGGTGGAAGAGGGAGATCTTATACTATTTTCTAATAAAAGTTCTCCTCACTCTGCAGTTGGTGGTCGTGAGGTTGTTATAGGCATCTAGTAGGTAGAGGCTAAAGATCTGCTTGTTGTTGTTGTTGTTGTTGTTGTTAGGTGCCGTCGAGTCGGTATCCGACTCATAGCGACCCTCATAGGGTTTTCAATGGCTGGCTGTTTCGGGATTGCCTTGGGAGTGGATTGCCAGGCCCTTCTCCCATTTTTGTGGTGCTGAGAATTGAACTCGGGACCTCAGAGACTGCAGCGCAGCACTCTACCAACTGAGCTAAAAGATGTGCTAAACATCTTAAAATGCACAGGACAATCTCCCACAATCAAAAATTGCCTGGTCTGCAATGTCTGAGATTGAGAAACTCTGCCAAAGATGACGTATTAGAAGAGATGGACTCTTCTCTTGCTGAAGAGCGCTGTCTAGACAAGACACAAACCTGTAACAGCTGGCCAGTATCAATATGAACACAAAGCCAACACACAAGGGAGAGCTTGGAAAAATGAGGTTGAAGTCTTACTGTACTCTACCTAGAAATGACCACTTCTGTACTTACTGTGATCTTTATTATTTAAGTCACAGACTAGAGTTTTCTATTATTTACAGCTAGAGCATTCTGATATAATCTAAGCACTTTAACATTTACCATGAGCTTTTTCACAAAAATTAATTAATTCCTGTATTATTAGGGAAGCAGGAAAACACTTAAAGATGGTTATTGTCTAAAGGCATCTACTGGGGTAGAGTGCTTGCTCTGCACTCTATGAGGCCCTCCGTTCGATCACAAGCATCCCAAAAATGGGAGAAGGATGTGCCCATCCACTTCCGAAGCAATCCCAAAAAACAATCAGTCACTGAAAACCCTGTGAGGTTGCTATGAGTCATGTCCAACTCAACAGCACCTAACAACAACAACAATGAAGTCATCTACTAGCTTAAAGGAAGAATAACACTAAGTAATCCCAGCACTTGTCATCCTGCAGAACTCATGTGCCTGCTACCATCATAGGCTTTTGTATACACAACATCTTGGTATGTCTTCTCAACAGCCAGATTAAGACTACCATTATAAAAATGACGAAGCTAAGAGTGAGAGTTAAGCACCCTGTTCCAAGTTTACACAGCTAATTAGTGTCTGAGATAGGATTTGGACTTCATCAGATTCGAAATTCTACCCTATTTCCAAACACACAGAAGTAGGGAAACTGTGTAGCTCTGATAGACCTGGGCTAAATTAAAAGAACCAGCTGAGAGGGTCACGTCTAAAAAATGAGCAAATAAGACAAAAGCAAAAGACACAACTGTAACAGAAGGAATTCAAAAGCAAGTTTCTGAATCCTGCTTTCTTGCTAAAGAGCATCTTCCCATCACATAAACTGTCTTCCAATATCTTTTCAAGGTTGTATAAATTACAGATTATTCCATACTGATGTGAAGCATGTGGAGCATCCCTACTAGTGAACTTTTAAGCTATTCCTCATTTTTACTGCTATAGGCCAGCCCAAATACACTGTCTTTGATTGCTCTTGGGGAAAACTCATGCCCACCTGACTACTTTTGACAGCAGCCTACTTAATTTAGCAAGACCTTGTCTCAAAATGAAAATTACAAAAGGGGCTGGGGTGCAGCTTAGTGGTAGAGTGCTTGCCTAGCATGTGCAAGGCCCTAGGTTCAACCCTCCACTACTGCCAGAAAGGGCAGCAAAATGGGAAAACAATCTCATTCAGACTAAATCCCAAACAACTGAAACGAGGTGAGAGACAAAGAATAAAGCTTAGACAAAAAAGGCAGAAAGAGCTCTAAAGAGGAACCACAAAAGGTAGAAAAATAGGTGTAGCAAACAGAAAAGAATCAAGACTCCAAAAACTCTGCAGGTAGTTCTGACTTTCCAGAAGATATTGATAAAAGACGGGTTACAGTGGTGCTAAACTGCTTTATGCAAGATTACCAGTTGTTTTAACAACTAGCCCAGTGTTTAGGGTTAATCAACACCAGGCAAATACCCTGAAAGTGTTCAGAAGTACTTGAAGGGAAAAGGTATAGTGTGGAAACCACACATTTTACTCAGTTAAAAAACAAAACAAAACAAAACAAAAGCCAGGCCAGGCGCAGGGGCGCAAGCCTTTAATCCCAATGACTTGGAAGGTGGAAGCAGGAGGATCACAAGTTCAAGGGCAGAGGCAGCCTGTATAACTTAGTGAGACCATGACTCAAAAAACTAAAATAATAAAAATGAGCTGGAGTGTAGCCCAAGGGTAGAGCACTTGCAAAGTATGTGTGAGGCCCTGGGTTCAACCCCTAAGTACTGAAACAAAGCAAACCAAAACAAAAAACCCTAATAAATAGTTGTTGTTGTTAGTTGCCGTCGAGTCGAGTCCAACTCTTGCAACCCTCATAGGGTTTTCAATGGCTGACGGTTTCGGGATTGCCTCGGTAGTGGGTTGCCACATCCTTCTCCCATTTTGCAGTGCTGGGCATCGAACTCAGGACCTCCAAGACTGCAGAGCAGTGCTCTGCCAACTGAGCTAAATCCCAGCCCCTAATAAACAGTAGCCATTTTATATCATGCCACATGATGAACTGTTAAAATGCAAAGTAGAAAGGCAAAGAAAACAACCATCACTGGCTAAAAAGCTTTTCCAGCATGCTGACAAAGTGCCCTACTGTAAAGACTAACAGTGGAAGAACTAATAGTTCACAGTGGAAGACGCTTTAAACCTGCCCTCGTGATTCTGGGCACTGGGCACTATTTTTGGCTCTGCCATAGGACTCTACAAATGTAACTTGCCATCAAACCTAGAGCTATGTATTTAGAAAGTGTCAAATATTTCTTTGTGGTCCTCTGACCACAGGATCCTCCACTCATTTATTCATTCAATATCTACACACTAATGACTGCCAATGTGCTTAATACTGTCAGAAAAGTAGAGTAAAAAACATTTTCAGGAGGAAATACTGACATTATAAGTCAGGAAGAGAAAGATAAGAGAATATAAAGTAAGTGAAAAACAAGCTAAGACACTCAGTTGCCTTATTTTTCCCTTTACTCATCCTTGAATATAAATATTAGGAAGTCCTGGGTGAATAAGCTGGCTCAGTACTTGGCTTCCTCAGCCCAAAGGGCCTGGCTCTGTATTAAGCAAGTTGCCTTTGGCCACTGGGAGAGTAAAACATTTCCCTTGGAAAAGATAAACAATGCTTCCCAGACTTCTATACCTTTCAGCTGCAAGGGCCAAGCATGTGTTAAGACTGGAGGCTGGCTGCCTTCCTGTGACGTTTTTCTGCCAGCCTTTGGCACGGAGGCCCTTTGGCCAGGACATCTTGTAACAAACCCATTGTTGTGTAACCCTCGGTGCCACTTATTTATTGGTTTTTGTCACACACACATTGTAAAGGGGAACTTTGTCCTGCATTTAGCACGCTAAAGGTTACCTGATGGTCAAACTGCAAATGTTTTAGTGCCAAACTCAATAGACTTTATGAAATAAAAAGTACCAGAGAGCACTGGGGATCTTCTGATCATTTCCCAAATTCTAGACCCTGCACTTTCAAGTCTGTTAGATACAGGAGGCACATCCAAGCAGATATGAAGCCAGAAGGACTTCAGTAGGCCCACAGAAACTCAGCAACACATAACTTCTGACCTCACATGGTGGGGTGACTCTTAACAGACCATCAAACCCAGCCACACAGCAGTAATACTCAACATCTTTCAACTCATAATATTTAATTCTACTTCCTAATTTCTCTTTAGGGGGAAAATAAAAAGGGAACTAGTGCCAAGTAAAGACAGTGTCACACCTGTAGACACCTCTGCCAGTACAGAAACAAGCTAAATGCCAGCCATCTACTTTTATGTTCTATAGGCAAAAAAGACTTAACTGTTCAATTTTTATTCAACTGTATATAGCCAATCATCCTCCAGGTCAGAGTTAGAGTGTGATTTCAGAGTGGGGTGCCTTTCATCTGCCCCTAATTGTCTTCATTACTAGCTCGGGCATGGGATTTGACAAACACGGTTTGTACCCATACATAGACCTATGTACTTAACAGGTCTTCAGTATTCTTAACAAGTTTCTCTCTGTTTCCTGGGACTGATGATCTATTCATCCATTTGACAAATATTGTGAGTGGTCACAGAAACTATTCTTTAAACTCATCCCTATCCCTAACCCAAAGGAAGAGATTAAAATTTGCTTTTTCTAAATTTCTCATAAATGCTGGATTAAATAACTATGACCAACAAACTCCTTAACTCTTCATTGCTAATCTTGAAAGAATATTTAAGAGTCAGAACTAAAGAGGGATTATTTTTCTATACCCTTATCAATCTACTAGTCTCACATGGCAGGAAGTTAGCTCAGTAGGTACAGTGCTGCTCTGCACTCTGAAGCCCTAGATTCAATCCCCAGCACCGCAAAGATGGGTGAAGGACCTAGTAGCCCACTCCTGAAACAATCTCGAAACAATCAGCCACTGAAAACCCTATGAATAGCCAGGCACAGTGGCACACACCTATAATCCCAGTGACCCAGGAGGCAGAGGTAGGAGGATCACAAGTTCGGGACCAGAGGCAGTCTGCATATAATTTAGCAAGACCCTGTCTCAAAAAGTTAAATAGAGAGAGAGAGGAAAAAAAGGAGAGGGCTAGGGGTGCAGCTCAGTGGTACAGCACTTGCAAAGCATGCAAGTGTGATGTTCTGGGTTCAACCCCAAGTACTGCCAAAAACAAAAGAAAAGAAAAGAGAGAAGAGGAAAGAAAAGAAAAGAAAACTCCATGAATATAGCAGAGAAGCACTGACATAGTGCCACACATGGCAGTGTTGGGGAGTGTTTCATTCTGTTGTGCATAGGGTCGCTATGAGTCGGACCTGACTCAACAGCACCTAACAACAACAACAACAACAACAACAAAGTCTCAACATCAATGTACATACATCAAAATAAATTCTAAGACGGAATGAAGGGCTCAATGAACAGATAAAAATAAATGTCATTCTACCTTTCATCAGCACTCAAATCTGAGCCACATCTCATCATCAAATTCCCAGGTCACATGTTCCACACTAATCTGGATTCTAGAGAAGTTCCCTGAAAGACTAACATTTTTCTGTCCCATGATCTCTTTACCTTATTATGTGCAGTTAATACACTGGGAAAAGGGAATTGATCAGACAGTGAAACAGAATAATAATGCCCTAGGGCATGCTTCACAGAGTGACCCCCACTTATTAATGTATCAGAGTGACTTGTTAAAGGTCAAATAAATTACTTGTTTTGAAGTTAACTGCATTCTTTCAAGAGAGGAGCTGTAACTGTTAAAAATGGAAGGGGCTAATGTTCTTAGCATAACACCCAGCTATTGCTCTTCTAGGTATTTATTCATACAATTGACCTAAAATCTATGTCCACACAAACACCTGCATGCAAGTGTTCACAGGAGTTTTATTCATAACCACTGAAAAGCAGTGAATGTGCCAGGCGTGGTGGCACACACCTGTAATCCCAACACTTGGGGGGCAGGAGCAGAAGAATGCAAGTTCGAGGCCAGCCTGGACTATATAGCGAGTTCCAGGCCATCCTGGGCTACACAGTGAGACCCTGTCTCAAAAAAAATAAATAAATAAAAATAAAATAAATAAATAAACAAACATAACAACAACAACAAACATGACCACCAAAAGCTGAAAGCAACCAAGACTTCCTTCAACATAGGTGAATGACTTAACATCCATACATGCAATATTATTCAGCAATAAAAAGAAACGAGCTATCAAGCTACAAAAAGACATGAATGAATCCTCCCCCTTCCCTGGGAACTTGAGCTTAAAATGAATGAATCTTAAATGCATACTGCTAAGTGAAAGAAGTCAGTCTGAAAAGGCTAAATATTGTATGACTCTAAATCATGGGGCATTCTGGAAAATGAAAGCTACACAGATGATAAGAAGATCAGTAGTTGCCAGGAGGAAGTGGGGAGAGAAGAGGGGGAAACTGAACACAAAAAGCACAGGAAAATACTTAGAAAAACTATTTTGTATGATGAAATCACCTGCAGCCGTAGCCCTGTGGCATCCGATCCCGTCAGATCTCGGAAGCTAAGTAGGGTCAAGCCTGGTTAGTACCTGGATGGGAGACCGCCTGGGAACACCAGAAGCTGTAGGCTTGGGAGAAGGACCTGGCAACCCCCTCCCAAAAATCAATCTGCCATTGAAAACCCTATGAACAGCAGAGAAGCACTGACAATAGTGTTTCACCTGTTGTACGCAGGGTCACTATGAGTCGGATACCAACTTGACAGCACCTAACAACAACAACAACAACATGATGAAATCTGTCCACCACGGGTGACCCTGCTGGTATCTGAAATATGGGTGGCACAGCTTTCAGGATCCCAGCAACATACAAGCCCCCACAGCACAAGCTGACAGACACCTGGGTTTCAGCTGAGCACTCAGCTAAGACAGACTAGGGAGAAGGACCTGGCAGCCCACTCTGGAAACAATTAGTCATTGAAAACCCTATAAATAGTAGAGAAGCACTGTCAAATACAGTGCTAGAGAATGAGACCCCTGGCTGGAAGGCATTCAAGAAATGACTGGGGAGGAGTTGTCTCCTCAAAGTAGAATTGACCTTATTGATGGGAATGGAGTAAAGCTCCTGGGACCTCCTTTTGCTAATGTGGCACAACTCCAAATGAGAAGAAACATAGTAGCTGCAACAATGGGCTCAAAAACGAAAAGATCATGTGCGTGGCACAGTGTTGTGTAGTGTTTTGTTTTGTTGTACTTAGGGTTGCTGTGAGTCAGATCCAACTTGACAGCACCTAACAACACCTAACATTCTGTATGATACTGCAATCACATGCAAACCCCACAAAAGTTCACAGGACAAAAAGTTCTAAAGTATGGAAATTTTAAAAAGTTATTTAGGAGATTGGATGAATTTCTGGATGAAATGCAGATTGTGACAATCTAACTACGTTACGAATTTATGAAACAAATCAATGAAATGAATGAGAAGCCTAAGTAACACTGGAAATGAATGGAATTAGTAAAATGAAAGGCAAGAGAAGTTGCCCGTAAGCACTGTATTAGTGTGCCAGCCTCCCATGGGAGAGCAGAGTTCCAGTTAATTCTGATACAGGTTTGAGGATCTGAGAAAAATGCTTGGGACCAGAAGTGTCTTTGGATTTCAGGAACTTCCTTTAGAATATCTGCACACACGTAATAAGATATCTTAGGGATGGGAGCCAAGTCTAAACACAAAATTCATTTATGTTTCATATATATCTCATTCATGTAGTCTAAAGGTCATTTTATATAATATTTTCAGTGTACCTGATTTTGACTACAGCCCATCACATGAGAACAGGAGTAGAATTTTCCAGCTGTGGTGTCACACTGGTACTTAAGCTTCAGATTTTGGAGCTCTTCAAATTTTGTATTTTCAGATTAGGGACACTCAATCTGTATTACTATACACATATACTAGAAGGGAGTAGTTAAGTAAATGGCAACAGATGGTGGGGAACAGATTTCTCACTGTTGGAGGGGGACGTTATAGATAAGCAAAACAAGAAGGTTAGAATAATCCATGAGGCAATGGGTTAAAGGCAGAGATGTCAATATGGACTCATATTTAGCACAGTATAGTATACATGGTCACATATAGAAATATTTGTAGATGTGAATATATATATAATGTTTAAGTATACACACTTGAATTCCCTTGCTGTCAGCTCTTGGGGTGACACCCGGGAGCAATGAGCACACCTAGTGCCCAGATTTCTCATGTCATTCTCCAATAAAAGGAGATAGGGCTCCTTCTTATGACTGATTCCAGGGCTAAATCAAGAAATACACAAGACCAGCCTCAAGTGCCCTTCATGCCATAAAGTAAGGAAATATTGGGGGCAGGGAGGAAAAGCCCCAATGCTAGGAGTATGTCAAAGGGATATGGGAGTGAACTAAAGGAGCTCCCAGTGGCCAAAGCTAAAATAATTTAAGCACCAAAATAAAGTACAAAATAGGCACTAGAGATGTAGCTTGGTGGGAAACCGCTCATCTAGCATGTGTGAAGCCCTAAGTTTGAACCTTGGCACCACAGAAAACATGAGTGAATACCAAACTGATATAAATGAATAAATAAATATGAGAGAAGAGACAAATTTCTAGTACAGGAGAATTCCAAATAATTTAGGTAAGTACAGTACCATAAGGAGGGAACATATCTCCTCACTCTGGATATGAACTGCACAGAGTGACTTCCTTCCAAAGAGTATGCGAAGAGGGAGAAAACAATGACTCTACAAAGGAGAAACCTGACACACTTGACATTAGCCAGGTGATCAAAGTCAACACTGAAGAGTCATAAACTATAGTCTTTGTACATACCGTTGGATACAGTATGATGAAAATGGTATTTTATCTCTGTGGTTTTCCTCCACAAAGCACATATCCCCAGTCTAATCATGAAAGCAACATCAGACAAAAGCCATCTGATGGACATTTTACAGAATAACATTATTACTCTTCAAAACTGTCTATGTCAAGCCAGGTGTGGTGGAACAAACCTGAAATCCCAGCACTTAGGAGGCTGAGCCAGGAGGATTGACTCAAGTTCAAGGCCAGCATGCTCTACATAGCAACTTCCAGGCCAGCATAGGCTATACAGTGAGACCCTGTCTCCAGCACCCCCTCCAAAAAAAAAAAAAACAACTCCCCTAAAAACCTGTCTATGTCATCAAATATAAGGAAAATCTCAGAAACTCTCAGAGCCAGGAAGAGACATAATTAGGAAATGTAATGTATGCTAGATGGGCTCCAACAGCAAGGACATCAGGTAAAAATGAAGGCAATCTAAATAATAATGTATCAATATTGATTCATTAATTGTAACAAATACACCACTCTCTATGACATTAAAGGGTTGGGGTTTAGGTCAGTGGTAGAGTGCTGTTCTGCACTGAGGCCCTGGGTTTGTGATTCCCAGCATCACAAAAATGGGAGAAGGACCTGGCAATCCACTTCTGAGGCAATCCTAAATCAACTACAGAAAACCCTATGAGGGTTGCCTATGAGGGCTGCCATGACCCAACTCAACAGCACATAACAAAACATTAATAAATATGGCAGAAAAATGTAAAAGTTGCTAATAAGGGTCATCTCCAACAGTATGAGACATTATAAACTGAATATTTGAACTATTAACAAATAACTCCGTCTATTTTTGGCAAAGACTTTTTTAAAAAAGAATAAAGCAAAGTACAAAAAGTTAGTCTAAATGGCATTAGTCATTTTCCATCCAAGCATTCCCATTTTCCCAAAGAAAAAGAAGAAACAACCACTGAAGTTCAGTCTCTAGATTTCAATCACCATCACTTCAGACAGTGCTTCACAGACACTTAAAGAAACTGCCCTGAAGTTGTTTTTTTTTTTTAATTTTCAAATTTTCAATTGTTTTTTCACTTGAATTAGGCATTTCCAAAACCGAAAATTTTCGCCTTCACACAGGAGCCATATCACAAGCTAGAATTTGAACAACACACTAAAATGTCACTAAAATGCCACTGGGGCCAGTCTGAGGAGCAACAAGGGCAGTAAGAAACATCTGGAATTTTCTGTAATAAACTCCCTACATGAGGGATCAAGAGAGAACAGGTCACTTTAAATTCTGCCTTTTAGAAGGTAATGCTGTAGCATGACTCTAGCTTGTACTTTATATGTTAGTGAATATACATTTAATATTCCTAATATATTCTGTCATTATCTATGGGTACAAAACCATTAGGTAAAGTTAGAATAGTTTGTGATTTAGAACATTCATATTCATTTAAGGAACATAATTGATGCTAATGAATCTGTTACAAGTCACTATTATATTACTCTAGGGAATACTTAAAAAGCATAATAGATTCTAGTGAACTATGATTCTATGCTCAGCCAATTACCTTCAATAATCCATTATTACCAAATAAAACTGGGAAGCAATATATACCAGTGCATGCTCTCCTTGATGTTCCAGTAAATACAAAAAATCGGATAGGATCCGTTTATTAGAAAAATGAAAGATTACAGAGATGTCTACACAGGCCCCTCCTCTCCTCCATAGGAATCAAATAATAAGCAAAGGTTACTTGATCCCAGCACCTGGGAAGTGCAAAGGAGGATTTCAAGTTTGAGGTCAGTCTGGGGTACACAGTGAGACCCAGTCTCGAGAAACAGAAAAAAACAAACAACAATAAAGTTACTCAAGAACTCCCCCGTTGGGCGTCAGGGCACATGCTGGGAATCACAGCACTAAGGAGGCTGACACAAGAGGATCATAAGCTCAAGGCCAGCCTAGGCTACATGGCAAGATCCTGTCTTGAAACAAAGAATTCCCTGGAATAGCCCAAGTGTAGGTTCCATTCAGACATCACTACTGCCAGTGACCAGATTTAAAACAACCTCAGAAGCCAGGCACAGTGGCTCACACCTGTAATCCCAAGACTGCTAGTTAAGAGGCCAGAGGCAGTCTATGTATCTTGAGACCCTGTCTCAAGATAAAAAAATAAAAATTGGTCCAGGTGGTGCAGCTCAGCGGTACAGTGCTTGCAAAAGTATGTGTAACACCCTGGGTTCAGCCCCCTAGTACTGCCAAAAACAAACAAAAAAATTAAAAAACAAAAAAAACAAAAAACCCCTCAGTCTTAATGAACTGACTTTTCCTGAACAGAAGGAAGCAATGGGAGTGGGCAGGAAGTTTGTATGCATTTCTAATAGCTCATTTCCTGTCCCTTGACATCTTGAAGGATTAGCCTTGCGATGACAAAACCATGCTGTAATTTTTAAGATCTGCTGGCATCCTTTTTTTTATTGGACTAATAAAGGATTTGTTTAAAGAGTTGCCCTGGATTAGAGGTTATACACCTGAAAAATTACATTAAGAAGAAAGAGCAACTTGACCCTACTTACAGGAGTTATGGCGACGACGGAAGCTTTTGGACTGACTCAGGGATTCCATGTGCCTGTCCACATAGCTCTTTGAACACTGCTGCTGCTGAGGAGAAATGGCAACATCTTGGCTCTTCACATCTGTCCTCTTAGGGATGTTCTGAGGGGCACTGCTGGAAGAGGATGGCTTCTTGACCAACTTGCCTGTGCCATTCTGATTGATACCCACTTGGTACCCAACACCAGAGGGGCCTAATTCTGTCTGATGAAGATCTCCAAAATGCTGGTTGTCTCCAGGACCTGGTATCTCCAGAATTTTTAATTCTGTAATGTCACCTGCCCTGAAATACACAAGAGTCCAAGTCTCAAAACTGCAGTACTGACTTAAAAAAAAAGATGAAATTGGGAGGAACAGAGAACAGCTATTCCTTTGTAGGACTGCATTTGAGTGACTGATCAGAGGCAAAAACTAGGAAAGGCAAGAGAGCAACTCAAAAACAAGGCTCAGTCACCAACGTTCAACTCATATGGTACTGGCTTCTAAAGATACTTTTTTTTAAATAACAAAACTACATTGTCACCTTAGATTTCTAGAATGATTCATGGCTTTTGGTTTTTTTTGTTCACCGACTCACCTGCTCACTGAATAGGCATATAGAGAGAATGTACCCTGTGTGGTAAGGCCTGTGCTAAGAGGAGGATATAAAGAGATTTTAAAAAGTCACTATTTGCCCACAAAAAAACCCCTCTGATCAGTGGAAAAGACAAATATACAATGAATCAAAAATGTTAAATGCTGCCAGGCACAGTGGTACGTGCCTGTAATCCTAAAGACTCAGGAGGCTAGGGCAGGAGGATTATAAATTCGAGGCCAGAGGCAGCCTGTTCAATGAAGCAAGACTCTGCCTCAAAATAAAAAAATGAAAAAGCAACTGGGGGTGCAGGTTGGTAGAGCACCAGCCTGGTGTGCGTGAGGCTCTGGGTTCAATCCCCCGTACTGAAAAGATTTTTTTAAAAAGGTGTTAAGTGTTGTAACAGGGGTGTCCATAGGAAACCAGAGAACCCAACAAGACAAACATCTAGGCTAGTTTGGTAGGTGGACTGAAGTCTGAAGTGAGGTGGGGAAGGTAAGAGTTGGCTAAAGAGAGGATAGGAGTGAGAAGGGCATTTCAGGAAAAGGCTCAGAGATTGAGAAAATGTGAAAATGTGGTTGATGTGAGGAACTGCAAATGCTACAGGGGGTTCTTCTCGTGGCAATAGGGTAGAGAAACAAGAAGCAGAGAGCATCAGTTAGGAGAAAAACCAACCCAAACAACTTATGGGGGAAAAACTTCATTGGGAGCTCACAGTGAGAGAATCAGTCCATAATGGTGGCAGGGCCCACGGTGGATGACCTTAGAGAATGGCAGACCAAGAACAGAGAGTGAGCACAGAACCACAGGTCAGGGATAAATATCTCTAACAGCCCATGCCCAGTGACTCACTTCTGCGGAGATAAGACCGGCCTCCCAAAGTTTCATGACCTCCCAGGACAGTGCCACCAATTGGAGACTCAATGTTAAAGGACATGACAGTTGGGGGACACTTCATATTCAAACCATGACAGTAACCTTGGCAAGAGCTAACTCAGGAAGATGACAAAGTTAGAAGAAAAAAAAAAAAAAGGAGGGACTAGAAAAAGAAGGCACAAAAGGCAATGAAGGCAAACTATTTTATTATGATAGGGGTTGTGGGTAGGAAGGGAAGAGAAATGACAGGGCTACACCTGGTGGCAAAAGCAACATAGGTAAGAGGGGGCCTGGGCGTGTTAGAGTGTAGAAAAGCAGTACAAAGACTGAAAGTGAAGACACACAAGAAGCGGAATGTGGTCTCACAGTGAGAGCATCTAAGGTGTTCATGATAAGGTTAGCCCTGGACACAAGGGCTACTCCCATGGAGCCTGCAGAGGTCAGCAGCATGAGTGGGAGCACCCACAGAAAAGGCCACATGTAGGGAGGGACCAGCTCAGAAAATCAAGGAAGCTCCATGTCTGGCAGATGGGTTTTCTTCTTCTTCTTCTTTTTTTTTTTAAACTTAGGTATGGGAGGCTGTCTGCTAGGCTAAGCTGATGGTTAAGAGGTGTGTGAAGACACAAGTGCACCTGAACTCTACTGGCACATAGTAAGAGAAACTCCTCTAAGGACTTCAGCTGCTGGCTACAGTGTGCTCTTCAATAAATTACAATAGAAATCAACAGACATCCACACAGGAGAACAAATAAATTAAGGACCATCAACACAAGTAACACAAACTGAGAAAGAAAACCAGAAACCATAAAAATAGGTTCTGCTAAATTTAAGTAAGATTATATGCTTGAAAGAGATAAGAAACAGGTTTCACAAACCCTGACTCATTACTTAAAAGTTCATTATAACGTTAAGTCTCTACTAAGACTATAAAACCAAAGACTGCAAAACCTCTCACCTGAGAAAATTCTACTGCAGGCCGGGCGTGGTGGCGCACGCCTGTAATCCCAGCAGCTCGGGAGGCGGAGGCGGGAGGATTGCAAGTTCGAGACCAGAGGCAGTCTGCGTAACTTAGCGAGACCCAGTCTCGAAAAGTAAAAAAAAAAAATGGGTTGAGGTGCAGCTCAGTGGTCTAGCACTTGCAGAGCATGCAGGCGCGAGGCCCTGGGTTCAACCCCCTGTACTGCAAAAAAAAAAAAAAAAGGAAAAAGAAAATTCTACTGCAAAGCAGCCCCACCCAAGAAAAGATTGGCAATCAGCCCCAGGTCCAAGTGCCACAGAGCACTGGGCTGGATGTGGAGGATCAGTCAGGACACTCACCTGAAGGTGACTTCTGGCACAAGACACTTTACTCCATTGTGGAAAGGCCGGGTTAGAGAAATGGTCTGGCTGACCTGATCCACTGCTGACACTCTTCCCTGATAGACCCCCAAGCTATCTCCACAGTTGATGGACACAATGCTCCCCAGCCAATCTGTAGCCATGGTTCAGACCGGAGACCACTGAAAAGAGAAGGAACCATTCAGTGCACCCTGCAGAAGAGACAAATCTTTCATTACATTAGGCAAATACTATGTCAGGCTTTGTACTAATTTTTGCTTAATTCATATCCTGTCACATCACAGAGGTAATAAAGCATAAACCCAAAACTTTTTCAGTAGAAATATGCACAATAAACAATATTACTAATATACACAAAGATCTTACAGTTGCTTCAAAGCACATGCGTTAAGATAATATTGAGCCAGGTGCAGGGGTCCACACCCCTAACCCAGAGACTCAGGAAGTGGAGGTAGAAGAATCATGAGTTTGAGGCCAGAGGCAGCCTGCACAACTTAGCAAGACCCTGATTCAAAATAAAAAGTAAAAAATGGACTGGGAGTGCAGCTTAATGGTAAAGTGTTTGCAAAGTATGGGCAAGATTGAGTTCAACCCCTAAGTCATGCAAAAAAATAAATTTAATTAAAAAATGAACCAAAGACATGAACAGGTACCTCACCAAAGATACTGGTAAACAAGCATATGAAAAGCTGCTCTACATCATGTCATTATGTTGTTGTTGTTGTTGTTAGGTGCCGTCGAGTTGGTATCCGACTCATAGCGACCCTCTGTACAACAGGGGAAACACGATTGTCAGTGCTTCTCTGCTGTTCATAGGGTTTTCAATGGCAGATTGATTTTTGGGAGGGGGTTGCCGGGTCCTTCTCCCAAGCCTACAGCTTCTGGTGTTCCCAGGCAGTCTCCCATCCAGGTACTAACCAGGCCCGACCCTGCTTAGCTTCCGAGATCTGACGGGATTGGATGCCACAGGGCTACAGCTGCAGGCTTCATGTCATTATGGAAATGCAAATTAAAATGAGTTGCCACTATACATCTATTAGAATAGCCCAAATCCAAAACACTAATATCACCAAATGCTGACAAGTAGAACAACAAAAACCCTCATTCACTACCAATGGGAATACAAAATAGCACAGCCACTTTGACAGTCAGCAATCTCTTACAAAATGAAGTATATGAGTTAAGGGTTTAGCTTGGTGGTAAAAGTCCTTGTCCACCATGGGCAAGGCCCTGGGCTCTAACCTGAGCGTGTGCGAGTGTGTGCACCACAGGCACACGCACACACACACAAATCTCTGCTCCTCTCACTCTAATTTGGGCTTCTTTAATCTAAATGGGAGAAGAATCTTACTATCTGAGCTGGACATGGTGGCAAATGCCTGTATCTCAGCTCCTTGGGAGGCTGAGATGAGAGAATCCTTGAGCCCAGGGGCTTGGAACCAGCCTGGGCAACAAAGCCAAAAGAGAGAGAAACTCCTCAAAAGAGAGAGAGAGGAAAAAAATAAAATAAAATAAAAAAATAAAGAACCATGAAGCTTGCCACAAGATCCAGCAGTAGCATTCCTCGGTATTCACTCAAATGAACTCAAACTTACATCCAAACAAAACCTTGCACACAGATGTTTATAGCAACTTTATTTATGATTGCCCAAACTTGGAAATAAGCAAGATATCTTCAGTTGGTGAACAAACTATGATACATCCATACAATGGAATATTATTCAGCACTAAAACAAATGAGCTAGCAAGCCATGAAAAGACATGGAAGAACATAGAGAATACATATTGCAAAGAGAAAGAAGCCAATCTGAAAGCCTATATACTCTATGATTCCAACTACATGACACTCCAAAAAAAAAAAAAAAAAACAAAACCACAAGACACTAAAAGGATCAGTGGTTGCCAGAAGGCAAAAGGGAAGGGAGGGATGAACAGCAAGAGCACAGAGGATTTTTAGAATTTTAAACTATACTGTACAACACTATGGTGGATAAATGTCACTATACATTTGTCAAAACCCATGGAAGAGAGAACACCAAGAGTGAACCCCATTATAAACTATGGACTCTGGGTAATAACATGTCAACACAAGCCCACCAACTGTAATTAACACACACTGGGGTGTGGGAAATTGATAGTGGAGGCAGCTGGTGAGGGGCAGGCAGGTGATGTACGGAACTCAGTAATTTCTGCTTAATTTTGTCCTGAACCTAAATCTTCTCTAAAAAATGAAGTCTGTTTAAAAGGGAAAAAATTGATTATATACCTTGAACCTTTCCACAAAGAAAACTCTAGGCCCAGATGGCATTACAGGTTAATTTTACCAGGCATTTCAGAAGGAAATGCTGCCACTCTGACACAAAGTTTCAGAAAAGGAGCCAGGGATGGTGTAGAGCACCTGTACTCCCAGCATGTCAGCAGCTTTGACAGGAGGGTCACTTGAGCCTGAGAAATACTGCAAGACCCCATCTCAAAAAAGAAGGGGAAAAAAAAAGAAAGAAAGAAAGAAAAAAGAAAAACGGAAGCAAAAAAATCAAGAGATTGAAATATTTCCCAAATTCAAGCCCACACAACCCTAACATGAAAACCTCCCCACAAAGACGTGACAGGAAAAGAAAAATATACGTCAATATCTGGCACAAATATAGACCAAAAGCCCTCAACAAAATCCTAACAAATCAAATCCAGCAATACATTTTCATATGTACAATACATGACAAGTTAGATATTTATTCCTAAAGTATAAGGTTGGTGGCCAGGCGAGGTGGCGCACACCTGTAATCCCAGCAGCTCGGGAGGCGGAGGCAGGAGGATTGCAAGTTTGAGGCCAGAGGCAGTCTGTGTAACTTAGCGAGACCCTGTCTCAAAAAGTAAAAAAATGGGCTGAGGGTGCAGCTCAGTGGTCCAGCACTTGCAGAGCATGCAAGTGCAAGGCCCTGGGTTCAATCCCCAGTACAAAAAAAAAAATAGTATAAGGTTGGTTTGCTATTTGAAAAAATCATTAATTTTTACATTATTTTAACAGGAGAAAATCATGATTTTCTTACTTCAATAAATGCAGAAATACCATCCTGATATAAAAACAAGATAAAGATTGCACAAAAATAAAACAAAAACCTACAGAATACTATCCCTCATAAATATAGACAAAATTCCTCATGCAAATACCAGACACTGCAGTTCAACAACAAAAAGAATTATGCACCATGACCACATGGGGTTTATTCCAAGAGCACATGATTGGTTCAATATTAGAAAACCAATCAATGCACTGTATCATATTAATAGGCTGAAGAAGAAAAGTAAATGATTCTAGCAACTGATGTAGAAAAAGCATTTGACAAGCCAAGCACCATGGTACATGCTTGTAATCACAGCGACACAGGAGGCTGAGGCTGGAGGATCCTGAGTTCAAAGCCAGAGGCAGCTGAACCACTTAGCAAAACCTTGTCTCAAAGTAAAAAATAAAAAAGGGGTTTAGGATACAGCTCAGCAGTAGAGCACTTGCCTAGCATGCATGAAGTTGTGGGAGCAACACCTCAGTACTGCAAAGAAAGAAGAAAAAACATGACAGAAGTCAATATCCACTCACAATAAAAAAAATTAAAATTTGAAAATTAAAAACACTTCTCAAAAAAATGAGAATAGGGAAGAAGAACATCCTTAATTTGATACACAGTATCTAAAAGAACCTGATAGCTCATGTTATACCTAATGCTTTCCTTCTAAGGTCAGGAAAAGGCAAGGATGTCCACTTCTACCACTTTTATTCAATGTAGCACTGGGAAGTTCTTGCAGTAAGGCAGGAAAAGGAAATAAAAGGCATATAAATGGAAAAGGAAGAACTATTCCTATTTGCAGATAACATGACTGTCTACATAGAAAATGTCAAGATCTTAAAAAAAAAAAAAAAAAACCTCTTAGGACTCAATAAGTGAGTTTTAGTGGGGTCACAGGATACAAAATAAACACTCCAAAGTCAATCTCCCCCCTCCAGTATTAGAGGGTTGAACCCACTAGTGTATGCTAAGCAAGTGCTCTACCACTGAGCTGCACCTCTAGCCTTTTTTTTTTTTTTTAAACTTTTTTTTGAGACAGGGTCTCTTTAATTACAAAGACTGCCTCTGGTATTGAACTCGTGATCCTCCTGCCCCCGCCTCCGAATCACTGGGATTACACAGGTACAGGCGTGCGCCACCACACCCAGCTATTATTGTTAAGTTTTGAGAGTCCTATATATATACTTTAGATACTAATACTTTGTTTTTGTCATATGTGTGGTCTGCAAACATTTTCTCCCAACCTTTTTAATCCTTTTAACAAGTCTTTGATAGATTAAAAGATTTAATTTTCAGTAACTGTGGGTGATCAGATTTTCTTTTTCTGAATTGAGCTTTTGGTGTCAAGTCTGAGAACTCTTCACATAAACCCCAGATCCTGAAGCATGAGGCCCTGGGTTCAATCCTCAGTACTGAGGGGCGGGGGTGACTTAACAGTAATAAACCAAGCAATCCAATCAGAAAAAGGGCAAAGGACATGAAAAGACACTTCACCAAAAAGTTTATACAGATGACCAAACAAGCACATAAAGAGATGTTCAACATCATTAAGTATTAGAGAAACATGATTAAAACTGCAAATGAGATATCTAAAACATCAAGGGCATGCCTGAAAACCTGGTAACTGGAGGGTGAGGCAGCCTGCCCAACTTAGAGAGTCTCAAAAGAGAAAAAAGGGGTAATGGTGCAGGTCAGTGGTAGAGTGTTTGCCAAGCATGTGCAAAATCCTGGGTTCAGTCCTCTAGTGCTGTAAAAATAAAATTAAAAATAAAAATAAGAGAAGATGGATGGCATCTATAATAAACAGCTACAGCTAACGTCTCTTTTAATGATGAAATGAGTGCTTTCCTCCTAAAACTGGGGGCAAGGCAAGAATCCTCATTGTCATCACCTATACTTCTACTCCACATTATACTGCAGGTCCTAGCCAGTGCGATAAAACAATAAACAAAAAGCATCAGTATCACAGAGGAAGACATAAAACTGTATTTGCAACATGATTATGTAAAAATCCTAAAGAATGCACACACTAAAAAATCCTACTAGAATAAATGAATTAGCAAGATCACAGGCTACAATGCTAAATGTAGAATAACCGTATTCTATATAACGGCAATGGGAGAAGGACATGGCAATCCACTCCTGAGGCAATCCAGAAATAATCAGCCACTGAAAACCCTATGAGGGTCGCTATGAGTCAAACACAATTTGACGGCACCTAACAACAACAACATATAATGGCAACAAACTGAAAATAAATTTAAATACCATTTATAGCATTATTAAAAAGCATGAAATACTCAGGAATAAATCTAATGAAAAATTTGCAAGAACTCTATGATAAAAACTACCGAAGGCTGAGGAAAATTAAAGATCTAAATAAACAGAGAGATGTACCATGTTTATAGCATCAAATGTTCACATAGATCAAATATAAATATCTACCCAGCCAAGGGTTTAGGGGGATAGCTCAGTGGGAGAGCACATGCTCAGCTCATGGCAGGCCCTGGAGTCAACCCTCAGCAACTATACTCCAAAAAATAAACCACACCTGGCCTCTGGGGAGAAATTAAAAAACTGTTTCTAAAATATATATGGAAATGTAAAGTACTAACAGCCAAAACAACTGTGAAAAAGAAGAACAAAGATGTTTTGCACTATCCTAGTTCAAGAGCTAGGGCTGGGATTTAGCTCAGTTGGTAGAGTGCTGCGCTGCAGTCTCTGAGGACCGGAGTTCAATTCCCAGCATCGCAAAAATGGGAGAAGGGCCTGATAATCCACTCCCAAGGCAATCCCAAAACAGTCAGCCATTGAAAACCCTATGAGGGTCACTATGAGTCGGATACCGACTCGACGGCACCTAACAACAACAACAGTTCAAGAGCTACCATAAAGCTGTAAGAAATCAGGACACTCCCCTCTCACTATTCTCCAGACACAATGGCCTTCTCACTGCTCCTCAAACACATCAGGCTTCCTTCTCCAGAACTCTGTACCACGCAGTACTGCCAGAACACTCCTTCCCCAGCTCCACGAATGGCTAGTTCCACCTAGCCTTTCTCAGATCTGCTAAAATTTCACCACCTCAGAGAGTCCTCCCTAGCTCCCCAATCTAACATGGCTACTCATCACTTCCCAACACTTCACTTTCTGTTAGGACCTCAAAATGAATCACCATACAAATTATTTTATTTGCTTATATTGTGGGCCACCCATAATAATAGGGGCAAAGGACCTTATCTGTTTTCTTCAGCCAACAAAAGTGCATAGAAAGGAAGAGGAATTCAATAAACATTTATTCAATCAATGAATATGACATAATAAATGTGATAGGAGTTAATCACTCAAAATCTATAGTATCTAAAAATGTCTAAATGCTTTAACTCTTCTCAAAAATGATTCCACAAATATCTTTAATGCATACTCCAAGCAAAATCCTATGCAACATGTGAAATCTAATCCTTACAAAAGAAAAGTCAGGAAATAGCACATGAATATAAGCTTACACATTAAGTACCAAGTCAAACACAGGTTGGTTCGGTGTTTTTCATGAAAAAAGGAAGTAACATTTCAAGCTCTTTTCAAATATTAATTTCATACAAATACCTACATAAAATGTGGAGCCTGAAAGAAGCAGGAAGAGGAAAAGAGCACATAAATGAGCAATAAAAAAAATCCACTCCCTGGACCACAAGTTTGAGGCTAGAGGCATCCTGCATAACTTAGACTCTTCCCCAAGATAAAAAATAAAAGCCCCAGGCATGGTGGCACAAGCCTGTAATCTCAGCGGCAGAGGGGGGAGGATCGCAAGGTCGAGACCAGAGGCAGTCTGCGTAACTTAGTGAAACCCTGTTTCAAAAAGTAAAAAAAATGGGCTGGGGGCACAGCTCAGTGGTCTAGTACTTGCAAAGTACCCAGGCACGAGGCCCTGGGTTCAACTCCCAGTACAGGGGAAAAAAAAAAAAAAAGATAAAAAATAAAAATGCTTGCAAAGCATACGCAAGACCCTGGGTTCAGCCACCTGGTACCACAAAAAAAAAAAAAAAAAAAAAAAAAAAATCCCTTCCTTAAATTGGGTACCATGGTACACTCCTATAATCCCAGCACTAAGGTGGATGAAGCAAGAAGACTGCCCATGACACACATCAAGACCCCGTCTCAAAAAACAAAAAACTACAATTCCACTCCTATGATAAAGAGTATGTCCCATCAGAAATACAATGGCACACACCTGTAATCCTAGGGGAGGCTGAGGCAGGAGGATCCCAAGTTCGAGGCCAGAGGCAGGCTTCATAATTTACAAGTTCCTGTCTCAAAAATAAAAAAATAAAAAAGAGATTGGGGGTGCAACACAGAGGTAGAGCACTTGCAAATTATGTGCAAGGCCCTGGGTTCAACCCTCAAGTACTGAAAAAAAAAAAGTTTTTAAATAAATAAATACAAAGCATGAAAGGGCAAGCTGTGGGAATTAATCAAACTCTAGGTAGTTCTCTAGTGATCTGCATATCAAAAAAACTATGCTAACAGAAGAGAAAAAGGAACAATGTACTAGCAGGCTTATCAAGAGGATTTCTTTCTTTCTTACATATTATACACAAATGTAGAGAACAGCATAATGAATCCCATGTACCCACAGAGATACAGCAATTATCAATGTATCTATAAGCATTTGAAATTATGTGACTCACCAATGCTACACAACTTCCACAATGAAGACGGTTGAAAAGAAAAAAGGGAACAAAGTACACCTACTTTAGGTTTATTTCCCCTTCCTGATTAGCCTTTGCCTACTTTATGTCACAAAAGCACACATTTCCTTTCCTATCACTTATACTCCATCATAATCCTGCTCTGGCCTGCTTTATTTTTATTTATTTATTGCTATTTACTTATTTTTGTAGTGCTAGGGGTTGAGTCCAGGGCCTTGCACATGCTAGACAAGTGCTCCACCCCTGAGCTGCACTCCAAACCCATTTTTTATTTTTGAGACAAAGTCTCACTAAATGGCATAGGATGGCCTCTAAGCCCTCAAACTTGTAATCCTCCTGCCCCAGCCTCCCATGTAGTTGGGATTACAGGTATGTACCACAGTGCCTAGATTTATTTTTTGAGACAAGATCTCACTATGTAGCCCAGGCTGACCTAGCACTCTCTATCCTCCAGCACCACACCCAGCTGATGCCTGTTTTAGATAGATGCAGAATAAAAAGCTGCCATAAGAACAAAAAAATACTACAAATTAACCATAGGAAAAAACCTTTACTTCTCCATTCAATGTGTCTTTAAAACATTTACGATATTGTACATTTAAGTTTATACTCTGATAACAACTGAATCAAATTTTTGACACTTTGGAAATGAGGATGCTAGTTGACAAGTACAGTTTTTCAGTTGAGCTCTATATTAACAGGAACATTTTTTCCTCCCCCCTTCTACTTAGGGGCTAAACCCAGGGCTTCCCGAATACTCTGCAAGCACTCTACCACTGGACTGCACCCCCTAGCCCATTTTCTATGGCCTCAAACTTCAATCCTCCTGCCTCAGCCTCCAGAGTCACTGGGTTCACAAGACTGAGCCACACTGCCCAGCTATAGAAACTTTTCTAAAATCACTAAATGTATAACAAGCTATCTTTTCTTGTATTGGAAACTTCCTTTGTAAAATACATTAGTGCTGTTGTTGCCATGGCACATCCCTGTAACTCAAGCACTGGGCAGGCAGAGGCAAGAGAATCCTTGAGTTCCAGATCAGTCAGGATTATAAGACTGTTTTAAAAACAAACAAAACAACAACAAAAATTAATGCTCTATTGAAAATTCATCAACAGGTTCACTCTGTAAAGAAAATTCCTAGAGCCGTGGCAGTAGACTGTTGGCCTAGCATGAGTGCACAAGCCCTGGGTTTGAGCTCCAGCACCACTGAAAAGACAGGGGTGAAAAAAAAAAAAGAAGAAAATCCCCCCCAACACAAATCAGTAAATTTAAATGAAATAGAGTGCCATCAACTGGGTTCCTTATCAGATGAATACACCAAAGAAAGGCCCTTCAGCCGTTAAAGGGCTAACACTCCCACGTCAGAAGAGCTACGACCGAAACAGGAGGAGATACAGGAGCTACAAAAGGACAATTTTTTTTTTTTTTTTTTTTTTTGAGGTGCTGGAGATGGAACCCAGGATCTGATGAATGCATGCTAGGCAAACACTCTACCACTGAGCTACATCCCTTACCTGGGCTCTAATATTCGATGTCCTTCATTTTCTACTTTTCCATCAAGTTGTAACAAGTTGTAAGTCTACATGTTTTAACTGTACAAGTCCATGAATTTTTACGATAACTTACTGATTCCAAATACCCTAGAAGGCTCCACCGTGTCCCTCTAACAGCAGCCACTATTCTGACATCATGAAAGATCAATGAGGCCTTTTTGTGAACTTCATATCTATGGAATCATAAAGTGATTCCCTTTTAAAGTGATGGCTACTTTTGTTCAACAGAACACCTATGATATTCATCCATGTTGTTGCACTGAACAAAAGTTAATTTTCAGCAGTGTGGTGGGGCACACACATGTAATTCCAGCACTCAGGAGACTGAGGCAGGAGAATAGAGTTTGGAGTCAGTCTGAGCTACATAGCAAGATCCTGTCTCAAAAAAGCAAAACAAAAGTTAATTTCCTCATACTGGTGCTGTATTCTACTATATTTTTAAGTATGGTTTGATGTAGTTATCCATTCTACTCTTGATAGTTGGGTTTTCAGTTCTGAGCTATTATGAATTAACATTGTTATGTATTCCTGTGAAGATGAATGTACCCATTTCTGCTGTATACATTACACAGGAAGCCATACAGCAGATACTATATTTGGCTTTATCAGAAACTGTCAAATGGATTGTTTTTTCTTTAACGAAGTGCAAAATGTCAGAGGGCATCATCTGTTTAAAAATTTAAAAAGGTATGTAAACTTTCCATTGGTGTTTGTGAAGGGGCAAACAGTCATGAGGTAAAGCCTAGCGACCTGTGGATCACAGGCCAAAAAAAATTGACAATTCTCTAGTGCACAGCAGTAGCCCTACAAGGCAGCTTCACCAAAAAGTTCTTAGTAACCAAGAAGTCATGTTCTTTACGACCATTTTCACTTCATATAGACAAACCAGCAAGCATGAATTTTGTGCCCAGCACACTTCATCTACTCCTCATTAAAAAAAACAAAACAAAACAAAATAAAAAGACTGGGATCCATCTGCAGTCTTTCATTGAAATACCAAACAGCTCAGAGACAGTAATTTATATGTTGGAAGGATTGAGACCTATATGTGTCAGATACCACACTTACAAACAGTTTCGTCTGTGCCTAGGGAGAAGGGGGGAAGAAAATTCTGCGCTGCAGTTCCTCTTCCGTAACCACACGAAGAGACTGCTACGTTTCTCCTCTTGGCTCTGCGATTGGAAGACTGAGGATCAACTGACTGAGCCGACAAAGCAGACTCCTCCCACATACCAAAACACTTTTACCAACCCACAAGTAAATTACTAATAAGCACAATCAACATCACACAAAGGGTTCTGATGATGATAAACGACTGCAGACCTGCGGCAAGGGCAGGAATGAATCCAAGGGAAGTCAATCAGGATTCAGCACTGTGGCCTGGCAAGCACCCCTTTCTTGGCCACTCTCTCCTCCCACACCCCGGTTTACTTCTGTCCTCAAGCTATCGGCCACAGAGATGGCACTAGCGCGCTTCCTTGACCGAACCTCGCTGTTCCTAAAGAGACAGAGACAGGGAGCAAGAGGCGAAGGAGTTGCGGTGGCGACCAACGCGGGCCTAAGAGGACCCAGGCCGCTCCCACCTCGCGCAACCCCTCCGCTACTCGGAATCCTGCTCCCAAGGGCTCCCACCTCAACCCCAAATCCTGGAGCCAAACCCAAGACGTGGCCCGCGGCCCCGGCTGCGGCCCCCGCCCGTGCCCGCGTCTATCAGGGTCCTCGGGACCCGGCGCCCCGCGGCCCGCTAGCACAGCCGCCCGGCACCGCGCCGCCGCCGCTCGCGCCCACCTCCGCGCTGCCCGGCCCTGGCCTCTGCACGCCACACCACGCCGACCCAGCCACGCAAAAAGACCCACCGACTGGCTGCCGCACGCCCACCCCGACCGCTTCGGCCACCGCCGGAAGTGCCTCTGCGCCTGCACGCCGCCGCCGTGACGTCACTTCCGCCGCGACACCCCGGGAGCCCGGGTGCCCGTGGAGTTCGACGGCTGGGGAGGAGACGGCGAGGACCTTCTAGAAGCGCGCTGGGCCCGCTGTCGTGCGCTCCGTCCTGCTGCTGTTCCGTGGGGTTTGGGCTGGCGTCGAGTCCCGCCTCCCAGCCTGCCGCTCGGCACCTGTCACCCGCGTAGGGCGACAGACGCATGAGGCCCTTCTCACCTTGACCCTGGTCTTGATGAGTTCACCTGTGGTTTTCAATGAGCAATGAGCCGGCCACCCCCCGCCCCCGCGACATATTAACGGAAGCGCCCTCCGGGCGATCCCCGACATCTGTGGGCTTCCGCACATTGGCTGGGTCTTCAGCCAGTCCGCATCTCGCTGCTCCCCTCCCCGGTGCTCCTCCCGCTGGCACAGTAGAGGCTTGCTGTTTTTAGGTGCCCGTGGAGTCGGTGTCCGACTTATAGCCACGCTGCATACACCAGGCGAAACACTTGTCAGTGCTTCTCTGCTGTTCATAGGGTTTTCAATGGCAGATTGATTTTTTTTTTTTACCGGAGTGGGCTGTCGGGTCCTTTTCCCAAGCGTACAGCACCTGGTGTTCCCAGACAGTCTCTCATCCAACTACTAACCAGGCCCGACCCTGCTTAGCTTCTGAGATCTGACGGGATCGTATGCCAGAGGGCTACGGCTGCAGGCGTAGAGACTTGATACCCTTGATTTTGAAGAAAGCATGTGTTTAAGGCCGAGTGTAAGTGTAATGAGGAATTACAAGGCCGTACTTGAAGCCTTACACCTGTTTTTGGGCAGTCCTCATAGAGTAGGTGGTACTGTAGATCCAAACCTGGCTACAAATCAGATCAGGAACTTTTCTTAAATTTCCAGAAGGCCGTTTCACACCCCCATCACCAGAGATTCCCTAGGTCTAGTAGAGCCATAGCTTTTTCATTTTCATTCTTCTCCACTCTTGCCTTCTCTTCCTCTCTACCCCCTCCTCCCCCTCATACTCCCCACCCCCTCCCCTTCCCCGCCCGGTTCAGACACAAGACAACTCTCCATGGACATACTCTTCCACAGTGGTACATTTGTTAACTGTTGCACCCACATTGACACATCATTGTCCCCTAGAGTCCATAGTTTACATTAGAGTGCATTCTTTGTGTGTTGTACATTCTGAGTTTTGATAAATGTATAGTTACATTTATTCACCATTGTAGTGTTATACAGAATAATTTCACTGCCCTAAAGATCGTTTATGCTCTGCCTAGTCATCTATCCTCCTCACCCAAACCCTAGAGATCATTGATCCTTTTACTGTCTCCATAGTTTTGCCTTTTCCAGAGTGTCATATAGTTAGAACCATACAGTGTATAAGTTTTCACATTGGTTTCCTTCACTTAATAATATGCACTTGATGTTCCTCCATGTCTTTTCATGGCTTAATAGCCATTTCTTTTTAGTGCTGAATTAACATTCCATTATCTGGATGTACGGGCTGGGATTTAGCTCAGCTGGTAGAGCGCTGTGCCACTGTCTCTGAGGTCCCTAGTTCAATTCCCAGCACGGCAAAAACGAGAGGACCTGGCAATCCACTCCCAAGGCAATCCCGAAACTGTCAGCCATTGAAAACCCTATGAGGGTCGCTATGAGTCAGATACTGACTCGACAGCACCTAACAACAACAACAATCTGGACGTACAGCAGTTTACTCATCTACTGAAGGACATCTTGGTCATTACTAAGTTTTGGTAGTTATCAATAAAGCTGTATGAACATCTGTGCACAGGTCTTTGTTTGGAAAAAAGTTTTCAGTTCATTTGGGTGACTACCAAGGAGTGTAATTGCTAATTCAAAAAGTACCAAACTCTTTCAAAGTGACTGTGTCACTTTGCATTCTCACTAGCAGTGAATGAAGGTTCCACTGACAACACATCTTTTGTCAGCGTTTTGGATTTTCCCCATTCCAGGAGGTGTGTAGTAGTTTCTTGTTATTGTTTTCATTTTCAATTCCTGACGACATATGATGTTGAACATCTTTTCATATGCTTGCCTGCCATGTGGATCTTCTTTGGTGACGTGTCTGTTCAGGATTTTCACCCATTTTTACTTGGGTTGTTTATTGTTGTTGAATTTTAAGAGTTCTTTGTACATTTTGAATAATAGCTATTTATCAGCTGTATCTTTTGCAAATGTTTTCTCCCAGTCTGTGCCTTGTCTTCTCATTTTCTTGACATTCTCTTTAACATAGTGAAGTTTTTAATTTTAATGATATATCTTTCTCCATTGGTATACCTTTAATCTATATATGTCTTTATATTTAAAATGGGTTACTTTCTGGTATTTGGATCTCTTTGTTATATGTGTATGTGATACCAGGAAACTGAATCCATGGCCTCCCATGTACTTTGCAAGTGCTCTACCACTGAGCTGCACTCCCAGCCCTCTTTTTAAATTTTTTTTTCTATGTTTTTTCCTTGAGATAGGGTCTCACTAAGTTACACTAGCTGCCTCTGGCCTCAAACTTCTGATCCTCCTGCCTCTACCTCCCGAGTTGCTGGGATTACAGCTGTACACCACCATGCCTGGTTGGTACTTGGATCTTATTTTCTAACCCACTCTAACAACTTATGTGCTTTAATTGGTATACTTAGCCCATTGATATTTAAAGTGATTATTGATATTTGTTAGTGTTTTCTATATGTTGCCCTTGTTCTTCCCCTATTTTTGTCTTCCATACTTTTCTGCCTTTTGTGGTTTTAATTAAGCATTTTATATGATTTCATTTTCTCTTCTTTCTTAGTGTACCAATTATCCCTGTATATTTTTCTCTTCAGCTTTTTACTTGCTAGGACACAATGGAGATTCTTTACGCGCCAGGCAAGAAACCAGACGTCACACAATTTGTTTAAATGTTCTTTCCAATCAGTTCTGTGCACACCCCAGGTTTGTGTGCCATTCGTATATCAGACTCCAAATTGAATCTTCACTAGACCTTTAAAAAAATAAACTGACGTAGGCATGGTGGCACATGCCTGTAATGCCAGCTCTTCTGGAGGCTGAGGCAGAAGGACTACAAGTTTGAAGTTAGCCTGGGGTAGAAATCAAGTTCAAGGCCAGCCTAGATAACTTAGTAAGACCTTGTCTCAAAATACACAAGGGCTGGGGATGTAGCTCAATGGTACAACACTTGCCTAGTATACACAAGGCCCTGGGTTCAATCCCTAGTACTGTAAAATATATATATATATATAAATAACAAACTGGAGGTGGACAACTCTGGAGATAAGGTGGAGAAATTAACTAGCAAATCACAGTGAAATTAACTGAGATAATATACACCTGAACACTTGCTAGTCCCAAGGTTAATTTTCTGTACCTTCCTTTGGTTAGGGTTCTCTAGTTCATCCAATAGTTTTTTAAACTCACACAAGAGCAGTCTTCCATCATGAGATTGTTCTGTATGGCAAGCACTGCTATAGCCCCAGAGGCCAGTTGGATGCTAAGCCCCTCCTGTATGCCCACCGTTTTGCACAGTTCCTGCTACATCGTCATTGTCGTTAGGTGCCGTCGAGTCAGTATCCGACTCATAGCGACCCTCATAGGGTTTTCAATGGCTGACTGTTTCAGGATTGCCTTGGGAGTGGATTGCCAGGTCCTTCTCCCGTTTTTGCGGTGCTGGGAATTGAACTCTGGGCCTCAGAGACTGCAGCGCAGCGCTCTACCAACTGAGCTAAATCCCAGCTCCTCCTGCTACATAGTATATCCTAAAATAAGTGTCTATCAAATGAAGGTGTTGTCCTAACACACCCTCACCAAGACATTCCCCAAAGCTCAAGTCAGAACAGACAACTGCCGCAGGCATGGGAGCAGCCCCACCCAGATATGAGACTCCTCTCAGCTGTAGCCGAGCTCAGCCTCAGTGGTCCTCCCTCTTCTCATCTCCCCCTGGGAACACCACCTAGAAGGAAACAGGCTTCACAACAGCAATTGATGTTTTCATAGGCTGCTGTTGGGTTGCCACATCTTCCTCCTGCCCTGAGATTTTGAAGAGTTTCAGAAATGCCAGCTTCAACATCTCCCCTCAGCTTCCTAGGCAAGACTAAGGGGTTGCCTGCAGACACCGTGCCTTGTTTATTCCTTACCTGAACCTGCAAGCCAACTATTAAAACATTTAGAAGGCTGAGTATGATGGTGCACACCTGGGGTTCCAGCACTCAGGAGGCTGAGGCAGGAGGATCAGAGCTGTATAGCAAGATACTGTATCCAAAAAAAAAAAATGGTTTTTTAGGGAAGACGATCTCACTGTGTAGTCACATGGCTTGACCAAACAGAAGCCCAAATGGTGTCAAGGAGGAGGTGTATCAGGGAAGCCTCCCAGGTTACTGTAGCAAACAGCCCAAAGAGTGGGTTTCTTTATAGGGCATGAGTAGTTCTGGGGAAGACAGGTGTCCTTCTTAAGCACATCTGAAGGGGTGTATCATGATGCAGAGCACTGAGGTGCCCAGAGCACCTCTGTGCACTCCCCTCAGCCCAAAGGAATGAAAATTGAAAGTTGTGCACTTCCTCTCCCCCTCCTTCCCTGGGGGACCAGTCCATCTCCACTGTCACACACTTCAGTGGCACATCCAGAGGTATTTTATATTCCCCCTGTGAGAGAGGCACAGGGAAAAGTGGAGAGTAAATAAATAATTTTGCATGGTGAGTAAAAGCATTTAAACAAACTTTGTGCTAAACCCAAGATTGTTTTGACCTGTTTCACAAATCTGCATTTTTTTTTCTTTTTTCTTTTTCTTTTTTTACCAGGGGGTTGAACCCAGGGCCTCACACATGCTAGGCAAGTGCTCTACCTGCTGAATTGAACCCCCAGCCCCTAAGTTTTGTTTTGTTTTGTTTTGTTTTGTTTTGTTTTGAGACAGGGTCTCACTAAATTGCACAGGCAGCCTCTGGCCTCAAACTCACAATCCCCCTGCCTCAGCCTCCCAAATCATTGGGATTACAAGTGTGCACCATGGTGCCCGACACACATCTGCATTTATGAAAATTTGATTGAGTGTTCTTATGAAAGATCCACCAAGAGACATTCACAAAAAGTCCTGATATAAAGACTGACATCTTTATTTACTCATAATCCAATCCTTTGACAAGAGCTGAGATGCAAACAGGCATAAGAAATAAACCCACATAGGCAAAGCAATGTGCCCAAAGTCATCCAACTAAATGAGTTTCTAGTGAAAAATTGCTTCATGAACAGAATTTACCATATGCTAACTATGTGCTCATCTGGAGCTAGAGGCAACAAAGAAATAGAGTTACCCTGAAGAAGCTTATGGTTCAACCAGGAAAACCAAATTAATACATTATACCAACTATTTGGGAGAAGGACCTGGCAACCCACTCCCCAAAATAATCAGCCATTGAAAACCCTATAAATAACAGAGAAACATGGCAATAGTGTTTCATCTGTGGTATGTAGGGTCCCTATGAGTCCGACACCCACTCAACGGCACCTAACAACAACAATCAACTATTTATTACTATGTAGCAAACTGTTAATTTTCCTCTATAATTAAATATTCTATAAAAGATTAGAGGCATCAGAGCATCCAATAGAATATGTTTAGAAAAATTCTAGTTATAAAGATTTTCTACATAATCTTGGAATTAAGAAAGCCTCTTTAACTGTGATTCAAAATCAAAAGCCATAAAAGAAAAGATTAATCCCATTACATTGAAAAAAAAACTACCCCTATTAAAAGCCAATGTAAGGAAAAACTCAAAAGACAACTTGGGAAAAGAAATTCAATTTGTATCACAAACATTTAATCTCCTAAATATGTAGAGTTTCTAGAAATTAATAAAAACCCAAAAGAAAAATGGAAAAAGGATAAGAACAAACGGTTCACGAAAACAAACTACTACTACTACTACTACTACTACTATTATTATTATTATTATTATTGCAGTTCTTGGCTGAACCCAGGGTCCTGCACATACTTTGCAAGTGCTCTACCTCTGGGCTGCACCCCTAGCCTATTTTATATTTTTTTTTATCTTGAGGCAGGGTCTTTTTAAATAACATAGGCTGCCTCTGGCCTTGAACCTATGATCCTCCAGCCTCAGCCTCCTGAGTCACTGGTTTTTAGGCAAGAGAGGGACAGACTCAGCCTGTTGCCCTGCCTTCCGTGCCCTCAGGCCTCAGCACAATGGGGGAGCTAGGTCTCCAGGGACAGGCAGCGGCATCTGCCCTGCCAGACCACCAAAGACTTGGTGCCATTGGGTGGTGGGCAGTTGTGGCCGGGCAGAGTGACAAGATGGCAGCTGCTGGCCCCAAGAAGGAAGGTCTTCCCACAAGGACTCAGCCACCGCTGGCCGGGGAGCTGGGCAGATCTGGGGACCACTCTGTCCCCGCTGAACGAGACCTCACCTTGTCCTGACAAATATGAACAAAGACCTCACCAGTCCTGGAAGGTGAGCGGAGCCTGCAGCATAGTGGGTGATGGACCCATTAGCAGCATTCAAGCAGCTGGCCTTATTTGGGCAAAGAGAACCAATGGAGGCCCACACCCCACGTGGCCAGCGGAAAGCCCACCATAATCTCTTTGCAGCCTGTAGAAGGCCCCTGTATTTAATATGAAAAAGCTGCTCCCAATCCCCCCACCAAACCTTTTAAAAGAACACTTTTGCTACATCTGGACATTCTAAATGCAAAATGCTTGCCATGTATGATAAAATAGACAATCACGCATCTTGTAAGTGTCCATTTGTTTTTTAAAAAATCATAGAATGAGTTTTTGAAATGGACTTGTTATACCACCTCTAGAAGTGACACCAAGAGGTACACTCACCCGTGTTTTTCCAGTGGGCTAGAAGACCTGGAGGATACTGGGAGAAGGAAGAGTGGTGACCAGCACCAGAGTAGTCACACGAAGAAGACACTTTTCATCTTGTAACCATTGTTTTGTGTGTGCATTTTATTCCTTGTTACTGCACATACAATTGACAGTACTAAGTACTTTTTTGAAATATCTAGTCATTCTAGATGTTCTAAAGTGGCTGACATGTTTTAAAAGTAGTAGTTGTTGTTGTTAGGTGCCCTGGTGTCAGGTCAGACTCGTAGCCACCCTCACAGGGTTTTCAGTGGCTGGTTGTTTTGGGATTGCTTTGCGAGTGAACTGCCACATCCTTCTCCCGTTTTTGCAGTGCTGGGAATCAAACCCGGGGCCTCAGAGAGTGTGGAGCAGCACTCTACCAACCGATCCAAACCCCAGCCCTTTAAAAGTAGTAGTAAAATAACACATCTCATAAATAACCTTTTTGTTAAAATCCATGTTATTTTTTTTTTGGGGGGGGGGACAGTCAACCCGTCTTGAGTTGTATACATTGTGCTTGTGCCTTGGTTCAAGGAGATGGAACTGTGAAGATTGCTAGGCCAGTATGCTTACAGAAACGGAGAGTAACCACTGCCCCACTGGCAGCAGGTTTAGGGGTGCCATCCCTCAACGTTATCACCTGCTCTGAGGAGTTCCCTTCTTGAGACATCTACTCAGGGGAGATGCCAGGTCCATTGTCTCAGTTGCCAAAAAGAATTTCAGGATGAAACAGAGAAGCGACACAGAGTTTTGAATTTATTAGATAAAGGGTGAGAGAGTCCACACTCCCTGAGTGAAGCCAAGTGTCCTGACAGAGGGTGCCTCCTGAGTGTTTTCACAACAGCTGTAGGTATGATTTGGAGGCTTTTGAAGTTAGGTTGCTCAACGGGGTCCCACAGAATGTCTGGTATAGATTTACAAATTGGAAAGGGAACATTGTTAAAATGCCTACATTGGGATAATTGAGGAAATTCCTACTATTTCTAATCTTAAGGAAATTGCCTAGGTTTGTTAGCTTTAACAAACCAGTCTATAACCTGGTTTGGTGAGATTCTTAGGGAAGCACTGGTTTGTATGCAGGCAGTTCTCACGGGCAGCTTCTCTTCTTTTGAGTATGCCGGAATTCTCAGCTGGTAATAGAGTATTGAAAAGCAAAGATATCACGTTGAAGACGAAGGTGCGTCTGATTCATGCCACGGTATTTTCAGTCGCATCATATGGTTGTGAAAGCTAGACATTGAACAAAGGAGACAGAAAAAGAATTGATGCTTTTGAATTGTGGTGCTGGAGACATCTATTGAGTATACCATGGACTGCCAAAAGAACCAACAAATCTGTTCTAGCAGAAGTGCAACCAGAGTGCTCCTTGGAAGCAAGAATGGCCAGACTGCATCTTACATATTTCGGACATGTAGTCAGGAGAGATCAATCCCTGGAGAAGGACATCATGTTTAGGAGAGTGGCAGGTCAACGCAAAAGAGGAAAACCCTCCACCAGATGGATTGACACAGTGTCTGCAACGATGGACTTATTGTTAATAAATAAGATCATTTGCCTGGCACAGAATTGGCAAGTGTTTCGATGTGCTGTACATAGGGTCGCTATGAGTCGGACTTGACTCGATGGTACCTAACAACAACAACAAGACTTAGACCAGGTCCCAGGATGACAGAAGCCCTGCCTTTCCCATGTCCCCAAAACGTTCCTGACTTTCTATCCTGACTCATCATTTGCTTTATTTTGCTGTGTACATGTTGTCTATAAAGGACCCATGATTCCCAACTTACAATATTTAGTGTTTCTAGATGCTAAAGAGGTTGCCAGTGTGTGATAAAAGTAGATTGGTAAGCTAACACATTTCCTACATTTTATGTCAAAATTCCTAGGAAAGATTGTCTTGTGAAAATTTGAACATTTTATCCCACTGAGTTAGTGGAGAAGGGAAAGGTCCTACATCAAAATGCTGACTACAGTTATATGTATGCAGTTTATTGAAGACTGCTGTGTATATAGTGGACAAACTGTGTCCTTGCTTGAAACATCTAGTCTGTGTAGATGTTTAGAAGTGCCCAACATATGTTAAATGTGGAGGTAGTAAAATTTCACATTGTAAATAACTTTTTGCTAAAATTCATCTGCAATATTTGTCTTTTTGAAACCACCTCTGTAAGCAGCATGGTAGTGTCTGTCTGTGATCAGTGGTTTGGAGAAGGTAGAAGGTAAGCAATTGCAAAAGGTGACATGCTAGTGTATTCAAACTGAACATTTTCAGATGCCATTTTTCTGTACGTTTTCTATATTTTGCTTTGCAGTGGATACAGTGTATATTATAGACAAATAAGCCAAATATTTGCAACACTTAGTCTCTAGATAGCCTGCAGCTGTACCACTGTGGTGTCTGATCTCATCAGATCTTGGAAGCTAAGCAGGGTCAAGCCTGGTTAGTACTTGGATGGGAGACCACCTGGGAACTCCAAGTGCTGTTGGCTTGGGAGAAGGACCTGGCAACCCACTCCCCCCTCAACACACACACATAAAAAACAATCAGCCATTGAAGACCCTGTGAATAGCAGGGAAGCATTAACAATAATGTTTTGCCTGCTGTACATAGAGTCGTTATGAGTTGGATACCAACCTGACGGCACCTAACAAGAACAACAAGTCTCTAGATGTTAAAGAGGTTGCCTATGTATGACAAAGTAGTGAGTAAAATTAGCACAATTGGTAGACTTTGTGTTGAAATTTATAGGAAAACTTGTCCTCTGTAAGTGATTTTTGGATATGAATTTTTCCAATTACCTTAAGCATAACATGTGCCTGTATTTGTCTGATATTCTGAAGGCAGACAGAAGGAAGTGAGGAAGAAATGGTTTAGAGCCCAAATATTTAGAAGATCCCTCAGATTATAACCATTTTTTTCGGTACTGGGGTGTTGGACCCAGAGCCTCGTGCAACTTTGCAAGTATTCTACCACTGAGCTATACGTCAGGCCCTTTTTAATTTTTTATCTTGAGACAGGGTCTCACTAAGTTATGCAGGCTACCTCATGCCTCAAACTTGTGATCCTCCTGCCTCCAGGATTATAGGTGTGAGCCTCTGTGCCCAGCTTCTGAGGTGGTTTTAAATCTGGTCACTGGCAGTAGTGATCTCTGAGTTGAACCTGCACTTGGGCTATTCCAGGGAATTCTTTTGTTTGTTTTGGGACAGAGTCTCACTGTGTAGCCCAGGGCACCCAGGAACTGTCTATGCAGCCCAGGCCAGCCTTGAGCTCAGGATCCTTTTGTGTCAACCTCTCTAGTGCTGGGATTATCAGCCTGTGCCCTGACGCCCGACAGAGGGAATCTTGAGTGGAAGAGTCGCCTGTCCCACAGGAATTGGTCAGCACTAGCACCCTGCTGTGCTCTGTCATTGGCAGGGAGCAGTGCATAGCAAGAGTGCTCATGGTGAGCCGGGCGCAATGGCGCACACCTGTAATTCCAGCGGCTCGGGAGGCAGGAGGATCGCAAGTTAGAGACCAGAGGTAGTCTGCGTCACTTAGCGACACCCTGTCTCAAAAACTGAAAAAAATGGGCTGGGGATGCTGCTCAGTGGTCCAGCACTTGCAAAACATGCATGTGCAAGGCCCTGGGTTCAACCTCCAGTACCACAAAAAAAAAAAAAAAGAGTGACCATGGTGTTAAGGCAGCACAGATGGGGGTGGGGTTGCCATTGGAGCTGAAGCCATTTGCCGGTTCTGTTTCCCACAATGGTTCTCTTGAAGGAGAAAAATGTGGCACGTATCCATGGCCAACACACTGAGGGTAGGTGAGTGATCACTTCAAGGACTCCCAGCCTATGAGATGATGCTGCCCATATTCAGGGTGAGTCCTCCCCGCTTAGTTATTCCTCTCTAGAAATGCCCTCACGGACACCCCAGAGACAATGCTTTACTAATCTTCGGAAGCTGGTTTTCAATCCATTCAGGTTGATAATCAAAATTAACCATCATACATTCCTAGCTAGAAATAATGGTTTTTGTCCTCTTTTGTGGTAATGTTCCAATTATTAAATTACATTAGTTGATTAATAGCACGGAGTGGCCTGCATTTACTTTTTAACCTTGTATCTCAGTAACCAAAGCCATTAATGTCATTCAGTTATTCATTTTTCCCCTTCAGGATGCAGTTTCAGCTAGAAAAGATTAGGTTTCTAACAAGCCAGCATATTTAAAGCATTATAAGTTAAATTTTTTCTCTTTCATTTAGAAATTCTCAAGTTTCTCAAATTTCCTCTACAAACCAATTATCACACAGCTCTTATATATTCTAAGGACTTCATATCTCATTTAGTAATTTTATCTTTTTAAATGTTAGACTTGCGTGTATAGAAAGGTCATAATAAAACCCATTAAATTGTACACTAACTAAAAGTTACTAATAAAAATAATTTGAAAAAATAAATAAATGTTGTTGTTGTTAGGTGCTGTCGAGTTGGTATCTGACTCATAGCGACCCTACATACAAAAGGGGAAACACTACTGTCAGTGCTTTTCTGCTGTTCATAGGGTTTTCAATGGTGGATTGATTTTGGGGAGTGGGTTGCCAGGTCCATCTTCCAAGCTTGCAGCACCTGGTGTTCCCAGGCAGTCTCCCATCCAAGTACTAACCAGGCCCAACCTTGCTTAGCTTCCGAGATCTGACGGGATCAGATGCCACAGGGCTACCGCTGCAGGCTAAATAAATGTTAGATTTATCTAAATGGGTTATATATTTCTAAAATGTACATAAAATGAAAGCCTTTATGACCAAGAAAAAGGCTGGCCATTGTAAAATTGAGTTTTTGTGCCCTTTTCTGAAATTTCAGAGAGGCATAAAACTTATTAAAATAAAATTTTTCCAGAAAGGTTCCTGAAAAGGATCACTGTAATTCTAAACTATCTTTAATGAAAAAAATGCTATTTCCAAATGGGCTCAGGATCTAATGAAAAAATGCTATTACCAAATGGGCTCAGGATTTATTTATAAAGAAATAAACAATAAGATGGCTGAATTCAGCTGAGAGGAGTTTGAGGTTAAATGCTGACAAACCCAAATAGAAAAGGAAGGAAACACCATGACTGGAACAAAGTGTGGAGATTTGAACCAAGCAATACAGCTGGACAATACTATGCTGGTGCCAAGACCTCAGACTACATCCAACAGCGCCCACGTCAGCCCGTGGCAAGGCTGTGTCTCTCCTCCAGATAGGACATGGAATAAATGGAACTGGAGAATATCATCATAGGTGAACAAACACAGGCTCAAAAAGAGAAAAACTTTATGTTCTCAGTCACATGTGCGAGCTGAATCTTACTTAAAGGAAGAAAAAACCTATATATAAGTAGATATATAAAAATGCACAATTGAACTTAGTGAAGAAGGGAAGATATAAAAAGAAAGGAGGGGGGACTGGCAAAGGGAAACAAAGATTGTGGAAGGTGGGAAGGGGAGGAGAAACAATGTAGAGGGATAAAGGGGGACAGCATAATCTCAGTGTAAATGATGCAAGTTCATGAGTACATGGGGAAAATAAGGGGGTATAACCCATATATGCATATGAGTTTTACTACATATTAGTCAAAAAGTTCCATAAACTTTGTAAGTTGATGAAAGTGTAACCAAAAGTGATGTAATAGTTGCATAATGGAAAAAGCAAATGTGTATTACTCTGTACCCCACCAACATTTACCAATAAAAGGAAAAAAATATATGGAATATCCTGCATTATATGGTCCCCTAGTGGACTGGACCCACCATCATTAGTGTTGCTATATTTAGCCAAAAGGAAGAGGAGAGGAGGTGGGAGCAGTGGCGCACACCTGTAATCCCAGCAACTCAGGAGGCAGAGGCAGGAGGCTCGAAAGTTCGAGACCAGAGGCAGTCTGTGTAATTTAGTGAGACCCTGTCTCAAGAAGTAAAAAAACGGGCCGGGGGTGCAGCTCAGTGGCACAGCACTTGCAAAGCATGCAAGCGCGAGGCCCTGGGTTCAAACCCCCGTACTGCAAAAAAAAAAAAAGAAGAAGAAGAAGGGAAAGAGGAGAGATCAGTTAAATTTATGCTTCAAATAGACAGTGAATGCATTTTTAGTGTAACTAGATCCCAAATATTGCATGGGACATACTTATACTGTCCATAAGATAAAGAGACCAACTATCAGACAAAGCTGAGTTTAAAGTTGCCAAGTACCAGATACTCATTTGGGAATACAATCTGTCCCAATAATGTCTCAGCCAATCATATATATATATATATATATATATATATATATATATATATATACACACAATTACATGCTAAAACAACATCCAGTCAATGATGGGCCACATATGTGATGGCCCTGTTAAGATTATACTGAAGGGCTGGGGATATAGCTCAGTGGTAGACCACTTGCCTATCCTGTGAGGCTCCGGGATCAATCCCTGGCATGGGGAGGGGGAGGAAAAAAAGATAATAATAGAGATTAAGCATAGCTATTACCTAGTGACATCCTAGCTATCAAAACCTCATAGCACAACAGCTAGGCGCGTGGCGCATGCCTGTAATCCCAGCAGCTTGGGAGGCGGAGGCAGGAGGATCTCAAGTTCAAGACCAGAGGCAGTCTGCGTAACTTAGGGAGACCCTGTCTCAAAAAGTAGAAAAATGGGTTGGGGGTGCATCTCAGTGGTCCAGCACTTGCAGAGCTTGCAAGCATGAGGCCCTGGGTTCAACCCCTAGTACCAAAAAACAAACAAACAAACAAACAAACGAAAGTCATAGCACAAAGAATTATGTGTTGCGATAATGCTGGTCTAAACAAAGCTAGTCACCAAGCACGGTGGTGCACACCTGTAATCCCAGCGATTTGGGAGGCAGAGGCAGGAGGATTACAAGTTGGAGACCAGAGGCAGTCTGCATAATTTAGTAAGACCCTGTCTCAAAGAGTAAAAAAAAGAAAAAAGAAAAAAGAAAAAAAGAGGGCTGAGGGTGTAGCACTTGCAGAGCATGCAAGCACAAGGCCCTGGGTTCAATCCCCATACTGCAAAAGAATAAAAAAAAAAGAAAAAGAAAAAGAAAAATAGAAAGTCATATAAAAGTACAGCAATACAATTATTGTGTTAGCTTTCTGTTGCTGAGACAAAATACCTGAGGAAATCAACTTATAAGAAGGAAAGGTTTATTTTGGCTCCCGGCTTCAGAGGTCCCTAACCTTGGTGGCTTGGCTGCCTTGCTTTGGGCCTGTGGTGAGACAGCACATCATGGCAAGAGCATGTGGCAGAGGAGGCCTATTCACCTCATGGTGGCTGGGAAGCAAAAAGACAAACAGAAAGAGGCTGGCCTCCCAAAGTCCCTTTCAAAGCACATCCCCAGTGACCAAGCTTCTTCCTGCTAGGCTCCACCTCTTAAAGGTTCCACCACCTCGCAAGTTGTGCCACAGGCTGGTGACAAAGCCTTTAACACATGAGCCTTTGGGACACTTCCCAACCATAGCAGATCTGTATGGCACCCAATGCCTGCTAATGATGAACGACGTCAGTCATTTCTATATTTACTGAACTGTACTGCTGGGAGGTTGTTAGTTAGGGTGTTTTTTATTTTTTTCAGTGCTGGGGCCAAACCCAGGTCCTCACAAATGCTAGACAAGTGCTCAACCACTGAGCCACACTTCCAGACCCCTATAGATTTTTGGGAGCTTGTTTGTCTTTTGTAGCAAGCAGTAAATAATGCCTAAACCTAGGTGCTTTTTTTCTTCTTCCAGTACTAGAGGATTAATCCCAGGGCTTTGTGCATATGAGGCAAGGGCTCTACCTCTGAGTTGCACCTCCAAGTCCCCTTTTTTAAATTTTTTGTTTTGAGACATGGTCTCACTAAGTTGTGCAGACCACCTATGGCCTTAACTTGAAATCCTTCGGCCTCAGCCTGTGTAATAATCCCTAGTCCCTAGGATTACATGTGCGCCCTATGGTTCCAAGCTTATTGTGATTTTAGAGTGTACTTCTTTTACTTACTGAAAAATTAGAATTTGTTGTTGTTGTTAGGTGCCGTCGAGTCGGGATCCGACTCATAGCAACCCTCATAGGGTTTTCAATGGCTGAGTGCTTCGGGATTGCCTTGGGAGTGGATTGCCAGGCCCTTCTCCCATTTTTGCGGTGCTGGGAATTGAACTCGGGGCCTCAGAGACTGCAGTGCAGCACTCTACCCACTGAGCTAAATCCCAGCCCTAAATTAGAATTTACTATGCAACAACACATTGTGCTGTGCCAGCAGCAACCTTAGATTGTCTCCTATTTACTAGGTCTCTTGATTGCATCAAGATGCCATGTCAAGCAATTGACTTATACCGCCTAGGTTTGTGTAAGTGTACTCTATGACGTTTGCACAATGAAAAACTCACCCAACAACACATTTCTCATAGTGTATCCCTGTTGCTAAGCCATGTGTGACTGTATGTTTATTATATATCCCAAATAGGTACATATACACACATATACACACAAACATATATACACACAAGTACACACACACACACACACACACACACACACACATAGAAATAGACAGAGAGAGAAAAACTGAATGTGCTAGAGGAATATGAGTGGCTCTAATAGAAAGTGCAGTGGTTCATTTTACATGTCACTCTGCCTGGGCCGTGGTATGTCCAGAAGGCTGATTAAATACTACTTTTTGTTTCTGCTTTTGTTTTGAGACAGGGTCTTGGCCATGAATGCACTATCCCGCCTCCCTCACAGGCTGGAATTATAGAAGTGCCCCTGGCTTTACACTCTATTTGTGAGTGTGTCTATCAGGAGTTTCCAGAAGAGATTAGCATTTGAATCCGTGGCTGGAGTAGGAGTATGTGGCCCTCCACAGGGTGAGGGGCATCACCCAATCCTCTGAGAACAAAAAGGAGGAGAAAGGCTGAATCACTACTGCCTGACTGCCTGAGCTGGGTCACTGACCTCCTGCCTCAGTGCTCCTGATTCTCAAGGTCTTAGGCCCCAACTAGAATCTATGAACAGTTCTGCCTCTCAGACTGTGATCACATCACTGGCCTCCCTGGGTCTCCAGGTTGCAGATGACAGATGGTGGTACAGCTCAGCTTCGATAGTGGTGTGAGATTATTACAAATCGGTTCAGATACATATTGTGTTTCTCTGGAGAACCCTGACTAGTAAAGAAAGAGAAAAGATTCCAGTTGGCCCTTAGACCAAATATGCGTGGCTGCAACGTTCTATAAAATGGATTTATTCTGATTTATTCTGGCCTCTTAGTCCCTATGTGATCTTTTTTTGTTTGTTTTTTTTCAGTACTAGGGGTTGAACCCAGGACCTCACCCTAGGCAAAGTCTCTACCATTGAGTCGCACATCCTTGCCCCTTATATATTTGTTTATTTTGAGACAGGGTCTCATTAAGTTGCACAGGCTGCTTCTGTCCTCAAACTCATGATGCTTCTGCCTCATCCTCCTGAGTTGCTGGGATTACAGGCGTGTGCCACAGCGCCCAGCCCTATGTGATTTTTAAAAATTGATATTTAATACATATGTTGTTGTTAGGTGCCACAGAGTTGGTGTCTGACTCATAACTACCCTACCTACAACAGGCAAAACAGTATTGTTACTGCTTCTCTGATATGCAAGGGGTTTTCAGTGGCAGATTGTTTTGGGGGAGTGGGTTGCCGGGTCCTTCTCCCAAGCCTACAGCACCTGGTGTTCCCAGGCAGTCTCCCATCCAAGGACTAACCAAGCCCGACCCTGCTTAGCTTCCAAGATCTGACGGGATCAGATGCCACAGTGGTACGGCTGCAGGCTTTATACATATACCATAATATAATTCACCATTTTAGAGTATACACCTCAGTGATTTTTATTATATTAAATTGTGTCACCATCACCACTAATTCCAGATTATTTTCATCACTCCAAAAAGAAACGCCTTAGCAGCCACTGCCTATTCCTCCTTCCTCTGTCCCGTGCCTACCACTAATCTGCTTTCTGTCCTTATGGATTTGCCTATTCTGCACATTTTACACAATAGGACCTTATAACATGTGGCTTACATATATAATAAGTGAGAATAGAAGTTTTATATATTTGACTTAGCAGAATGTTTTCAAGATTCCTCCATGTGGTGGCCCCTGCTGTGTTTCATTCCTTTCTATGGATGATCAGTATTTCACTGTATGAAAATAATACACTCCTCAAGTGATTTGGGTTGTTTCGTTTGGATTATTTCAACTTTTTTGATATTGTCACTAACACTTATGAACATTCACAGACAAGTTTTTTGTGTGGACATCTGTTTTCATTTCTCTTGGGTATATTTACCTAGGAATGTAATTGCTGGGTTGTATGGTAACTCTATGCTTAACTTTTTTTTTTTTTTTTTTTTTTTTTTTTTTTTTTTTTTTTTTTTTTTTTTTTTTTTTTTTTTTTTTTTTTTTTTTTTTTTTTTTTTTTTTTTTTTTTTTTTTTTTTTTTTTTTTTTTTTTTTTTTTTTTTTGCAATACTGGAGGTTGAACCCAGGGCCTCACACTTGCATGCTCTGCAAGTGCTGGACCACTGAGCTGCACCCCCAGCCCCCCCATTTTTTTTTTTTTACTTTTTGAGACAGGGTCTCGCTAAATTATGCAGACTGGCTCTGGTCTCGAACTTGCGATCCTCCTGCCTCCGCCTCCTGAGCCACTGGGATTACAGGCTTGCACCACCACGCCCGGCTCTATGATTAACTTTTTGAAGAAATGTAGACTGCTAAAGTAGCTATATTAGCTTACATTTCCACAGCA